>CM050427.1:0-401812 GCA_027564155.1 Gymnocypris eckloni scoliostomus
TGGCACCCTATCTCCAAATGTGACACGTGTACCTTATTCGATCATCATACCAGTGGATTACACAACAAGGATACATGTCACAACGTAACAATTCCTCCAGCTTCTTCGTGTTGCATTCCTGGACTACCATCCTGCAACCTAACTTCAGCTACTCCCATCATGACAGATCTACTCATGCCAAGGATGTTCTATTGGTGCATGGAAAATCATGCTCCAGCATCGACTACACTGGGTGAAATTCCTCGTGAGCGTTGCAGCTTTGTGATTGAAAGAAGAACCGGAATTCGATGTGTCGTTACTACATCAGATACGAAAGGAGAATGAATTAAAGAGTGTCTCTCACGGGAACCCATCCCTACGAAACTTTTGCCATAAATCAGTGGTGTATGATTCCTCCACCGACTGGCACTTTGTGGTTATGTGGGACTTCTGTCTACAGCATCCTACCCAGCCAATTCAATGGCAGGTGCACCCTGGTTTATGTCCTACCAGCCATCAGAGAAAATACACACTCCACCTCAAGTTCTCCACATCTACAAAATTCAGCTTCTACCAACAAAGATGGCTGCATTCCAGGACTCACTTGTGTACAAGCGTGGTGGTCAAGAACTCTTGGAGCATTAATCCCATCGTATGGTGTCATGCAGGCTCTCGATCAAGTCGAAGCCTGTCGGATTCTGTACAGAAATTGGCCAATGATACGGTTTTGGCCCTGGGCAACATCAAGGACACTCTTGCCTCGCACAAGATGATGATCTTACAGAACAGAGTGGCCTTGGATTACATTCTTGCAACACAAGGGGGAGCCTGTACCATTATCGGTCCTGAATGCTGCACCGGGTTAATGGATCCAACCGAGAACTTGAACAAAATCCAACAAGACATTCTTGGTCTTTCAGCAAAATTACACCAGATGACTGAAGATAATTCTTCATGGTTCGGAAACTTGTTAGGTAAACCCTGGCTGTGGATCAAGGAAATAGCAATTCTGCTCTTGTTTCTCCTACTTGCGTACTATCTATGCATCCGCAGTATCAAGTGTTTCTTGCAGCAAATGACGCCCGCCTCTCACGATGAAATGACAGTTCCAACCAGAAGAGATTATTACCCGTAAGAACTTCACGGACCCCAATTGCATGTTTTGTTTTCTGTGTCAGCATGCAATTACATATAAGCAACACAGAACATGTACTATGTGCCTGTAACAGATTACAAGTTACAAGAATTAACTTTTAAGTGTCTAAATTTGTATTTTGTGAGAGTTATTAGAACTCTCAAAGGGGGAATTGAAGGATTACAAATTCTATTTAAATGGTTTAATTTAGATTCTTATTATCCACGTCCTGACTCAATGTATAACTGTGCTTTGTCTCAATCAAGTCATGTTGACTGCCAGACGTTGATTTGTGGGAACCCCTGCCAGGACGTGGATTCGTTTTAGGGTGATTGAATTAGTGTCTATGCATTTGATTATGTTGATGAGATTAGAACCACGGGAAGTCTGGTAACAGATGTTGATTCAAAGAGCCCTTGCCAGACGTGGATTCGTTAGGTTTATTGCCCTCAGAGGCTTGCTTTGTTTGATGTTTGTCTCCACCTCAAAAAAGTCCCTCCTCCAAAAATACCTATAAGACAACCTGTAAATTACTTAAGAAGGAGATTTTCGATGACTGCAGCTACCATCAACATGTCATAGAATAAAGAAATTCTGCTGACAATCCAATCCGAAGTCTCCTGGTCTTCTCTTCTGAGTTTTTCTACTTTAGAAGAACAGAGTTTTCAACACACTCCCGGAAGAATGACTCCCATTCCCTCCCACTCCCGTGTTGTTGTTTTTTTTTTTTTTTTTGCCGATAACTGTCAATTACAGTAAAAATATAGTACAGATCACAGCGCCCACCTTATTAGTTGAATAAAAACCCAAAATGTCGTTATTATATTGAACTGAAAACCATCTTATGCACAGATTAAATTTCATGTAAATCATCCATGCTAACACACACGTCTAATATTTTAATTTTTTAGACATTTCACTCTCTATAGATATATTTTTCAAAGACGGAGTTTCAAGTTTCTCGCTCAAGTTCACATGAGACCTAAAGCGCATCCTGTTTGCTTAAAAGCGCAGCGTTTCGTTGTTATTCTGAGTGCACACAAATAAACGTAGAGTCTTTACAGATTCGAAAGATGTATTAGGCTACTTTTATCTGTATGACCAAAATGACGGAGATGTAAGAGCAAGTGAGCGCAGCGGAGCCTGTCTTGCAGCAAAGCGCTTCCACACAAAACACTTCAATAGCACATTTCTCTAGGTTAACATCATATTGAGCGGCCATGTAAAGTTGCTACTACATACATCTTTCAGATGAAAAGCCATATTTGAGGTTGATGAATGATAGGTGGCGTTTGGATGTCCTGCCCGATTGTATTACCACATAGACCAGCCGTTAACAATCTGTCCATCACGGACTGCAAGCCTCTAGTTCAAGACTCGTTCTCGCCCCCTACAGTGCAATTCGGCTAGGTATACATCCGCGCTAAAATATCAGGGTGAAAGTCATCATAGCTTGCGTAGTATAGACCGATATTTTTTTTATCGCCGATAAGAGTCTCACGTTAACGCAGCACGTTAACGCCGATAACGGCCCACCACTAGTTTAAACACAAGACTTTAATAACATAATATTTGCTAATGACAAGTCAGCTTACACATAGCTACAGTCAACATACCAAAGTTGAAGCAAAACCCAGACTTTAGCTTGTTCATGCAAGTTGAGGAAAAAGCGACTCACACCCTCTCCAATGGCTGCATCACCTGTAACATAATGGAGGATTTGATATAGTAAAAGGGAAAAGCAATACTTAAGGTAGGCTTTAAATACTTTGACATGAAATTGAAGCTACCTTCAAGTCTGCAAGTCAAGGGTCGTGCCCATTCCACATTCGGCTTCTTATAGAAGCAGATGAGCGCAGCGTCTTGTTCAGCAGGGCTCTTTCTAATATCCATGCTGAGAAGTAAGGGATTCTTCATGATGGCTAAGAATAGAATCCCAGAGACATGGCCTTGGTAGGGTCTTGTACCATGAGCCACTCTAGTAAGAGATAAAAATGAAAATGTTACCAATAAAATGACTTTGGATATGTAACTTATGGAAAGAGTATTTCTGCAATTACATATTCTAAAAATCAGACATTAAACTTACTTGTAATAAATAGAAACTGCCATTTACTAAAATCAGTACAATACCGTAATGTTTCACATGGTCAGATAAGGTGTAGGTTATGCCATGTGACATGCCACTTTTGACTGCATTGCATCACCACAGTCCCTCCCTAACATTATTATCCTGCTGCTAACCCTGAATAGGACCTACCATCTGTAACTTGTTCACTACTGGACGGTCCAGGCATTGCTGCTTGCTCTTCAACAGTACTCCAATCCAACACCTCATACATTCCATCACTGCCCACATTCACAACACAATATTAAACACTATAATTATACTTGTGAAACTGCTACATGGTTTATATCTGATGGTGAGTGAAACAAGTACATACAAATAAAAACTGAATTACAGTATATAATGTACCTTTCACCACACGAAGCAGCATGTACTTCAATAAAGTCAGCGGTAAACATTTCCATGCAGATAGGACAGGGCTCCTGAACTGGTGCTGAGAAAATGGAGTTAGCAAAGATAATCAAAAATTTAACTTCAGCAAGAACCACTAAATTTAGTCATGGCTTTGTATGTTTCAACAAAACCATTTGCCCTTATCAAAAATTTAGATTTTAGGCCATCCATATTGAATGTCAAATCTATTGAAAATGCTAAATAAATTTTTACATTGTCTCTCACCTTGCTCACTGTTCTCCTCCACATTGTACAGGTTGTCTTCATCATTGTCAACATCAATGATGTTGCAAGACTTCAAGTGTTCCATCAGGAGCTGCAGTGGAATGGCTGCTCCACACTTTTGGCACATTGCCTTGGGCATGTCACTGAATACTTCATTACTTAGTTGCAAAGGAGTAGTGTTAAGTTCATCTTGAATTGGAGCTATGTAAAGAGGAGATTTACCCCCCTGGCTTGCAGCCTTTACGATCTTGCCTGTGTATCCAGTATGATCAGGTGCCACCAGGGAGAGCTTTCGGGAACCCCATCCTCCTATAGAAAACATGAACATGGAAAAACAAAAATGCTTTACATATGACATAAACTGTTTACACACACACAAAAGTTGTGCATACCTGCTTTGTAAATCATCCAGCCTCCAGTTACAGCCTCCAATTGAGGAAAGACACCTTTGAGTGTCTCACATAACTGTAAGCAGATACACAGAACATTAATAATATGCATGTATCCTTAGAATGGATGCTGAACTGTTGAAATGAAGGATGATTGTACTAGAACATCAGTCTTGATTAGATGCATTTTAGCTTATTTGAAATCAGAATTAAAACCTGTGCCAAAGGATTATAATTTGCAAACACATTAATGCAGACTATGTTAAAGGTATAATTTACCAAAAAGTTTAAATTCAGTCATTATGGATGTTGTTATTTGACCATTATAAACTCGATGACTACTACTTCATACAATTTATAGTAGTTTGTAGCCTAGAAATCTAGACGCACCCTAGCGGCAGCAAAATTTATTTTGCAGCCAGGGTAGTCTAGCAACTCTCCGTTGACTTTCGGAGCTGTAAAAACCTAAATTGGGTCAGGCCAATCACAATTTGTATAGAGTAGGCGGGGCGGGCTTAACATAATGACGACAGAGTTGCGACGGTTCCCTGCTACTTGAAAACAAAAAATGGCTGCAGCTGCTAGCAAACAGTCTTTCGAATCGGCTTTGGCCGCGACTCTGGAGGATTTGGAGTTAAGTTTTTCTTTGAGAAAAGAGCAAAGAACGGCACTTAAGTCATTCTTAAAAAAGGAAGATGTGTTCTTAGTTTTGCCGGCCAGATTCAAAAGTTGAATCTATCAACTAACGTAAGCACCGCTGGTGGGAAAACGCTCTGGTCGGTTGAAGCGCTGTCCTATTGCGTGCAGAGGGAATTTGAAAGACAGCTGTTTATCCCGCCCCTCAGATTGACCCGTGTCTATGAGAGTTGCCAGACCTAACATCTTGATGTAGGTCTGGCTTGCCAGGCTAAGTAGTTTGTGTAACTATTAAGAAGCTTTCTTCCAAACAATTGCAGTATTAGAACCCTGTATTGCACTGCTGGTTTGCTTCTACAGCAAAGCAGGGTCGGGCCTGGTAAGTCCCTGGATGGGAGACCAGTGCTGCTGGAACTGGTGTTGGAGGGCCAGTAGGGGGCACTCTTCCCTCTGGTCTAAATATAATTCCCAATGCCCCAGGGCAGCGTACCATCATTCGGATGGAATGTTAAATGGGTGTCCTAACTCTCTGTGGTCACTAAAGATCCCATGGCACTATTCGTAAGAGTAGGGGTGTTAACCCCGGTGTCCTGGACAAATTTCCAATCTGGCCCTCATACCATCATGGCAACCTAATGATCCCCATCTCTCAATTGGCACATTCATCCCCCAACCCCCCTCCCCAGGCTGTTGCTGCAAATGAGAAAAGGTTGTCAGTCAACTTGCCTGGTAAAATAAAGGTTAATAATAATAATAAAATGGTTGCCACATCTCAAAAAGGAATCGGGTAGGACTAATTAACAGAATTCTTCATGGTCATAGTACAACTAGCACAAATATACATCAATGGAATCTGCTTACCTCATCATGTGTTGTGCTCTCATCTAAATAAACAGTCCTGCGGCCCAGTCCTGCCTGCAAGTGGACTAGTTGGTCTTGTTCTTTTGGCAAAAGGTGGAAAGCAACTTCTACTAGTTTAGGCCTTTTAGCAGGAACAAGATTCACTGCCGGAAAACACCTCTTCCCTTTTCCCTTAGTGAACATACCTGGAAACGACCTGTAGGAGATAGCACAGTCTGTTAAAACTTGATTACTATCAAACTATGAGTTTTTATAAGATTAAATTAATCCAGAGAATATAATGCTGAACCTTGTCAATTCCATCTGAATAGAAGGTCTTGGTGGCTGATTGCCTAACCTCTCATTTTGGCCTATTTGCCTCCGTTCCCTGCCGTATAGTAACCAAAAATAATCATTAATCACAGATTAGAAAAATATCCTTGTGAACAGATTTAAAAATGTATTTTAAACACTTAACCTTATATCCTGACTGCTGCAAGGAACATCACTACTGGCTGCACCTCCTCCCCTTTCAGATTCGGTCAATAAGGACATTAAGTGCCTGGCTGATCGTAACAGCTCAGCATGACTAGTACCCTGTCAACACAAATATCATACAGAAAATACAAAATAACATCACGAGAAAAAGTTAAGCCCACTGACCATACGATTGATGTTAAAGCTAAAGTGTAATCTGCATAAACAGCTGTTTATATCACACAAATACCCCGCTGTAACGTTCGTTATACTTTATGTGTTGACTCTTTTAACGTATCCATCTACATTGATGGCTCCCAGTCTGT
This sequence comes from Gymnocypris eckloni scoliostomus, assembly GCA_027564155.1. Lineage (NCBI taxonomy): Eukaryota > Metazoa > Chordata > Actinopteri > Cypriniformes > Cyprinidae > Gymnocypris > Gymnocypris eckloni. Next base: position 6,529 of record CM050427.1, read on the forward strand.
GGCTCCCAGTCTGTCTGTGAGCTTCTACCATTGAAATCTTTTTTGCCGTTTAAAAAAAATAATATGTGGCGCCAAATCAAATGTTTTATTGTCAAGATTCATCTCGGGCTGTTGGCTTGGTTCCAGGCTTAAACCTTTTAAAAACGTTAATGTAGCTTTCAGCCAAAAAGTGGGCGGCCACCGTTGAGCTCTAAAGTTATCTTGCTAGCTATAACGTGTTGTTTAGCTGACTTAACACCTAACTTACATAGAGACGAGTCACACAAACCATAGCTATATAGCATATGTGTTCCAAACATAATTAGCAACAACATACTTCTGTTCTGTCGAGCCCTGAGTCCGATTGTACATAAACAGCAAACTTACCGGGGCGCCTTCGTTTTCCCTGGAAGTCATCTTTACAGGTTCTTTACATCTTTACTTATTGGATCATGACAGACAGATCGTCGTGCTCTTCTTCTTCTTCTTCTTCTTCTTCTTTCCGTTTCATGGCCGTTCACTCCTTAGGAGTATTACCGCCACCTACTGTATACCTTGCGCACATGATCGTCGTGCTCGGCGCTCAACTGTTTTTCCTATCCTGGGTAACGTTAGCTCGAATGTTACCATGTGAATATTTAACTAGAATTTTTCAATCTGAATTTGAGCAGTCGAATTAGACTGATGTTTTCTTTGAAAAATATTAACTTGAAATTTGAGATCTGAATGTGAGCAATCAAATTTGATCAACCTGAATCTATTTTATCTGAAATTCAATTCAAGTTGATTTTTTTTTATCTGAATTTGTGAGCATTGAAAAATATTCATCGAAATTCAGGTTTTGAGAGGTAAATTCGAAACAAATACATTCAGATACATGGTTTCCAAAGTAAAATAATTTCAAAGGGGCGAATTCAGAGCAAATAAATTCAGATAAATGTTTTTCAAAATAAAATATTTCAAAACTAAGTATTCAGTGGCTGTTAAATTTCAAATAGTTATGTCTCTTATTTGCTTCCATAAGTTCGGATCGGTTTGCGTTTCCACTGCAGTTTAGTAACGCTATAGAGTGGGCGGGATTATTCATGCGTCGTTATAATTGCGCTGCCGTGACATCATCGTAAATGCGCCATAAACAAACTCACAACAAAGAAAGGAAACGGAATAGTATTCTTCATTCTAGGCATGTGGATTTATTTAACAACAATTGAGAGGCCGATGAGAATGCTTGGGATTTACCCCCAGCAGCAGAGACTGTGGTGACAGTAACACGGGCTGTAGATGAGGAGAGCAGGGATGTTCGTGCAGGTGTGCTGCGTTACTTGATTAGTTAACTATTCATGCAGCGTGTTCTGTAAAGTGAATTATCAATACACTTTTGAATATTTCAAAATGTACAATGTATCCCTTGTTTTTTTTTTATTTATGTGATGGTTTTTATAATCGTGGCATTAATAATTTGTCTTTTTCAAGAGGTTCATTACGTGCTCATACAATAATACATATTTAATATAGTCTGGAGGTAAGTTACACTTATTCGATCAGATTGTTTTTAATTGAAGCAAAACACAGATACAAAGGTAAAAATATAAACAGAAGACACACTCTGAAAATATAGCAAGTTCAAAAGTATATACATAAGGCTTTTTCCTTCGGCGTCGTGCCATCAAGCTTTCACTGGATCCCCTCCTCGGCTATCAACGAGAGCAACGTCTGTACTTCCTCAACAGACAATGAAACAGATAATTTGTGGTTGATGCAAAAAGGTGCGTTTGTTGAAACAAAAGCTGCGTCCGCTCCTTCGCTAGCTGTGCTGATTTAAATCTAGCGGGTCTCATGTCGCAAGTTCAGTGACGCAGTAAGAGCTGACGCAGAGAGCCATTCGAAAGCAAAGGATCCATTTGCTCTCTTATCGCTCTCGCGGTACTTTGATATCATACACTGAGCATTCTGCGCAGCGCCAAATGTAACATTCGAATAAACTCATTCGTGAACAGTGGCGGAGCCAGGATGTGTTCATAGGGGTAGCCAGGGAGGGGCCAGCAACCAGTCTGTGGTGGCACAGAAATCTACATTATTTCAATATAAAAATGTGGTTGACTAAACTATTTAAGTGCCTAAAACACAGCTGAATACAAGTAATTTCTACTTAATTGTGGCATTTACATACTTAATTGAGGCATTTCTTGTCAAGAAAAAGGGGACAAAACTGCAGTTTTCAGCAAGGTGGCCAAGCTTAGATCAGTGCTGGCCACCCCCTGGCTCTGCCACTGTTTGTCAACATATGAAGAGCTCTTTTCCAAAACGCTATAAATCCATTTTAATAGTTTTCATGAAATTTTTTTTTTTTTGCCTAGACCCATATATTTTGTTAATATTCAATTTATCCTGTTAAAATGGTCTGTTGGCCCAGTCTGAACATGTTAAACAATGATTGTTAAATGAAACAACAGTATTGTTGATTATAAATGCAAAGTTTTTTTTATTTTTTTATTTAAAAAAGTAATAAAAAAAAGGAGAACATGCAACATATGACATCAGGGACTCATACTATAAACCGGTTGCACCAGCCTTGTGTTGATGTAACCCCCCCGGGTCCGCACCATCACACCGAGCAGGTCTCGAACCCGGGTTTCCGGCACGGGATGCGGGCGCGCTAACAAGGAACGCCAAAGGCTACAGCCTCTAGTGTCAATTGGTTTACACACCACCTTTACTGGTATACACATCTGTTACATTGACATCCCACAGTTGGTATTAACGCGCCACCTGAGAACCTTCTTTTTTGTTGTTTTTTGTGATTTTCTTTGTCCAGTCTGCGTTTTCTACCCCCAGGTGTAGGTCTCACTGGCTCATCCAGGCCATCAAAAGTGTTATTAGAGTTTAAAGCACTCATTTTGAAGACTGAGCACAAACAAACGCTTCAAAGCATCGCCATGTTGGATTGCATCGAACGAATTCTGATTGATTGAGAGGACATATCGCATTTAGGCTAAAAACAGGTTCGGCGCTTATAGCGGTTTGGAAAAGAACTGCACCTTGCAGTACATTTTAAACATGGCAATATAGCGATTTGGCATGAAACATTGATGGAGCAGTGAATAAGTTCAGTACACAGCAAAATGGCATGACGAACTCATTTTTTTTTTTTGGCGTTTATCGCGTTTTGGAAAAGAACTCTTCATATATTGAAACATTAAAATAAAAAGTTATTTTTGTGGACTCGTATTGCTGATTATTGCCTTTCATTCTCTTAAGTTAACTATGTTTGGTCACTGTTTCATTCGTGGATCCTTTATGGCAGATACGACTGACTGACTAATTAGCCTACGATGGGATTCCTAAAGGTTTCTCACCTACAGTACACATGCGGATATGTTCTACATATCCCAAGTATAAAGGAAGAATAAACCAGTCTGACAAACTCATTGATTTAAGTTAAACCACTTAAAATATGATCCGCATGCACAACGCGTACTAAAATGTTTTACATGTTTTAATAAAACAAAGCGTATCCAACATGTTTGTTATAAAGAAACTTTGTGCATCAGGCTCATTCAAGTCCGCGGTGATACACACGCAATGTCAGCAGTTTAGAATCTTCTGTAAACCTCGGCAAACTTAATCAAGGCTAATTTGGTTATTGTTGTGTCCTCGGTATCCTCGACAAACTTCGGCAGTTGTTTGAACCGGTTTGTACGGTTCTTTTTAGTTTGGACGTGCTACTTCAGCTGTGCATCTTGCTTCATTAACCCAGAACTAAAGTTCGATTCAGTTCGATTTGTGAATCGGCTCAAATGCTTAACTTACTTATGTTTTTTTTACGCGTACGTTAGCGTATGTGCACAGTCCTATGCGCAGCCTTGCAAAGTATACTTCATTTGACCCGTACGCGTACACAGACTTTCGACGCCTGTGCTTTGTGCCAAATTGCAATACCTCTCCTGGCCTAGCGGTTCCCATAGGGAGCATTTATGAAGATTACAGTGTAACGAAGGACACGGAAGAAAAACTCCTAGAATTCCGGTAAGCACAGCGGAAAGGCTATCCGTGACCAAGTATTGCTGCAATCTACCGTTTGGGAAGCCGGACAGTATCTAAACTTATTCCGGAGGTGTGTGAAGCCATATCCCAGCTAACAATTTTACGTTATAAAAACGTTCCCATTAAGTTACAAAAACGTTATGTTTGAATGTTCTTAGAACGTTCAAAACGTCCAGTTTTTTAGACGTTGTATTAACGTTCTTGTTTGGTTATAAGAACGTTATTGCAAACGTTTTTAGAACGTTTCAGTTTGTTACATTAATGTTATAAGAACGTTATTTAAAACGTTTTTAGAACGTTTCCGTTTTTTGTTATATTAATGTTATAAGAACGTTATTTAAAACGTTTTAGAACGTTTCCGTTTTTTGTTATATTAATGTTATAAGAACGTTATTTAAAACGTTTTTAGAACGTTTCAGTTTTTTGTTATATTAATGTTATAAGAACGTTATTTAAAACGTTCTATTCCCCGTTATATTCATGTTCTAAGAACGTTTTCCCAATGTTCCCATTAAGTTATAAAAAATATTGTTTGAATGTTCTCAGAATGTTTAAGAAGTCCAGTGTTTAGACATTGCATTAACGTTCTTGTTTGGTTACAAGAACGTTATTTAAAACATTATTAGAACGTTCCATCCCCATTATATTAATGTTCTAAGAATATTTCCCTAACTTTCCCATTAAATTATAAAACATTGTTGAAGGTTCTTATTTTAGACGTATGAACATTATTTTTTGGTTATAAGAACACTATTCAAAATATTATTAGGACATTCAATTAACTCATTATATAAACACCCTCAATGTATTTCTAAGATTATAAAAACATTTTTAAAAACAACATTCCTAAAAGCTAGACTAGAAAAGTTGAGTCAAGACTGGAACATTGAAATTATCAATTAAATTAAAATAAAATGTGACCCTGGATCACAAAACCAATCATAAGCAGCACAGGTATATTTGTAGCAATGTCCAATACATTGTATGGGTCAAAATCATTAGAATATTAAGTAAAGATCATGTTCCATTAAGATATTTTGTAAATGTCCTACTGTAAATATCAAAACTTAATATTTGATGAGTAATATGAATTTTTAAGGACATCACTTAGACAACTTTATAGGCGATTTTCTCAATATTAGGATTTTTTTGCAGCCTCAGATTCTGGATCTTCAAACAGTTGTATCTCAGCCAAATATTGTTCTATGCCAACAAACCATGCATCAATATAAAGCTTATTTATTAAGCTTTCAGATTATGCATAAATCTCAAAAAAAAAGACCATTATGACTGGTTTTGTGGTCCAGGGTCATTAATGTGCAACAAGTATGGATACCACATCATTGTGAACAAAATCAATGACATGTACAAAGAATCAATTAAATGTATACTTTATATTCTATTGTAGTTATATTCAGTTCATATTATAATTCACTAGCAGTTCAGTTCAGATCAATATGAAAATACCTGAAAAACGAAACAATTAAAAACTTTCAGACTTTTAAATTGAATTTATACAAAATATTTAGAACTAGAAAGAACATTCATGAAACGTACACACGGCAAAATGTACATATGAAAGCAGCTTAAACACTAAAATCTAAAACATAAACAAAAAATTAAGAAGAAAGATTTAGAGATATATTATAAATGACAACTGTTTTTAATGATGTCACTGTGACATCTCCATGTCAGCTTCAGTCATTGGTACATCAGAGTGGACTGAAGCTTCAGAGGAAGTCGGGAGATACTGGAAGGACAAAAAGACAACAGTGTTATATTTAAGTGTAGTGAGATTTTATATAAAAGCACTGGAATGTACTTGCTCATGCAGAAAATCTTACAAAAATATTGTATAGCCAAAGTTGTGTATTTTTTAATGCTTCTGCATGATCAATTAATGATTAATCTGAGTTATGCATAGGTGTTTTATTTTATTTTTTTAGTTAATATTTGTATTTAATTAGTAACACTAATTACATATTACTGCATCAAAATAATTAGGAAATGAAAAATAATTTTAAAGTGCACTGCACAAAGGACAGTTAATGCAAAAATGCACCGTGACGTTCTAGGAACTAGCCAGCAGGGTCATTCCTGGAGAACCAATTTCCCCTGCGGTGAGAACAAGCCAAAAACTGGGAACTTCCGGCAATAGTTCTATGAACTATGAAAAGGTTCCTCCGGTGCAAAATCGCCTTTTGAAAACATGTGGATTTCTTGATTGTAATAATATTGTCCTATAAAATAAAAAACAACATTTAATATTTATGATAATAACAATTATTACTATAAAGTATAGTATAATTATTAATATAAATGTTATTATTTAAGTACCTGCCAAATGTTTGGAAACATTACATTTAGGGCTGTAGCTATCGAATAGTCTACCGAAAATTCTGTTGAAAACTCTGTTCTTCTAAAGTAGAAAACTCAGAAGAAGACCGGAGACTTGGTTGGATTGTCAGCAGAATTTCTTTATTCTATGACATGTTGATGGTAGCTGCAGTCATCGAAAATCTCATTCTTAAGTAATTTACAGGTTGTCTTATAGGTATTTTTAGGAGGGATTCTTAGAGGTGGAGCCAAATTCAAACAAATGCATGCACCTGAGGAGGTGTTAGTTTGTTGCGAACTTCCGTGGTCCTAATCTCATCAACATAATCAAATGCATAGACACTAATCTAAACCTAAACGAATCCACGTCTGGGCTAGAAAGTCATTTGCAGAACAAAGGTTGAGAGCCTCAGTGGTCTGACTCATTTAGACAAAGGCACAGCTGTCTCGAGCTCAAATGTGTCAGGAAAACGAAAACTGACATAACATTACCTTTCTAGTCAGGAAGTGTGTATCTAAATTAAACATTTAAATACAATTTGTAATCCCACAATTCCCGTTTGAGAGTTCTAATAACTCTCACAAAATACAAATTTAGACACTTAAAAGTTAATTCTTGTAACTTGTAAATCTGTTACAGGGACATAGTACATGTTCTGTGTTGCTTATATGTAATTGCATGCTGACACAGAAACAAAACATGCAATTAGTTTTGCTGAAAGATCGTATGTGAGTCTCTCGTTGTGTATTTTTTCTTCTTTCTTCTTTCTTCTTTCTTTCTTGTGTGATAGTTGGCTCGACAATGGGTCTGGTTGTTTTCTAGAGGTTGTGGCTTCATCCTCAGGACAGCCATCAAATGGTATCTGCACAGAGGAAGAAAGAAACACAAACAAGAGAGACCAACGGCACAGAGCAGTATTTGTTGTAGAGTCTGCAAACATTAGGGTTGTATCCTCTGTTCAAAATATAGTCTGCTATTGTTGTTCCTTCTTTCCCTATTTCTCAATTCCTGCGACACCTAAAGAACAGTGAGGAAAGGATGGACTAATGGAGGAAAGGCCTATGAGGAAATCTTCACCTCAGGGTTGGCCCCGAAGCCTGTTGCTTCGGTTCTTCCTGGGCTCCTCACTGGTTCTTGTGTCTGCCCTATCCTATCCCTGCAGGGGAGGAACAACCTTACAATGTGACACATGAGTCCAAGTTTTCCTCCCTGACACAATACTGCAGCTGCTGTAATCAACATCACTTGATGTGGTCCGTACCACTTAGGCTCTAATGGCTTGTTTTGAATGCCTTTATCATGACCCATTGACCTGGGACGATTGTGTGTCCACCTTCTGGTGGAGTCTGCCAACACGACTCAACTCTCTCTTTGGCACTCTGCACTGCCTTTGTGAGGTTTTCACAGTAGCGATCAGGGCATCAGAAGCAATGTGCACATCAGCATTTCTAAGATCAATCACACCTGGCATCTGCATTGGGCGTCCAGTAATAATCTCATGAGGGCTCAGTCCTACTGATCTGTTAGGTGATGCTCTCATACTACACAGTACTGCGGGCAGTGCTTCAACCCATGGTACTCCTTCCTGATGCATTTTGCTTAGCCTGGTTTTAATTGTTCTGTTTGATCGTTCAACCTGTCCTGATGCTTGTGGCCTATAGGGACAGTGAAGGTTCCATAATCTTCAACATTCTAGACACTTCCTTGACTACCTGTCCTGTGAAGTGGGTACCTTGATCCGAGTCAATGCAATCTGGTAATCCCCATCTGGGAATGAAATCAGTGACAAGACATTTAGCAGTATGTGCAGCTGTAGCACGCCCTGTTGGATAAGCTTCTACCCATCTTGAGAACTTGTCTATTACTACCAAAACGTCAGTTTTCCTTTACAAAGGGGCAACGATATGTAATCAACTTGCAGGTGACGAAATGGCCCTGGTGGAGCTGGGGTATGTGCTGCTGGTGTAGTGGCTGCTGGTACATCATTGTTTTTCTGACATGTAACACATCTCTTGACTGTTTCAGTGGCTGCGTTTCTGAATTTTGGATTCCACCATTGATTTGAGAACCTGTGATTCATCGTTGCTGGACCACTATGACCCAAACTGTGTATTTGTTGAGCCAAATATGGCAACAGTGATTCGGGAGCAACATACTTTCCCCTTTGGTCCAGCAGCGGATGAATCCACAGTGGCTCCTTTGTCTAACCATGTCCATGCTTCATATAGAGGAACGTCTTTATACAGATCAACGATTGATTCAGGAGGTAGAATTATCTTCTGTGCTGTACTACCTGAACACACTTGTACAGTTGCATAGAAACAAGCCTGTTTAGCTGCTACATCAGCAAGAGCATTACCTTTAGCTTCCGTAGTATTAGTTGTGAGATGTGCTTTCACTTTGATCACCGCTAATTTCTTTGGGAGTTTCATGGCAAACATTAAATCTTTCACTAATCCAGCATGCTTAATGGGGGATCCAGCCGAAGTTAGAAATTTTCTGGTTTGCCAAATGACACCAAAATCATGAATTACCCCAAAAGCATACCTGGAATCTGTGTAGATATTTGCAACCGATCCTGAAGCTAGCGTGCATGCTCTAGTTAAGGCTACTAGTTCTGCAGCTTGAGCTGAAAAATGATCTGGAAGACGACCTGAAGCAACTACTTCAGTAGTGGAAGTTACTGCATATCCTGCTCGTCTGTTACCTTCAATAACTTGAGCTGAACCATCAACAAACAACTCCAATTCTCGTTCTCTATGGGAGTTTCTGATATTTCACTTGTCGCTGCATATGTAAGCGTAACACAATCATGAGTCATTTCGCCTTCATCCTCTAACACAAATTCAGTCATTGCAGACATCATACATGAGGATGGGTTCGTGACTGGTGCACGCTGTATAACAATATTCGGGCTGTGAGAGTTGCTAACCAATTTCCCCAACGGGAGGAGGTGACAGAAGTGACTTTTGCTTGATTCATTAGTGCGGACACTGCGTGAGGGCATTTTACGTTTACAGTCTGACCTAACACCATTCCTGATGAAGCCTGAAGCGCTAGATGAACTGCCTGTACTGCTCTGAGGCATGGGCCCATACCTTGAGCGACTATGTCAAGTTTACCGGAATAGTAATGAATTGGGCGTAAGCTGCCCCCATGATCTTGCATTAGACATGCAGTCATAAAGCCTAAGTGTTCATGGACATAAAGCACAAAGGGTCTATCAGATTGGGCAACTCTAATGCTGGTGCTTGACATAGTGCTCTCTTCAAATCATTAAAAGCTTTGAGATGAAGTTCTTCCATACAAACAGTATCTGAATCTTTACCATGGCCTTTCAACAAATCATAGAGAGGCTGAGCAATCGAGCATAGTCTTCAATCCAAGGTCTACAATAACCTGTTGTTCCTAAAAATGAGCCGGAGTGTTTTAATGGTATTAGGCGGAGGTATGGCTTTGACTGAAGCCGCCGATCCTGTGTAATGGATCTATTTCCCACCAATTGTTTGACCCAGAAATGTGACTTGCTTTTTAGCGATTTGAGCTTTGTGAAAGCTGCATTTGTGTCCTTTTTTATGCAAATAGTCCAACAATGATGACAATTCAGTTTGATGTACCTCATGATCTGTTGAGGCAATCAAAATATCATCGACATATTGGATCATAGTGGACTGTTTTACCGGACATTCTGGGTCACACAAATCACGTCTGACAGCCTGATGATATATGGTTGGGGAGTTTTGAAATCCCTGTGGCAATCGTGTCCACTGGTATTGTTCATAGTCAACTGTGAAAGCTAACCATGGCTGGCTGTCAGAGTGCAACGGTACAGAAAAGAATCCATTAGACATATCAATTACTGAAAAAATCTTACAATCTAATGGTAAGCCATTACAAATTGTAGATGGATCTGCCACTAGGGGGGTGATTTTATCAATATGTTTATTGGCTACTCTGTAGTCTATTGTAAGTCTCCATGTCCCATTAGATTTCTTGATGGGCCATATGGGTGAATTACATGGACTGTTGGTTTTAACTAGCACTCCTTGCGTCAGCAAATTTTCTACAATAAGTTTGATTCCTGTATAGCTTCCTTATTAATCGGATATTGTTTGGTGACCGGAGGTGAGTTCCTGTCAATTTAACTGGTTCTACACCTGTCAACAACCCACAATCATCCTTGTCTTTAGCCTAAATTGGATGATTCTGTAAGAAAGCATACTCGGGAGGGGTTGCATTATTGGTAGAAATCTGTGCTGAGGAAATTTTATGCTAGTAGAGTCTGAGGACATGTCTAAAGTTAGATTTATTTGTCTCAGAAGATCCATGCCTAAAATTGCACCTGTATTTAATGGAGCGCATAGCAATTTTGTAGTCAGAGTTTTGGGCCAAATTGTACCTCTATGGGCGGAGTTTCATACAAAACAGAATCTTCACCTATTACACCAGTTAAACAAAGTTTGGTTTTCTTGTATGGGATGTTTAAACCTTGTGCCAATTTTGTAGGAATTACTGTAATTTCTGCACCTGTATCAAGCAAAATCAATCTCTTTCTCTTTTATGCTACCTTTCACAAAAATTATTTGGTCATTGTGGGGATTACAGGGGAAAGGTAGCTACCACAGCCCCAATAATTAGTTTTTTCCTGGTCTTGTTGTGCTCTTAGAAGAGCCTGAACTAACTGTACCTACAGTTTCAGTGGTCACTGGCGGAACTACTTCAGGGTTGTGTGCAGGCTGAGAAGGAGCAGAATTATGCATAGCATTTCTTTTACTATCTTGCAACTTCTTCCTACACTCTTTCTCCCAATGTCCTAATTTTTCACAGTATTTGCATTTGCTTTCTCTTTAGACCATCTATTGTCTTGTTTCGTTGTGTTAAACGTAGCTGCTGCTACTCTTACTTTTGCCTTGACATCAGCATCTCTTTCCCATGTTGCTAACCTGTCTAGGTTACTTCTGAGAGTTCTGTTAGACCAAGTTAGATCTAAGAATGGTAAAGCTTTTCTGTATTCGGCTACAAGGCCATCTGACCAGATACGAACCAGGGGTCCCTTGTCATTTAGCACACTTTCAGGGTCATCAACAATTCCACTGTAAATTACAGCTGACTGACAAAATCTCTCAGTATATTCACTCACAGTTTCTTCTTTCCTTTGCACACAGGTAGTAATTCTAGACCAATCTATTTTGGGTCCTAAGATATTCTTTAGGATTTTCAAAATACCTTCTCTTAAATCACCCTTACTGGCATTTCGCAGTTCAGAAGTAACAGCAGATTCAAAACTGTTGAATTCAGATTCAGTTAAAATTTGTGACATCAACTGCGTGACTTCTGTCAACGACATGTCATAAAGACGCATTTTACTGATCAATGTTCTTCTAAATTCAGAAAAATGTGTGCGTGTTGACGGTAAACTTTGAGATAGTCTCTCTATATCTTTAGGACCTAAAGCTTTGGCAACAGTTTGTATTTGCACAACAGAAGAATTGAGAGGAACACTATCAGTTTCCTCAATCCCTGAGATCTTCTCCTCGCACCACACACATTGACGGAATTTACAGGCACATCAGTTACTGATTGAGAGCTACATCTGTTTCAAAGAACGCTTGTAAATCAGGGTAAATGTTATCAGGCTGACTTACTTCCACATCAGTGTTTGCTGCAACTTTCTTGAGGTTCAATTTCTTAGTCAAAGTGGATACTCTAGCAAGGAGTTCATTGTTCTGTTTCTCTAGCTCTGAATTACGCTGAGACTGTTGTGTCGCTAGCGTTACACTGAATTCTCTGTGACAACAGATAATGCCTTTCACATTGTTCTTACGAATGCTTGCTCCTAGTACCTTTTACACTCATCTACTGACCAAGTCTTGTCTGGATGAATATCATATTTCTGCGTTAGTTCTTGTCTAACTTTTTCAGTGACTATTAGGTCCATTTGTTCCCCTAACAGTGTTTTGAATTCACTATCTGACCACAGAGGAGTCGCAAGACCACTCTTTTCTGTGGTTGGAATCAGCTTAGCATTCCTTCTGACCATTTTGCAAGTTTCTTCTGTACCACACTAAACAAACACTAAAAAAAAAAAAACAAAAACTTCTCTGATCAACAGAGGGTACACTTTGTTAAAAAAAAACTTAACTATTGTTAACTTTCCAAATTACCAACACTTCACACTTAACTTCCCTGCCTGACACAGAGGATAACTTATTTTTAGCACGTAATGCCAAAAATCTTCCCTGCCTGAAAGAACAGAAGATATATTTTCATCTCTAAAATAAAAACTTTAGAGGATAAACTCTTCCCTGCCTGAAACAGAGGATAAACGTCCCTGCCTACAAGAACAGAGGATAAACCAAAATTATTAGCATGAAATGCTAACCTTCCCTGCCTGAAACAGAGGATAACTTTTAGTTAAACAAACCCTACAGATGTATGTTAACTCTTCTCTGACGGCACAGAGGATACACTGGTCTTAGGTTCTTTTGGATTAGAGACAGCCACTCACCCCAACCCTTGGTTCAGAGAAAAATTCAGTCTGGGAATCCTTGTTCAGCTTGAAGTTTCGCTGGATTCCAAAAGATGCAGATCTTTGTTTGAGCTTGAAGTTTTTCAGGTGAGGAAGCTGGAACTCTATCCGGGTTCACGGCAGCATCTGTTGAAAACTCTGTTCTTCTAAAGTAGAAAACTCAGAAGAGAAGACCGGGAGACTTCGGATTGGATTGTCAGCAGAATTTCTTTATTCTATGACATGTTGATGGTAGCTGCAGTCATCGAAATCTCATTCTTAAGTAATTTACAGGTTGTCTTATAGGTATTTTTGGAGGAGGGATTCTTAGAGGTGGAGCCAAATTCAAACAAATGCATGCACCTGAGGGAGGTGTTAGTTTGTTGCAGGAACTTCCGTGGTCCTAATCTCATCAACATAATCAAATGCATAGACACTAATCTAATCAACCTAAACGAATCCACGTCTGGGCTAGAAAGTCATTTGCAGAACAAAGGTTGAGAGCCTCAGTGGTCTGACTCATTTAGACAAAAGGCACAGCTGTCTCGAGCTCAAATGGTCAGGAAACGAAAACACCTGAAATGCCTGACCTTTTCTTAGTCAGGAAGTGTGTATCTAAATTAAACATTTAAATACAATTTGTAATCCCACAATTCCATCGATTAATCGAGTAATTGGATAAGAACAACTTTTTACTTTTAAAGAGCAATCCTAAATATACAAGAGAAAATAAGACAAGTCTCTAAAAATAAACAAGTAATTTGTTTCCTTTTTAGAAAAATATTTTTTTTTATTGCTGAAATAGCTGAAATATTTTAATAACTGAAAACTAAACCCATTTAGAGCATTTAATTGCCATATTACATACAAAACGCGAATACAAATAAGGTAAATATAGTACAACCTAAAACTAAGACATAGATCTAAATAATAGTATTAAAAAATAATAATAAAATCTAAATATTGTGCAACTTAACTTCCACCTTTGTTCCTAACTAAGGTTCAAGCATGACACAAGCCTTTACTGTCTTCTTAGAAGAATTGTGGCTTTTGTGAGAGGATTAGTGGACAGGAAGCTAACGTGGAACACAAACAAGAGTCCATACACATAACATTAACACATTTCTCAGCAGCATTACTTTAAAGTTATTTGGAGAATAAACCCTCTTAAATGTCTCTCTGCATACTGGTGTGTGTGTGTGTGTGTGTGTTGTGTGTAATAGTTTAAAGGAGCATGTGGTTGCAAACAGTTCTCTGGATGTAGTTACAGTAAATGGTAGAGATGCACCTAGAAATGTAAATTCTGGGCCGAAACAGAATTCTGGATGTGCTTGGTTGAAAACCAAAACTGCTTTGAAAATAGGCTTTTACAGAAAAAAAAGCCTATTTACGTATTTGAATGTATGGCTCTTGTACAATGCAGGCTACTGTAAATAAACTTACAATGACAAAATACACATTAAGGGACATTAGACACATTTTAATCTTAACAGAGGAATATTTGTTGTACAAATGAATTTCGCGATGCAATAAATCGTATACTTGACCGCAACATACTGTTAATTAAATCAATATCGTGCTGACGTGCTTGTGTCACGCAATCTACATTATGCAGCGGCACCTAGGGGCAGGTGTCAGTCACTACCGAAGGTGCGACACGCAGCGCGACATTGTCACAGGTTTATGTCACAGGTTTGGCATGTGCCATGGCGTCTGTGCGTCAGATGTCACAAGTTTGGCATGTGGTGCGTCAGATGTCACAGGTTTGGCATGTGTCATGGCGTCTGTGCGTCAGATGTCATGGCGTCTGTGCGTCAGATTTCATGTCACATAATGTTAAAACTGCCTCTAGATTAACGTTAGCTGGAGGCCCATTAAAACACTCAGGACATCAGCGCTACTGCAAACTTTTCCGGTGAGCATGGGCGGTAACTGAATGATAGAGCTGAGCGTCACACGGCGCAGTGATGACGGCTGAGGGAGAGTAAGTTAACCTGAACACAGCTGGGTGGTGTGGTGCGGTGCGGCATATATTTTCACCTGCCGAAAATTCAGTGCATCCCTTGTAAATGGACAAAACGATTCTTCGAGGCACATAATTTGCCTCCATGGTTTTTTGTATTCGAGTTTCAGCCCTAATAAAAACATAACACACTCAGAGAGTATGGTGAAACCGAGATTGTCTAATGAATATCAAACATCAAACTAAAGGTAACGTTAAGTTACGCTGTAGGAAAAAATGCGCGGGCTTTCAATCCCTCCGTCAGCTAACGTTAACCTTAGACGATTTGGTGACTATCAATAACGTGCTCTAACAATTTTTTTTTTGATATATGGTAAGAGTTAACTAAATGGTACGTAAAAAATCCCATCTTAGTTAAAATTTCTATCAACGTAATTTCGACTGTATTCCTGTTATTACACGTGACAGTTACTAAATCATGCTAACAGCTCTGTAAATGGCGGTAACGTTACAGTTATAGTTTTCGAGAAAATTCAATCACACTGTTATACTACTCATAACCTCATTAAAACAATAGTAACTGCTGCAAAACTAAGCTAATCAACATTGTGATTTAAGTATTTTTCATACAATCAACAAAATTCACTAAGCTCACCTGAAAGCCGCCGTCGCTCTGAATGAGTCGTCCGTTAGTCCCTCTGTATTTGATTTTTTATGCACGCACGTACTCTCCAAAACCACGCCCATCCCATCACGTTATAAACCTATATACATTTTAATAGGGTAAGGATGATCAAATAATGATAGCAAGAATTCCTCCTGGGAACTAGGAAAAAAAGTTTTGTGAAAAGTTTATTTATTAAGTTTATTATTTACTGTATTTAAGATATTTTATTAATATGCTTTGTTTTCTATAGTGGATACCAAGACTCAGTTACAGTTTTTCTTGATTGCTAACACACACAATTCATGAAAAAATTCACCATTTTCTCAAAACTTCACACCAGTTTGTGCAAATTTCAAACTTCAGGTCAAAGTCAAACATTTTAGTCAAAAACATATTATCTTTTGTCAGTATCTAATCTTTGGCCTCAGATGACACACAAACCTGTCAAATACACACACTTTTTTCCTTTCTAGAGAACACTAGTGAGATCAATTCCAAACACTGTTACACAAACCTCCTTTTGGGAAACAGGAGACATCTTGCAAGTTAATGTCTGTTACAGTATGCAGCATAAATAGAGTTGTGAAGATACAGTAAAATTCACCAATACATTTTAAGCAAAAATTACTGTCATTACACAACTGTAAAGTGATCCTACAGTAGATGAAAATCACTAGAAGAGAAAAGTACAAAAAACAAACTGAATATACAGTAACAACACACTGGAATATCCTGTCAGTTTCTGTACAGCAATAAATAAATAAATACAACATCCTCTGCCAAGTTGCATTACAGTATTGGCAATATCCTTATTTGTTATACTATATAACAATTTCATAGTCTTCTGAGAAAATACTTTATCTGCCTCCCCTAGATAGTCGACTCTCAGTTCTGCACAAATACATTTAAAAAGTACTTGTCTACAAATCAATTCAACAGTTAGGAGTTTGAGGGTGTGTGGTACAGTATTTACAGTACAAAGAATAGTGAAAGTTCTCTCATCTGAAGTACTGCTACTATGTACTGCAAGTGTAATGTGTAAGTAGATGAGCCTGCAGGCAGCTTTCCTTATGCTCATTCCATGCACAAGAACATGCTCAACTATGCTTTATATTTAATCAGGAACAAATTACCTTTGACCTCATCCCCTTACTTTTTATTTTCTTATCCTATTCCTCTTTGTCTCCTATTACCAGGATTAATTTTCCAAAACACATAACCACATGTGTTCTTGTTCATTTCATCCTGAGATTCTGACTGCTGTGTCATCAGTTTTGCTGAATGTTCAAAGACGGATAAAAGTTTGCTATTTGTGTACATTTTGTGATTCTTGAAGTAATTATATTGTGTATTTGTGTTTTCTAAATGATAACATTTTTAGAACGTTCTACTAACAATGCAATTCTAACGTTTTTCATGATAACGTTTTTAGAACGTTCCACTAACAACACAATTATAACGTTTTTCATGATAACGTTTTTAGAACGTTCCACTAACAATGCAATTATAAAGTTTTTAGAACGTTCCACTAACAACACAATTATAACGTTTTTCATGATAACGTATTTAGAACGTTCCACTAACAATGCAATTATAACGTTTTAATGCTAACATTTTTAGAACATTAAATAACAACATAAGGATAACGTTTTTAATGATAACGTTTTTAGAACGTTTTTAGAACGTTCCACTAACAATGCAATTATAACATTTTTAATGCTAACATTTTTAGAACATTAAATTAACAACATAATGATAACGTTTTTAATGATAACGTTTGTAGAACGTTCCACTAACAATGCAATTATAACGTTTTTAATGCTAACATTTTTAGAACATTAAATTAACAACATAAGGATAACGTTTTTAATGATAACGTTTGTAGGACGTTCCACTTACAACAAAATTATAACGTTTTTCATGATTACGTTTTTAGAACGTTCCTCTAACAATGATGCAATTATAACGTTTGTAATGTTAACATTTTTAGAACATTCCATTAACAACACAAAGATAATGTTTTTATGCTAACGTTTAAAGCTGAAATACAGCCTGGACGATGACAACAATAACATACAATAACTAGTGATCATCAAATCCTTTTAACAGTTTATTTTACAGACTTTATTTTAAATTCTTCCCTTTTTTTAACAAAACCTTTTGCTCTCTAGAAACCAGTTTCGGTTGAAAATATGTGTTGAAAATAAGTGTTAACATTATAAACACTGAATTAATACCAACATATGACATTAAATTAATGACAGATCAATTAGGAATGTTGGACAATAAATATATAACAGGAATAACATCTTGACAGTAAACTGTTTTTGCAGTATTGTCTTATATTAATGTCCGTTAAAGAAAGACAGCAAACAAACAAACAAAACGTTTTTATGTAAAAAAAAAAACAAGTACAGCCACTTTCTCCAAAATGGTTTAATTATTTCATTATGACAGACACAGCAATGCATCATGTTCTTATCTAGATCATGTTTGTAGTGTGTTCCAGGGGGTTAAAACATACAATATATATTTCAGACCTACAGGAGTAGTAAATAATAATATAGACTAGTAAGTAATTGTAAATGTGTGAAGTTGCATGCTCATTATAACAGTGTCATATCCATGTCAATTATTATTATGGTTTCTATGGCTATAGGACCTGCAGTTCCTAAAAAGATTTAAGTTTACTACTAGACTAAAAACAGTTAAAGTTAGCAGGTGCATAAGATAGCGCTACTTCCCACTTCAAAACATAATATAGCTTACGCTTTTGTGTATACCTGTCAGGGTCTTTGGGAAAACGATAAAGCAAGATGTTCACTGTCACAATGATAGTTTTTGCAGGGGATTGCCCAACATTGCGTTTTTTATTCTACTTTGACATCTCTTTCGTTGTTGTTATAATGTCTGTTTCTGTATATCTGTAACGTTATCCAGTTGGAACTTTCACCCCAAAATGGCGGCCGCGCTAAGTATCGAAGCGCCACCTAGTGGCTCTTATCCAAAAAGCATACGGAGCGAGTGGAGCTCCACTCAAGAGCGGAAACACGTCACCTCCCCTAGCGACGCGTCCGGGTAAGGTCCGGGTAAGATTGCCTTTAAAACAAATGGACCAACTGCATTTTTTCAGGATAAAACACGATAACGTTTACATTTATAAGCCGATTTCAGTGATCTTCATGGAATTAAAAATAAATCCACTTTGTAGTCTCCAGTTATTTAGTTAGGCCTGGAAAAATATTATATTTTCTTTAGAAATTGTGAAAGCTTGTCACGCTTATTGATTTGGCTATTTTTTTTCTAGTAACAATTTTTACAATAACTAATATTTATTTAGTATAACTGTAATACATGTAACAGTGAGTGACAAAAAAAACTTAATTTAATTTAATGTACATTATTTTAGGTATGTTTACACATACGAGGAATTTTAGTGTTAGAATTTTTAGTTTTAGTGACAGACGCTCCACAGTGCGACAGAATGACAGTGACAGAACAAAAGCACAGATAATAAAAATAGACAAAATAGACAGTGTGCAAAATAGCACAAACACAGTATACAATATAGACAATGTATTATGTACAGGTATGTTAGACTGTGCACATTTGAGTATGTGTTAAATAAATAATAACTGGTTTGACAACAATATTAAATTGTTTAGTCCATTATAAAAACACTCTTATGAATTCCTTTCTTATTGTAAAATAACAATTCCTCAATTGTTATTGGTTCAGTCCCTTCAAGTACTCACATGTTAGGTTTTGATAAAGACCATTCTCCCAATTCAGCGTCTCTTGATGTTAATGCTTTTTTTTACGTTGGTTAAATGCGTTTTTCATGAAATACCAAGAGTAATAATAAAGCTATTCGTACTATTTTTCCAAGATAAATTGTTACTGTACTTTATTTTTTGGCTCATTTGAACTCTTTGTTAAATGGAAAATCGATTTGCTGGAGAAAAGTGTGGTTGTTACCACAGAAATATCTTCGTAGAAATAAGATTAAATAAGTTTCTTATAAGCTCATTCACAGTTTTGAGCAAATCAGTATTTAAAAATGTTTAAATGTAAATTGTATTTTCTGCAATGAATATGAGGAAAATGCACTATATATATATATATATATAATACTGTCTAATATATATATATATATATATATATATATATATATATATATATATATATTAGACAGTATCAGAGGCTCTTTGAATAAGGTCTTTGAAAGCTTGTGATCTTTAATTATTTGATTTTGATATGTGTATCTTGTGTCTTTGAACTTTTATACTTTTCTCCCCCTGGCAACTCCTATTTGTTGTAATTTATTTGTAATATTTGTTTTTATATGTTGTGACATATTTTTGATGTTATTTCTTGATACAATATTGTATGTTATTGTAATGTTCAATAAAGCAACTTATTGAGTTAACGTCTCCGCTTTATTAACATCAGATCGCTTTCAACATACAGGAACACTTGTGATTCCTCAATTACCACAAGGACTATATCAAACTCCCCTTTTAAACCCAATATTGCCACCTAAGGGATAAGAGGCACATTGCATAACATCATTAAACTGTTTATACTACAGTTATTGTTCTTTGAATAAAAAATGAAGCCCAAAATAGCTCAATCGCACATCAAGGGGGGTCCCCCAGTAAAATCCCGCTCCAGGATGCGAAAAATTCACGTTTTTTGGCGAGGTTCCCCTGGTAAAATTCGGGGGATAAATATCACGTTATTGGGTTCGCTTCAACCCGTGGACGTGAAAAACATCCCGCGGCAACTGATTTTAAAATAGCCCAATTCCGAGGGAAAGCCGCGGACTTGGCAACACTGAGTGGAGGTGACGTACTTCCTGTTCGAGAGTGGAGCTCCACTTGCCCGCAGCCAGACGTCTCTAAGAACCGGCTCAAAAGAACAATTTGTTCAATAACCCAACATTACTAAAGGCCACTGCAGGTGCTGTGTTTAACAAGCGCAATAACTTAAGTATACGAGCGATAGGTTTAAATCTGTAAATATTTTGATGTTTCTTGTTGAAATTAAGTCGTGTTTCATCCCTCAGGCTTATAAATAACAAACACAACAAAAAATTATATTTTTTTATGCACTATGAACATGTGAATATTATAATTTTTTTTTTAAAGGATTTAACCTTGTCATTGTGCTTTTTTTCTGTGTATGTAATCTCATACTTTGTGTTTTCCTTTTTTGTCATTATGATAGTTTATTGTTAAAGATACAACCTTCTTTCCTTGATCTTGTGTGCAATTATAAGTTGTGCAATAAATAAGAAAAAAAAAGTTAAAGTGATTACCTCAGAATGCATTAGTAGCTATTACTAGCTATTACCAACACTGCACTAATAATGATAAATGCATACCTATATATATATATATATATATATATATATATACACACACACACACACACACACATATTGTTTTTCCTGGAAATGCTGTTTTAGTACAACAAGCAAAATTACTTTTTTGTCTTATGCCATAGCTATGCATGACTATACACAAGAGAAATGTGAATACATTTTCATTCAAGCAATGAATTAATGCATTAGGTAATGAAATAATTATATTTTATTTACTGACAACAACAGAAAACATGAATAAATGAGTAAAAGAATGAATAAAAGTAACGATCACAATAAACATCCAGTCCAGATGAGGCAGTAAGGGCAGGTGGAGTGATGGAGCGTCTCATCCATGACGCTGGATCATTTCCAGGATGCTGCTGTGGACTTCTCCATCCTCACCAGTCTGCACACATTTCAGATCCTTCAAAAATGCCCAAACAAAATAGAAAAGCAGTCATTTTAACAGCACAATGTCATTGGATTTCTGTATTAGAAGTAACAAAATGATCTTACTTTATATTTTTGTTTCAGGTTTTCCCCCTTTTTTCTCACAAACGCTGTTCATCACCTTTCCTTGCAGGTCCTGCTCCACCACAGAAGATTGCAGTAAATGCACAGAAATCAACAATCAGAAAAGTGCAGTAATCGCTCTTTTTTAAATGACAATAATTAAAGAAACTACAACTTAAGATTTAAAAGATGTTTAATTCATTTCAGCAGTGTACTCACTGAGAGGCTTTGATGGCAGCATTCCTTCATCAGCCACTCTGCACCGAAATAAACATGCATCTAATCTGTCCCTGTAACATCCAGACAAGAGTCAGTCACCTCTGTGATTTATCTGATCAATACTGCATTTATATGTTAAGGTAATGTGTTAAGTCTATTTTTATCCAACACAAATATTCCTGTTTATCAACAGACTAATAGACAAATAAAAGAGACAATTTACTTTTTCTAAGTTCATGTAGATGTGTTTATATTTACATGACTTACATTCATGTAAAGCAGGGTTGACAACAATGAATTCTACATAATAAAACAAATACATCACTCACTCAGATATCTATTTCATGTCTATTAAATGTGCTCATATGCAATTATTTTAGAACATTTTCATGCCACATATTAAATAGACATTTAGCAATCGTCTTTAAGATGTATATATATGTTTTATGTAAATCCACTCTGGTGGCTTTACTTACGTGTGCTACGGGAGCTCCCCTGTTAGCTAACTTATACATAATAAAACGTGTTTCTACCGCAAAGTCACAAATAACCTGTAACTTACTGTTTAGTGTTTACACCTTTCAATTCAATAGTTTGCTCTCCATTAGCTCAACAAACGTGATTTTAACACAAGGAACCGTGTTTTGGTTTGTAATACTCACATTTGTAAACTGCCTCATCGCTGTTCTCCTCTCCTCTGTATCCTCTCCCGTTGCCTCCTGGGATAGAAAAGTGTCCATTGCATGAACATTTCAGAATCTGGGCTGAAGAAACAGGACATCTGGGGATTTCTCGATTACTCTTTTATGAATACGTAAGTTTACGAATGTACTTCTTTCTTCGCATACTCTTTTCCTCTACTATATAGTAGGTGAGTAGGCATATAAAGACGTAACTTAAGTATGCGTACTTCCGAATCTTGTGAGAATTAGTGCACTTGCCTACTCTTTTTCTGAATAGGCTACTTAGGATTCAAACATACTAATTTGCTCGCCTACTGTTTTTTTTTTTGCCTGCTATATAGTAGGGAAGTATGCGATTTTGAACGCAGCCACTTATTGTAAACTCACATACTATTTAGGATGGATAGTATGAACATTGGGACGCAGGGAAAGTCTGTAGTGTTACTTCAAAATGAATATAGACATAACCACAACAACTATAGAATTACCACAACAAATTAAATCAATTAATTTGTTATAGTATGGTTTAAAAACACAACAGTACTTACTATAAGTACTGTTGTATACTTACTATAAACTTACTATAAATTACTATAGTATTTTTTTTAATGTGGGTATACAGTGGATAGCAATGAACAAATAACAAACAATTTAGTTTAGTTGGGTCCATACATTATGTTCACCAGTAGGAAAAAAATGGGGGGGGGGGGTCTCCTTTTTTAAATTGAACTGCAATTAACATACAATTCTGGTGGTTTTCTTTATTCATGCAATAGTCAACTGTTAATGTGCCCAAATAATATCAGCATGTACAATAATGAAAAGAATACAATATGCTATAGTGTAAGGGTTTTCAAACTGGGATTCAACATCGAAGCCAAAGGGCCTGCAAAATAAATTATACCATATTTTCCTGACTACAAGTGCTGTTTTTCAATCTTCTGAGATGTGCTGAATTATTCCAAAGACACTTATATAATGCATTTAATGTCAAAAATAATAATAAGCTACAATGTAAACACTTAAAAAGGTTTCTATAAATGAAGAGCTCTTTTCCAAAACGCTATAAATCCATTTTAATAGTTTTCATGAAAATTACATTTTTTTACCAAAATACATTTTATTAATATTAAATATATCATGTTAAAATGGTCTGTTGGCTCAGTCTGAACATGTTAAACAATGATTGTTAAACCCCCCGGGTCCGCACCATCACACCGAGCGGGTCTCGAACCCGGGTTTCCTGCGCGGGAGGCAGGCGCACTAACAAGGAACGCCAAAGGCTACAGCTTTTAGCATCAGTCGCTAGAGCACCTCTTTGTGAGGTCAGGAGAGTGAGGTACATTTTAAACAAGGAAATATAGCGATTTGGCATGAAACATTGATGGAGCAGTGAATAGGTTCAGTATACAGCAAAATGGCATGACGAACTTGGCGTTAATAAATTTGGCGTTTATCGCGTTTTGGAAAAGAGCTCTTCAAATATAGTTCTCATGTCTTTGTGACAAATACACAGTACCACTGAGTTTTCTACTTTTCAGGATGAGGTTCACGGAAACCGAGATGTCAAGCACATTTTGTTTGTTTTCTTTATTTTACAAAATAAATACTGCTTGTAACTAATGATACTAGAATAAAGAAAAAATAAAATTTACTTTTACTTTAGAATACACATACATATACAGTGGGGCAAAAAAGTATTTAGTCAGTCACCAATTGTGCAAGTTGTGCAAATTTATTTGCAAATTATGGTGGAAAATAAGTATTTGGTCAATAACAAAATTTCATCTCAATACTTTGTTATTGTCACAATGAAGACGGGAGGATTCAGTTGCGGAAAAGAGAGTTTATTACAAGAAGTAATACACAGCGAGAACTAAACGGAGCTTTCCGTAGGCAGAGGGGCGGAGCTTCCGTAGGCAGAAACGGAGCTTTCCGTAGGGGCTGAGGCGGGTAGCGCAGGGAAGCAATGGGCAGACGAGTCTCCGGCGATCGGAGTCCAGGAAAGCAGCAGGGCTCAGGAAACGCGGAAACCAGGAACCAGAAACGCCTCGTAAACGTCGACCGCAAACTGCAAGGATCTGACAAGAGAGAGAGCGTGACAGGAACTGATATAGCCCAATGGTGATGACTCTCAGCTGGAGCGAATTAGCCTCAATCACACGCACCCACAGACACCTGCTCACACATACGCACACGCATACAGACAAGACACGGTGAGGACGGGACCGGGAACCCATGAACCGTGACAGTACCCCTCCCCTAGGGCGCCTCTCGGCGCTCCCAGCCGACTTACCTGTTGATTGTAATCATCAATAAGGGAGTGATCCAATATGTCCCTGGCCGGAACCCAACTTCTCTCCTCCGGACTGTAACCTTCCCAGTCCACCAAGTATTGAAAACCTCGTCCCCTCCGCCTCGAGTCCAGAATGCGATTGACCGAATAGGTGGGTTCCCCATCTACGAGTCGCGCGGGGAGGAACCGAGTAAGGCGGATTAAGGGAGACCGAAAAACGCAGGTTTAATTTTGGAAACATGGAACGCAGGATGAATTCTCCTGTACGCAGGAGGGAGTTTGAGGCGGACTGTCACCGGACTAATAATCTTGGTGACAGGAAACGGCCAATACATTTGGGAGCCAACTTATTACACACGGACCGGAGCGGAATGTTCTGGGTAGAAAGCCACACTTTTGACCAACGACGAGACGGGAGGCTTCGACCGGTGGCGATCAGCCTTAGCCTTGGTGCACGCCCCACCCGGAGGAGAGTCTCTCGGGCTCTCGTCCCAGGTACGGTGACACCTCTGGACGGCGTGGGCAGAGGGACCGCGACTTCGGATTCCATACTAGGAAAAGAGGTGGCTGGTAACCTAAACTACACTCAAACGGCGAAGGCCCGTGGGCGACACCTGTAACGAGTTGTGAGCGTACTCAACCCATGAAAGTTGCTGACACCAGGAAGTGGGATTCTGAGTGACCAAACATCGCAACACCCTCTCGAGATCCTGGTTGGCCCGCTCAGTCTGACCGCTGGTCTGAGGGTGAAACCCAGAAGACAAACTCGCCCCCCCAGTAGTCGACAAAACTCTCTCCAAAATTTGGACACGAATTGGGGACCCCTGTCGGAAACCACGTCTGCCGGGAGGCCATGAATGCGAAGACGTGATCAACTACCGTAGCCGCTGTCTCCTTGGCTGAGGGCAATTTGGGCAAGGGAATAAAATGGGCCTTCGAGAACCGGTCCACTACGGTTAAAACAACCGTATTACCCAGGGAGGGTGGGAGGGCAGTGACGAAATCTAGCGCGATATGGGACCAGGGTCTCGAAGGGACTGACAGCGGCTGAAGTAACCCCTCTGGAGGTCGATTGGAAGTCTTACCGAGCACAGACTGAGCAGGCCAACACAAACTCGGATATCGCGAGCCATGGCCCGCCACCAGAATCGTTGTTTAATCAGAAACATGGTGCGACCGATTCCTGGATGACAAGCCACGTTGGAACAGTGACCCCATTGGATGACGTTGGACCGTAACCCCTCCGGCACAAACAACCCGGCCCGTTGGGCATCCAGGCGGGCGTTACCCCTTCAGGCCGTGCGGACCTTGATTCGATCTCCCAAGTGACTGCAGAGACAACCAATCTCTCAGGTATAATGCACTCGGGAGACACCGGGCGGTCCGAAATGTCACAAATGCGTGACAAGGCATCGGGTTTGATGTTCTTAGAACCCGGCCGATAGGAGATGGAAAATTCAAAGCGTCCGAAAAATAGTGCCCAACGAGCCTGCCTGGAGTTAAGACGTTTGGCGGACTGAATATATTCAAGATTCTTATGGTCGGTCCAAACTATGAAAGGAACCCCGAACCCTCTAACCAGTGACGCCATTCTTCCAACGCTAGCTTGACGGCCAGCAACTCTCTGTTACCGATGTCGTGAATTATGCTCGCAGGAGACAGTCGATGGGAAAAACGCGAGGGATGCACTTTGTCGTCCGAGGTGGCCCGTTGGGATAGCACTGCACCTACCCCCACCTCTGACGTCGACCTCCACCACGAACTGACGTGTGGGATCAGGGGCCCGGAGAATGGGAGCGAGCGGCCTCTGAGTTTGGTAAATGCGGCCTCGGCTGCATTCGACCACCTGAACGTCATCTTGGTGGAGGTCAAGGCAGTCAGAGGAGCGGCTAGTTGGCTGAAATTGCGAATAAAACGCCGGTAAAAATTAGCGAACCCCAGAAACCTCAGCAGGGCCTTGCGGGAATCAGGGGTTGGCCAATTTACCACAGCCTTAACCCTGTCAGGATCCATGCGAACCCCCTCCGGCGACACTATGAAACCCAGGAAAGGAACCGACTGTGCATGGAACGCACACTTCTCCGCCTTGACAAAAAGCCCATTCTCTAACAACCTCTGGAGCACTCGCCTGACGTGTTGAACATGTTCCTGGAGAGAAGAAGAAAAAATCAATATGTCATCCAGGTAGACATATATGAACTGATCGACCATATCTCTCAACACGTCATTGACGAAAGTGCCTGGAAGACCGCGAGGAGAGTTAGAGAGCCCGAAAGGCATAACCAAATACTCAAAATGCCCTCTGGGGGTATTAAACGCGGTCTTCCACTCATCCCCTCTCTATGCGAACCAAATGATAAGCGTTTCTAAGATCTAACTTAGTGAAGATGGATGCTCCCTGCAACCTCAAGGCTGAAGACATCAACGGCAAAGGATAGGTATTCTTTACCGTGATGTTGTTCAAGCCCCGGTAGTCAATACAAGGTCGCAGAGAACCATCCTTCTTCGCGACAAAAAAAAATCCTGCCCCCGCTGGAGAAGAAGAGGGGCGGATGAACCCGGCTGTCAGAGAATCAGAAATATATTTCTCCATGGCCTCCCTTTCCGGAACAGAAAGCGAGTATAATCTGCCCTTAGGCGGAGACATACCTGGTACTAAGTCTATAGCACAGTCGTAGGGACGATGAGGAGGGAGAGAAGCGGCCCTGGACTTACTGAACACCTCCTTCAGGTCGAGATACTCCTCGGGCACGTTAGACAGGTTCCCCATCTCCTCCTGCAACACAGAATCACACACAGAAAACCCAGCAGACACAAGACAAGAGGCATAGCAGGCTCGACTCCACTCCGACACGGTGTTATGACCCCAATCCACCCGAGGATTGTGTTGAGTGAGCCAGGGGTGACCCAACACCACCGGGGCCAGGGGTGAGTGGGTGACGAGGAACGTGATGGTCTCAGAGTGGTTGCCTGAGGTGACGAGGGTGATAGG
The DNA here is from genome assembly GCA_027564155.1 of Gymnocypris eckloni scoliostomus. Lineage (NCBI taxonomy): Eukaryota > Metazoa > Chordata > Actinopteri > Cypriniformes > Cyprinidae > Gymnocypris > Gymnocypris eckloni. The sequence continues at coordinate 34,099 of CM050427.1, forward strand.
TACCGTGGAGAGACTGATCGGAGGAAGTGACTGTCCATTAAGGGCGCTGACAGAGATCTTGTGACGGAGGGGAACCAAGGGAATGTGAAGGAGTTGGGCCAGGGAAATGTCCAGCAGGTTACCCTCGGCTCCGGAGTCAAGCAGCGCCGTCCCCTCATGACGTTTGGCCGCCCATTGCAACCTCACCGGGAGGAGGGTGGTGGATGAGGCTTTGTTGAGAGATACCCCACCCGACAGTAGCCTCAGACCTACTGTCGGGCCTGGTCTTTACGGGCACTTCACCAGGAAATGGCCAGCCGCGCCACAGTACAAGCATAGTCCCTCGTCCTCCGAGTCTCTCTCCCTCCCGGAGGCCGAGGCTCTACCCACCTGCATGGGTTCGTCAACCGACGAGTGACCCGACCGTATCGCCGGTGTCGAAGAAAGGATATCTCGGTGTTAACTTGCGTCGACCGCGAAGATCGCGTTGCTGAAGCCGTGCGTCCACGCGTGAAGGCCAAATCCACAAGTTCGTCAATTCGAGAGGTAACTCCACCACATCAATCTCTTGATGGATACGCCAGCCCATGCAGGAACATGTCCCACTGCGCCTTCGTTCCACTCACACTCAGCTGCCAGGGTCCTGAACTGGATGGAATAGTCAGAAACGGACTGCTCCCCTGGCGGAGGTCGGCCAGCATGCGTGCTGCCTCGCGCCCGACCAGCGGCGATCGAACACCCTCCTCATCTCCTGAGAGAGTGAGTGGAGCGAGGAACAACAGGGATGGCGATTCTCCCACACCGCCGTTCCCCACAATGCTGCCTTCCTGACAGCAACGTGAGCACTAGTGCCACCCTGGAAACTTCTGTGGCAAACGTCAGTGGCTGGAGCGAGAAAACAGAGAACACTTCGTCAGAAACGCTCTACAGAGGTTAGGATCTCCGCATACATCTCCGGTGCAGGGAGTCTAGGTTCGTGCTGAGGGCTGTGGTTCCCGGGATGGAAAAGCTAGGCGGTGTGGGTGGCGCAGCGGGTGATCTTAATAGCTGTACCTGGGTTGTGAGCTCGGACACGCGCTACTAACGCCTGCACAGCTCGCTTGGTGTTCAACATATTCTCCTCCTGGAGATCCATACGGGCGTTGTTGCCGGCTAGCAGTTCCTGCAAACCACGAGTCTCCGCTGAATCCATGAAGACTGGTCAGATCCTTCTGTCACAATGAAGACGGGAGGATTCAGTTGCGGAAAAGAGAGTTTATTACAAGAAGTAATACACAGCGAGAACTAAACGGAGCTTTCCGTAGGCAGAGGGGCGGAGCTTCCGTAGGCAGAAACGGAGCTTTCCGTAGGGGCTGAGGCGGGTAGCGCAGGGAAGCAATGGGCAGACGAGTCTCCGGCGATCGGAGTCCAGGAAAGCAGCAGGGCTCAGGAAACGCGGAAACCAGGAACCAGAAACGCCGTGGCGTCGAAGCGCAAACTGCAAGGATCTGACAAGAGAGAGAGCGTGACAGGAACTGATATAGCCCAATGGTGATGACTCTCAGCTGGAGCGAATTAGCCTCAATCACACGCACCCACAGACACCTGCTCACACATACGCACACGCATACAGACAAGACACGGTGAGGACGGGACCGGGAACCCATGAACCGTGACAGTTATATACCCTTTGTTGGCAATGACAGAGGTCAAACGTTTTCTGTAAGTTTTCACAAGGTTTTCACACACTGTTGCTGGTATTTTGGCCCATTCCTCCATGTAGATCTCATCTAGAGCAGTGATGTTTTGGGGCTGTCGCTGGGCAACACGGACTTTCAACTCCCTCCAAAGATTTTAAATGGGGTTGAGATCTGGAGACTGGCTAGGCCACTCCAGGTCCTTGAAATGCCTCTTCAAGCCACTCCTCGTTGCGGGCGGTGTGTTTGGGATCATTGTCATGCTGAAAGACCCAGCCACTTTCATCTTCAATGCCCTTGCTGATGGAAGGAGGTTTTCACTCAAAATCTCACGATACATGGCCCCATTCATTCTTTCCTTTACACAGATCAGTCGTCCTGGTCCTTTGCAGAAAAACAGCCCCAAAGCATGATGTTTCCACCCCATGCTTCACAGTAGGTATGGTGTTCTTTGGATGCAACTCAGCATTCTTTCTCCTCCAAACACGACAAGTTGAGTTTTTACCAAAAGTTTTATTTTGGTTTCATCTGACCATATGACATTCTCCCAATCCTCTTCTGGATCATCCAAATGCTCTCTAGCAAACTTCAGACGGGCCTGGACATGTACTGGCTTAAGCAGGGGGACACGTCTGGCACTGCAGGATTTGAATCCGTGGCGGCGCAGTGTGTTACTGATGGTAGCCTTTGTTACTTTGGTCCCAGCTCTCTGCAGGTAATCCACTAGGTCCCCCCGTGTGGTTCTGGGATTTTTGCTCACAGTTCTTGTGATCATTTTGACCTCACGGGGTGAGATCTTGCGTGGAGCCCCAGATCGAGGGAGATTATCAGTGGTCTTGTATGTCTTCCATTTTCTAATAATTGCTCCCACAGTTGATTTCTTCACACCAAGCTGCTTACCTATTGCAGATTCAGTCTTCCCAGTCTGGTGCAGGTCTACAATTTTATTTCTGGTGTCCTTTGACAGCTCTTTGGTCTTGGCCATAGTGGAGTTTGGAGTGTGACTGTTTGAGGTTGTGGACAGGTGTCTTTTATACTGATAACAAGTTCAAACAAATGCCATTAATACAGGTAACGAGTGGAGGACAGAGGAGCCTCTTAAAGAAGAAGTTACAGGTCTGTGAAAGCCAGCAATCTTGCTTGTTTGTAGGTGACCAAATACTTATTTTCCACCATAATTAGCAAATAAATTCTTTAAAAATCCTACAATGGGATTTTCTGGATTTCTTTTCTTATTTTGTCTCTCATAGTTGAGGTATACCTATGATGAAAATTGCAGGCCTCTCTCATCTTTTTAAGTGGGAGAACTTGCACAATTGGTGGCTGACTAAATACTTTTTTGCCCCACTGTATATATATATATATATATACACACACACACACTCACTGGACACTTTATTAGGTACACCTTTCTAGTACCGGGTTGGACCCAATTTTGCCTTCAAAACTGCCTTAATTCTTCGTGGCATAGATTGAGGTGTTGGAAACATGTCAGCCAGCTGCACATCTATGGTGTCTCAAAGGTGCTGTATTGGATTGAGATCTGGTGACTGTGGAGGCCATGTGAGTAAAGTGACCTCATTGTCATGTTCAAGAAATCAGTCTAAGATGATTGAGCTTTGTGACATGGTGCATTATCCTGCTGGAAGTAGCATCAGAAGATGGGTACACTGTAGTCATAAAGGGATGGACATGGTCAGCAACAATACTCAGGTAGGCTGTGGCGTTTAAATGATGCTCAATTAGTACTAAGGGGCCCAAAGTGTGCCAATAAAATATCCCCCACACCCTTACACCACCACCAGCCTTCATGCTTTGCCAAATTCTGACCCTACCATCTGAATGCCGCAGCAGAAATCGAGACTCGTCATACCAGGAAACATTTTTCCAATCTTATATTGTCCAATTTTGGTGAGCCTGTGCGAATTGTAGCCTCCGTTTCCTGTTCTTAGCTGAAAGGAGCAACCGGTGTGGTCTTCTGCTGCTGTAGCTCATCTGCTTCAGGGTTCGACGTGCTGTACGTTCAGAGATGGTATTCTGCATACCTTGGTTGTAACGAGTGGTTATTTGAGTTACTGTTGTCTTTCTATCATCTCTAACAAGTCTGCCCATTCTCCTCTAACCTCTGACATCAACAAGGCATTTTTGTCCACACAACTGCCGCTGACTGGATATTTTCTCTTTTTCGGACCATTCTCTGTAAACCCTAGAGGTGGTTGTGCGTGAAAATCCCAGTAGATCAGCAGTTTTTGAAATACTCAAGACCAGCCCGTCTGGCACCAACAACCATTCCATGTTCAAAGTCACTTAAATCCCCTTTCTTCTCCTTTCTGATGCTCGGTTTGAACTTCAGCAAGTCGTCTTCACTATCTAGATGCCTAAATGCATGCCATGTGATTGGCTGATTAGCAAATGTGTTACCAAGCAATTGAACAGGTGTAAAGTGGCCGGTGAGTGTGTGTGTGTATATATATATATATATATATATACATTTTATTCCCTTTCAGATTTTCCTGATTCACCGAGAAACCTTATATACTCAGATACATAAAACTAAAATCAATAGAATCTAAAAAGCTTGAAGTTTCTATTTTTTAAATGAACGAATTCAAATCAAAAACTAATATTTCTGATTATGTGATTCGTATGAAAGCGAGGTACAGTTTTTCCCTTATTTAAAAGCTTGAAGTTTTTATTTTTAAAGGAACGAATTCAAATCGAAAACTAATATTCCTGATTATGTAATCCGCATGAAAGCGAGACCAGTCTTTCCCTTATCTAAAAGCTTGAAGGTATCTATTTTTAAATGAACCAATTCAAATCAAAACGATTATTCCTGAATATGTAATCCGTATGAAACTGAGGTACAGTCTTTTCTGTATCTAAAGCTTGAAGTTTCTACTTTTAAATGAACAAATTCAAATAGAAAACTAATGTTATCTGAATATGTAATCCATATGAAACTGAGGTACATTCTTTCTGGTGTCTGAGTTCATTATATGCAGTCACCTCCAACTCCAACTCCAACTTTATTTTAAAGCACCTAATAAAACAACTAGGTTGACCACAGTGCTGTACAATAAAATCAATAGAAGAAAATAACAAATACTAGATCACCATAAAAATCAATGCGGTCACCTCTGAGCTTTAATTTTGATCGAGGAACATAAAGGAGATTTTGTCCATTAGATTGTAGTGATCTATTTGACTCTTGAACATGAATAAGATCAGCGATGTATGAAAGGGCTATACCATGCAGGGATTTAAAGACAAAAATTAAAATCTTAAAAGTTATTCTATAAGGTACTGGTAACCAGTGCAACGATCTCAGAGAAGGGGTAATGTGGTCATACTTTTGAGTACCTGTCATTAGTCTTGCGGCTGAATTCTGAACCATTTGTTATCTGTCTAACAATTTTCTAAGAGTACTGTAACTAATAAAGTGAGTTGCAATAATCTAATCGAGAAAAAAGTTAAATATGAACAAGCTTCTCCACATCTATATATACTAATAAAGGCTTGATCTTACTAATCATTCTTAATTGGTAGAAGCTAGCTTTGACAACTTCACTTATTTGAAAGTTACATTTTAAAGCACTATCACAAATCACCCCCAATTTTTTCCCTTGATGTTTGCTAAAAGGGCTTAGTGTTCCCATGTTAACTCCATCCGTATCGCTCATTTTAGAGGGACCAAATGTGATGATCTCTGTTTTCGAATCATTAAGACTCAGAAAGTTAGCAGACATCTAAGCCTTCACCTCATCTACACAGGCCAATAAACGGCCCAAAGCACTGGAAAAATTTGTGTTAAAAGACAGATACAACTGAGTATCATCAGCGTAAGAATTACACGACACACCATATTTATCCAAATTCAATACTAATGGTAGCATATACAATGAAAAGAAAAAAGTTGCTAAAATATAGCCTTGAGGAACACCACAAGAACTGGGTGCCAATGCTGATACAAACTCTCCCATGTGGACTGATAAACTCCTTTGAACATATGACTTTATCCATCTTAAGGCATTTCCACAGATACCCACAGATGTTTCAAGATGAGATATAAGTATTTGATGGTCGATCGTATCAAACGCTGCTGTCAGTTTTGAGTTTGGTCTAAAATTAGCCAAAACACTCTTATCCAAGTTTGATTTCTTCAAAAGGGGTTGGATCACTGCCTGTTTACAGTAGTCAGGCACGACCCACGAAGACAAACTCTAATTAATTATAGCCACTATAAAGGGGCAAATTTAATTTATAACTTGCTTTAACAAATGGGTCGGAACAATATCTTGGGGAGAAGTTGTAGACTTTAATTTGAGTATAATATCCTCAAGCATCGAGAGAGAAATTGGCTCAAAATCGGGAAAAGTAACACCAGTTACCGATTTCTGAATGACATAAGAACAACGAGTAATGTTATTATCTGATGTTCGATTCATGAAAAACTTTAAAAAGGAGTTGCATAAATCAACAGACAGGTCTCCTACCACCTCTAATCTCGGATTAATAATGGAATTTATCGCTGAGAATAGAGCCCTAGGATTATGATGATTTTTCTCAAGAAGATCTGTAAAGTACCTCGATCTAGCATTTCTTACAGCCTTTTGAAATTTAGACAGAGAATCTCTGAGCATTTCATAAGATATTTGTAACTGATCTTTATTCCATTTGCTTTCACATCTTCTACAAATCCGTCTTAGGGAATGAATATGTTTATTAAACCATGGAGCTAATTTATGCCTTGCATTTACCTGTTTCAAAGGGGTGATAAGATCTATTGTTTTAGAACAAACAGAGTTAAAAACATGAATTGATTCCTCCACATCAAGATGAGGTGAAAAAAATCGACATCTAACCCTGCATTGTTTACAAAAAGGTAGCATTAAAATCAACTTGAGTATTTGAATTAATTGGTCGTACACAACGCTTTACAGAGTAGTCTCTCTTGTCTCTATTGTAAAGAGACAATACAAAGACAAAGACTTAGACAAAGAACTTCATGGACAACAGACATGAATATTAAAATCTTCCAATACTAAAGCTTTGTCATAATTCAGTACCACGTCACTTAAAAAGGAAGTCAAATCTCAAATAAAATCCTTATTTGGTCTTGGTGGCCGATTAAAGAACAGCACAAAAAAACAGGATTCAGCATCTGTACTTCAAAGGCTTGAAGTTCAAAGCTGGAAAAACATTCAAAATTAAGATGGGTACACATAAGAGTCCTTGAAGACAGAGGCCAATCCCACTTCTCTTCCAGTCTCTCGAGGTGAATTTAAGACATTAAAATTACTCGGAACAAGTGCCCCAAGAACATCTAAATCACCAACGTTCAGCCAGGTTTCGGTGATAAAAAAAAAGTTCCGAGCTCTGATAAACTAGTTCAAAATAACAGTCTTATTTTTTATGGAACGAACATTCAACAAGGCCAACTTGATTTCTGATTTGAACTCTGACAATGCGTCCTGGCACAACTATGAACCGATCGATACAGGATGAAGATTCTGCAGGTTAACTCCATTGCAGTTCAAATGTAGAAAATGTCGAAGACTCGACAACACAGGTCCTGCTGGCTCAATGGGTTGAATCCACCGCGGCACCGAGCTCACCCAACGCCCACACGGCCACATCCCCAGCGTATCGCCTCTTGCGATCGCGGCAAACCTGGGAGTGATAGTAGGTAAGCCTTTAATTTCACTAGTTTACCGCCTCGCTTTCCACATCGACGTCGTTTATTTAGCAAGGGGGGGCAAGACTCGCGTTGCAACCATGTAGGGATATTAAAGGGATATTAAAGTGCGATGCGGTCTCAGAGAATTTGAGATCTCCTCGATCTTCTGTAACGTACTTCTCAAAAGAGCTTCTAATATTTAAAAGTGTACAATGATCATAGATCAGTACAGATGTAGAGTCACGTATTAACCAAGTCACAAATAGGACAAACAATGTGATACAAAACAGGCTGTGTAACAGAGGCAGATGGCATACATCGGCGCCATCTTGACTTGACTGCCTCCAAGGAGAATGTGCCTGCACCTGCGCGTAAAACGCTCTCACCTATATACAAAAAAAGAAGAGCTACTATGATGAATTTACCTCATAAGAACAGCGCGATCTGACATGGCTTTATTCAGCAAAGGAAGATAATTTATGTCATGTATTCTTTCCTACATTAGTTAACATGTTATTTTTTACATAAACCTGTATGGATTTTACTAGTTGGGCTTTTGCTGAACATCTTGTCAAACTGAAATGTATTGTTTATCTTTTAAGCTTTTTTGTTATTAATTTATTTTGCAGAATATTTATATTTGTAAACCAAAGAAGGTTAATTAAAAAAAAAAAAAGTTTAAGAATTACAGTTGTTTTAAAGCTAAAAGGCTAAACTATTCTATGTTTGACTCAAATTGAAAGAATAAAGAGTTTAATTTCTATTAAGGTTTATATGGATTTTAAGATGTAGCCTAATTAGCGATTTGAATAATTAAGTTACTTGTTGAGTAACTAAGTTACTTTTGTAATTAGTAACATAATTTAAATACAATATTGATGAAGTAATTAGTAACTGTAATTAATTACTTTTTGAAAGTAACTTACCCAACAATGCCTGGGACGTTCATTGTGAACAGGTGGAGTTCATTTGCAAATGTTCAAAAATCATGTTTTTCATTGTGCAGTCCAATTGATCTAAATCAAACTGCAGTTGGGTGATTTTGATTAAGTAAAAATAACTAATACATAAAGCTAACTAACACAATAAAAACACGATAACATGTAACATAGTAAAGAACATGATTTTTGACAATTTTGTACAAGTTTTGAATATTTTGTACAATTTTGTATAAGTTTTTTTTAATGCAAACATCAGCGCACTCTGTTACCGTTGGAACACGACTGAAGTACAAAGCCTATAATTTACATAATAAATAATAGTTTAGCATTCAGATAGCTTACATCGCAAATATGGAAATAGTACGGAATATTTGGATGTGTGACGAATGAGAGAAGTAGGATACATGATCACAAAGCCCCATTTCAATAACAGTTGAGTGGGCAAGCCTTTTTGTCATTCTATGTGAGAGACGCGTTCATCGTTGGTAGTAGGCTAATAAGATCGATACTTTAGGTTATTTTTTTTATCCTTTACACTTAATACATACAACAAAGTGTAGACATGTCTGTGGGTGTATATTCCGCTCGTTTCACTTCTCGTATACAAACATTTAATCTCCTCCGCTGCTACGCTGATTTCTTGTCATGCCATCACGTGTCTCAGCGGCTCCGAGCGCAAGCGGATGCAGTGAGAGATGGAACGGAACTCCGAGCTACAAAACAAACGAAAAGGGTAGGGAATCCTTAACACAGTGTATATTGTATATACCTGTATACCGAATTTTGTCTTTTTAATGCAGTATCACTGTAAGGTGTATACTGATTTTGGCCTTTTAATATTATTTCATAATGCATTAAGACACTTTACATGTTTTTTTTTTATAACGGTTTTCTATGGGAGTAAAATGAAATTCAGCATGTTGCATTCATGTTCTGGGTTCATCTGCTTACTTGTATATAAATAGTATGCCTACATATTTTTATAAACTATACAGAATTTGGCCTTTTCATTTCAGTTTATTGCAATAATAACAAACAAATATTACAGTATGAATAAAACAAAGATAAAATACAGTGCATACATAATATACTAAAATAATTTCATTAATAAACGAGTTATGGTTTAATAGTTATTTTTCATATGACTTTTTTCATTCAATAAGCCACTTATGTTAAACTTTTCTATATAATGGTTTTCTATGGGAGAAAAAATGCATAATGTGAACTTTGAGCGTTACTTTCATATTCGGGGCACATCTGCTAACTTGTATAAATATATAGTTTGCAACATTAATAAGGTACATACTTAGTTTTGCCTTTTAATATTACATTCTTAATTTATTATGCCATGCACGTTAATTATTCTTATAACTCTTTTCTATGTGGAGGAAAATGTGCATTGCTTTCATGTTCTGGGCTCCTCTGCCTGCAAAGTCCTTTTAGAAAGGCACATAATATCCACTTAGCTTTATGGTGAATATGATATAAGTCTTATCAACATTAGTATTGTTCATTTTTTAATTGTTGTTGGTCATTTAAATGTATGTTTTTTTTTAATGACAAGTATTGGCGATACTGGCCCTGTATTTACTCGGTATCGACTTGATACCAAAATGTGCAGTATCCCACACCCCTACTGTTTAGTGGGTTTTGTTTTCAAGTGCACAACTCTCAGCATTCACTGTTCTTCTACTAGTGGTTATCAAACAGCACTGCATTACTGCGGACGCCCCCTTCTGGATTGGTGGTTAATTGCCTGTATTCGTTGTAAGGCAATGAACCGAGTAGTGCGTACCGTGACGGTTCGGTACGAATACATGTACCGTGCAACCCCTAATATATATGTATATATATCATTTGATTTATACTCTACAGTTGATACAAAATGTATGTTCAGATTTTTTTCTGTTTTTCAAAAAAGCACATTCATATTTAACAAAATCTATTTCAAGTGCATTGTTGTTTTTAACTTTATATTCATTATACAATTCTGAAAAAGTATTTCCACAAATATTACTATAATATTGTTTTAATAATATCAGCATATTATAATGACTTCTGAAGGATCATGTGACACTGACGAATGGAGTAATGATGCTGAAAATTCAGCTTTGATCACAGGAATAAATCACCCACAACATATTCACAGAAAACTGTTATTTTAAATTGTAAAAATACTTAACAGTTTTTACTGTATTCTTGATCAAATAAATGTTGTCTTGGTGAGTTTTGCTTTTCTTTTCTTTTGTATTTTCTTTTCTTTTAAATCTTTCTGATCACAAACTATTAAATATAGTGCATTTTCATTCATTTATTCATTAATTGTATTTATTTATTACTTAATCATTCATTAAAATTAGTCAGTAAGTGTATCCTGTTGGGATTTTAAATGACGAGGTTGTAAAAAATATGCTGTCTTAATCGTATAATTACAAACATAACTAGTTTTTATATCGTTATAAATAGATAATTATGTAGTTATAATAGCTGTTCTCTTTCATAGGTAACTCTACGCTGCGTAGCTTTACGCTTCGGGAACGCCCACTGCGGACCGAGTCTGAACCCATATAGAATCACGCCAATTCATTGGCTGATGGTGCGACGCTGTCTCTGACGCAATGACGTCGTCAGGTCATACTGGCGAACGCGCCATCCACTCCTCAGATTTCTCTGCCTTCACGGCGGTCACATTACCCTTCGTTGTTGCGATTTCTGACCCAACTTACCTTTTGCGATCACCATCTGCACTTGCGACTGCCTCAGTGGAACTTCGTTCTCCTCGCGGTGAAGTGCCATGGAATATCGCCGCTGTCAACCGCGCCGTCTTGCGCCGCGTTCATCGCTCGCTATGACCCGCACAGATAAGTAAAACTATATGTTTCGGGTTCACGCATGCGGTTTATGGGATTTGAATGTAATTTGTGAGAATCTCCGTCTCATAACCCTCCGCTCTCGGCTTGAAGTGTGTGAAAAGGAGTCATCCATTTTCTTCCCCGTCGCGCTCCGGAGGCCTCCGCGGCTTCTCGTGAATCCGCGGCTTCTCGTGAATGCGCGACCTGGGTTTTGGATGTTTAGCTCGAGGAGACGGAGAGTGAGCAGACAGGCCTCGCCTTTTCTCTCCCTCCCTCACCAGAGCATGTGCGCGCGAATTCACCGGTTGAATTCACGCAAGATTATCTGTTTCCTAGCCCGAGGGCACGTTATACTGTTTCCTTCGGGATGGATTATGTTCTGCTAACTGCGGCCTCCCGACTCCGAGGATTTCGGGCCTGGTTTAGCAGATGCGCTACCGCTTAGCGGTCAGGAGGCGCGGCCTTCACCGGCCTATTCTGAGCTCGTGGACGTGCTTTCGCGCGTCGCTGAAAAGCTCTCGCATGGATTGGACGATGAGCCCCGCGACTCTCGCTCTTCGAAACTCGACGAGCGGTGTCTTAGCGGTGTAAATTCCAAAATGAGCGGAGGAAGCTGCTGTTTTTCGGTCATCTGCATCAGGAGATTTCCAGATCCTGGAAACAGCCTTTTTCTTCCCGCCTTACTAACGCGGCGGCCGCTGACTTCACCAACCTCGTGGTTTCGGTGGAGCAGGGCTATACCGCCATGCCGTGTGCGCGATTCATCGCTCGCTATGACCCGCACAGATAAGTAAATTATATGTTTGGGGTTTACGCATGCGGTTTTTGTGATTTAAATGTAATTTTGTGAGAATCTCCGTCTCATAACCCTCCGCTTTCGGCTTGAGGTGTGTGAAAAGGAGTCATCCATTTTCTTTCCCCGCCGCGCACCGGAGGCCTCCGCGGCTTCGCATGAATCCGCGGCCTCTCGTGATTCCGCGACCTGGGGTTCGGATGTTTAGCTCGAGGAGAAGGAGAGTGAGCAGACAGGCCTCGCCTTTCTCTCCCTCCCTCACCAGAGCATGTGCACGCGAATTCACCGGTTGAATTCACGCAGGATTATCTGTTTCCTAGCCCCCCATACGATGGCCATCCTTCAGGCCTGCCGGGCGGACGTCCTCAAGGAAATCCGAGGTGACTGGTCTGACTCCGGAGGCTGTAAAGGAGCTGCGCAGAGCCACTGACTTAGCTCTCAGAGCCACTAAGCACACCGTGCCGTGGGGTGCCTTATGGTGGGTTCGGCCGCAGAGCGCCACTTGTGGCTAAACCTCAGAGGAGAGCCGTTACACCGCTACGGGGCGAGGTCAGACCGCAAAAGCGTTTCTGCCCGCTTCAAACGTGCTCTCCTTACTCAAAACCGTCACAGCCACCCTTAGGGGCTTGGCGTGCGGGACGAGTTCATCCTCATTTATTCTCGGTCTGGCAGTTGGGGGACGCATTGTCTTTCCCCCGTTACAGTCCGTCCTTTCGCCGCCGGCGGGCCGTGTGTTTGGGGACACAGTCGATTCTCCCCTGCAGCATTCGGACCTGCAGGGGTTTCACCGCTACGGGGCGAGGTCAGGCCGCAAAAGCGTTTCTGCCCGCTTCAAATGTGCTCTCGCTCAAAACCGTCACAGCCACCCCTAGGGGCTTGGAGTGCGGGTCGAGTTCATCCTCATTTATTCTTGGTCTGGCAGTTGGGGGCGCATTGTCTTTCCCCTGCTACAGTCTGTCCTTTCGCCGGGCATGTGGGGACACAGTCGATTCTCCCCTGCAGCGTTCGGACCCCGTGCTGGCCACCTGTCAGTCCAGCACTTCACACTCCATCAACCCGGACAAGGACGCCAAGGGCTCTCCTTCGTGGCGGAGGGTGCCGCTGCTCACGGTCGGTCCGCTACACATTTCAGTTTGGGAATATCCCCGCCGACGGGGTTTCAACTGACGATAGTAAACAGCGCCTCCAAGGCTTCTGTTCTACAGCTGTAGCTTTCCTCCCTCCTACAGAAAGGAGCGATAGAGGAAATACCGCAGTCGGACATCGAACGAGGGTTCTTCAGCCGGCGGGAATGCGGCCTGAGACCCATTCTGGATCTACGGCGTTTGAATTTTCCTTCTACAAAGGGAAGTTCAAGATGCTGACGATGAGAACCATCATGTCTCAGGTCCAGGAGGGAGACTGGTTTGTCACCATCGACCTGAAGGATGCGTATTTTCACATCCAGGTCGTTCTAAGACACAGGAGATTCCTTGTTCGCCTTTGGAGGAAGGCTTACCAATACAAGGTCCTGCCCTTCGGCCTGGCTTTGGTTCCGAGGACATTTACCAAATGCATGGATGCTGCACTGGCCCCTTTGAGGCTCCAGGGCATTCGTGTACTGAACTATCTGGACAACTGGCTCATTCTGGCTCACTCCAGGGAGCTAGTGAGTCGTCACAGGGATATCGTTCTCGGCCACATCCATTCTCTTGGCCTCAGGATGAACGCCAAGAAGAGTGTGCTCCTCCCATCTCAACGAACTGTGTTTCAAGGAGTTCGTTTGGATTCCGTTCAGATGCAGGCCCGTTTGGCTCCTGCCTGGATACCAGTTCTTACAGCATGTCTGGCCCGCTTCAAGCTAGGCCATCATGTCTCTGTAGGTACCTGCCGCAGGCTGTTGGGCCTTATGGCAGCAGCCTCCGATGTGTTGCCCCTAGGGCTGCTTCACATGAGGCCATTCCTTTGGTGGATGAGGGAGCTGAAGTTACACCCCACTGTACCAGCTACTCGCCTTATCAGGGTGTCGCGCAGTTGCTGTTGACACCTGTTAATGTGGCGAGACCCCGTCTTTCTCCAGAGCGGGGTGAGAATGGGTGCGATCCACCGTCGCCATATGATCACGACGGACGCATCAATGACAGGCTGGGGCGCGGTCTTCGAAGGAAGGCTGGCGAGTGGCGAGTGGAAGGAAGAGTTCCTCTTTTGGCATATAAACTGCCTGGAACTCAGGGCTGTCTTCCTGGCTTTGAAGTATTTTCTCCCCGTTCTCGGGGGGTATCATATCATAGTCAGGACGGACAATATGGCGGTTGTGTCCCACATAAACCGCCAAGGGGGTTCAAGGTTGCACACCCTGGACAGGCTTGCGCGCCATCTTCTCCTTTGGTCCCAAGACAAGTTCCTCTCTTTGAGGCGGTTCACGTTTGGGAGTACTGAACCTGGCGGCCGATTTTCTGTCGAGACAGAAGCTCAAACCAGGAGAATGGATGTTGAACCGTCAGACGGTATCCCAGATCTGGGATCTGTTTGGCAAAGCGGAGGTGGACCTCTTTGCTTCTCAAGAGTCATCCCAGTGCCCGCTCTGGTTCTCCCTGAGTTTCCCGGCGACTCTGGGCATAGATGCGTTCGCCCACCCATGGCCGAATGTCAGTCTGTACGCGTTTCCGCCAATAAAGCTGATTCCGGCAGTACTATGCAGAGTGAAGGTGAGCGGTGCCCGTCTCCTTCTCATAGCCCCATTCTGGCCCTCCCAGACCTGGTTCTCGGAGCTAACTCCCCTCTTGTATCGGCCTCCTTGGGAGATTCCGATCAGGCGGGACTTACTGTCCCAGCTTCAGGGCAAGATCTGGCATCCTCAGCCGGAGCTCTGGAAGTTGTGGGTATGGCCCATACAGCCAAGGGCTGTGATTGATAGTTTGCCTGCCGGTTCAGGAAACCATAGCCAGTACCAGAGCCCCGCTACTAGGAAGCTGTACTCTTCCAAGTGGGCGTCTTTGAATCCTGGTGTTTGACTCGTGCAATCGACCCAGTTAACTGCCCTGTTGGTCCAGTGCTGGAGTTTTTGCAAGAAAGGCTGACAGCGAGGGCAGCTGCTACCACCCTTAGGGTTTATGTAGCCATTGCAGCTCGGAGAGAGCTGGTTGAGATCCCTTGGGGAGACATCGGATGGTCTCCGCTTTCATGCGTGGGGCCAGGCGCCTTAGGCCTGTTCGCCCCACGGCAGTTCCTTCTTGGGACTTGTCAGTCATCCTCGAAGGACTAGTGACGGCCCCTTTTTAGCCCTTAGAGTCAGCTTCGGATCGGATACTGACTCTTAAGGTTGTTCTTTTGCTGGCGCTTACGTCACTGAAAAGAGTTGGAGATCTGCAGGCTTTTTCTGTCAGTGAGCGTGTATGGACTTTGCCCGGGTCTAGTCAAAGTTACCCTGCGGCCCTAGGCGGGTTACATTCCCAAGGTCTTGTCCACGTCGTTCCGTTCTCAAGTGGTCACTCTTCACTCTTTCCATCCCCCTCCTTTGCTTCAAGTGAGGATGAAAGACTCCACTTGCTCTGCCCGGTCAGGGCATTGAAGCTGTATGTGGATCGCTCAAGGTTTGGAGAAAATCTCCCAGCTATTGATCTGTTTTGGTGCTGGTCGCCGGGCTTGCCACGTCAAAGCAGAGTTTCTCACTGGGTGAGAGATGCCATTTCGCTGGCGTGCGAGCGGAACCTTCCTTCACCTCTTAGTCTTGAGCGCATTCTACTAGGGCGTAGCCTCCTCTCAAGCTCTTTTAGAGGGTACCCCTGGAGGATATTTGTGTTGCGGCAGGATGGTCCTCTCCGCACACCTTTGTCAGGTTTTACAACCTTGGCGTTGATACGGGTTCTCAGATCTTGTCTGTTTGAACTGACCGTATGTTGTTGGTCCATTATTGGGCCAGATAGGCAGCGTTTTTCAGCTTGGAGTGTTTGGTATATCGTTCCCGGGCGTAAAGCTACGCAGCGAGAGTTACCTATGAAAGAGAACGTCTCGGGTTACTCGCGTAACCCTTGTTCTCTGAATAGGGAACGAGACGCTGCGTTGCTATAAGCTCCTCAAGCTGCCGACAGGGTTCTTTTCGGCAGAGAAATCTGAGGAGTGGATGGGCGTTCGCCAGTATGACCTGGCGGCGTCATTGCGTCAGAGGCGGCGTCGCACCATCAGCCAATGAATTGGCGTGATTCTATATGGGTTCAGACTCGGTCCGCGGTGGGCGTTCCCGAAGCGTAAAGCTACGCAGCGTCTCGTTCCCTATTCAGAGAACAAGGGTTACGCGAGTAACCCGAGACGTTTTGTGTGCTTGGTGTCTAAACAAGCTCTTGTTCTGCCAGTTTCTCTAGTAAGTTCAATGATTGGAGATCGCGTTTCTCTTAATTTGCTGAACTTGAGTGAGGTTATCTGTCAGAGTCTCTTCCTTTGCAATATATAGACCCAAATAAGCCAGCATGAGTCATAAGAAATTCGTTTTCAAGGTCAAAACACAGTTTTTCTTCCCCTGTGTAATTCTTCTTTAAAAGCACTCTACAGATATATACAGGACTAACTCATTACTAAATCTGCTATTTTGCCCACTTAGTGGCTCAAACTTAATGTTCTTGGACTCCTTTCTGCCATTTCAGTTAAAATCCTGCTAAATACTTTTCTAGTGTTTGAGAGATTCGCCTGAACATGTGTCAGAGCCTCGGTTCTGCTCTCTTGTGCCATATAATTCATTATATGTTTATTAATGAAATATTCAATATAGAGATTGTCGGCTTTTCACTCACTCACTTTTTGAGAGAAAATCTTCTTTTTGTCCTGATTTCCATCCAAATATCCTCAAAACAAGATACATGTAATGTGTTATTTCTAAAGAATATGCATTTTGTTTATCGATTTCAGAGAATATGTTAAATTAGTGAAATATGTTTAACTTCATATAATGCAGAAAAGATATGTTATTATTTTACACAATGTACAAACTTGTTTTTCAGATTTTTTAAAATATATTTTTACTGAAATCCATTTTTATCCAATGCATTTTTATGACTTTTAAAACATTTACAACTATTAGAGACAAACTAGTTACAAACAGAACTGCAGTTTGCATTCTTTTTTTACATAAATAAAACTCATATTCATAAATATCTAATTTATAATAGTTTTTAAACATAAAAATACATTTATGCGAAAATGAAATGTATGAATGTACAGTAGCAGCAACAATATACAGCTTTTATACATCATCTGCCATGGGTTTCTTCTATTTTGTACATATTTTTAATCTAATTATTTAATTTCAGTTGTACCCATTGTCCCATAAATGGTTCTCATAGTGGCTTTGTTCCATTAGTCCGACTCTTTAGGTTTTTTCAGAAGAGGAGCAACTAAGTCTGTTCTCTCCCAAATCGATGACATCCGTGATTGGCTCTGGAAGAAAGAGGAGATTGAGTCAGATGTATGGATGGATGTAGATGTGTGTCACTCACATCACAGCCGTCTCTAACGCTTGTGTGTGCATGCGACTGATGATGAGCAGTCCTGCATCACACAGCCAGATGCTGTTCTCGTCAGTTTGGCTCATGACGCACTGTCCCATAGTAAGTACTACACTCCAAATCTATTAAACCCACTATTACATAAGTAAAAATGAAGTTTGATTCTAAATAGCTTCCTGAAATTATACAGCACTGGTTATAATGTCAGATAAAGCATTTTGCATCAAGAAACTATAGTCAGGAATTTAGTGATTGATAAATATTTTATGCATAGGGGCACAAAAGGGTGATATGCAAACACGTTTATATATAATTTTATACATATTAAAAATAAATAAATGAAATAATTGTAAATAAGTATACCTACAAATATCAAAGCTTTAGATTGCACATAAATACATAGATAAATAATGATGATGATAATAAAAAATTAATAATTATAATAATAAATTAAATGTTATATGAATACATTAACATGACATTCCCCAAAAGAGTATATCTACCAGATTATATATATATATATATACATGTCTAATAATAACTTACATTACATTAATGAAATTAATTATCTACAAAAATATAAATATCTACTAATACATATAATTAAGATTTATATAATTGTTATATTAACAATTTACATATATTTACATTATATATAATACATATTTTTTTTTATTAACACAAGTGAAAACTATTTAGCTTTTTTATTTTTACAAACTAATTGTAATTGCCAAAGAGTTTACCCACAAATAATAATAATACAAATCCTGATTTAGATCTCTACAGATACTCAGTGAATAAATTTATATTTTTATATAAATATAACACCCAGAAATATTTATGATATATATCTCTACAGTTGCAAATGAATAACTAACTAAATATTTATTTATTATTAATTAATTCATGTGAATATGCAGATAAATAAGCTGATATCTGTCTAAGACTGAGATCAGATTCTCACCATGATAGATTATTTGCAGGACGGGTAAGGAGACGGCTGGCAGCCCATCCTGCTCATGGTTCCAATCCTGTCCATCTTGTGTCCGAAACATCCGCTCCTAGTCGCCGTTATTCCCTTCTTAGATCCAGCTTTGAGTCTGGGCTGATCGTTCATGATCCGAGCCCAGGGGCCCATGGCCCGAGTGTCCATGTGCAGGTCCCTCAGCAGAGGAGCCCTATTCTCCATCCTCCTCTGACTCTCATCGGATGCCAGGAGCTCAGACAGCTCTTCGCCCAACAGCATCTGCAGGGACTGCATGCAGAGACACTCTCAGTACTTATGTCTTCAGTAACTGAGTGGATAACAAGTCCCAGTAGTTTAGCTATTTATATTGTATTTGTTTTATGTTACAAGCTATCCATTGTTGCTATTGAAGATTTGATGGAATTCGCACTTACGTTTAATATAAGCAATCGTTTAGATTGTCTTCTGAAATAAAGACGAAATAAAAACACCAAATCAACAGCCTCAGATCATATATGCTCTTGAATGCTTTTGACGAAATGTTTATTCTTGCCAACATCTTGGCGAATCCGAGCCCCTTTTGCGTTTTCCTGTGAAAACGTTTCTCCGAAATGAGAACAAACCGTTTCCGTTTGCTCCGAAGTGAATCATTGATGTCTAAAAGTAAAAAACTACTTCACGCAGCGCGTCTGAGCGCGAAATCAACGTTCCATGCCTGAGAACGAGAACCTGTTGATATATTTGGCTATTCGCCACAAAAATGAATGAACCTAAAGTTTTGCCCAATAAGTCTTGCGTCCGGACAATTCGGTTTTGGACAAAGAAGAGAAGAACTTGCCGATGCAATTAAATGTAGTCTATTTTGAACTTGAGATGATGTTTGTTTATTTAAAAACGTTTAGATTCATGCATAGGAGATATATTGTGCGTAACTGCATATCCAAGCTTTAGCTCATCTTTTACCCAAGTAACATCAACTTTTATTTAGCTAGCCAATCAAACCAGACTCTTAAGTGTTTCAACTGCAGACCACACACACACACACACACACACACACACACACACACTTATATACTTATATACTGTATATATATATATATATATATGACACAAACTGTTTAAGTAGTTATACCTAAGTCTAAATATCACACTCACCATCTGTTCCTCCAGCGTTAGTGGTTTTGTCTCAGTGCTGAGTGATAGGAGAGTCAGAATAAGTCCACAAGCCACCAAAGGCGAGATGATCATCTTGATGCTACTTGTCAATGCTCGTCTAAATATGCCGATCACGACCCTTCATTTACTCCCAGAGGTGTCGAGTTCAACTCTTCAATCTCGACTCAGGGTTTTATAGGCGATGTGACATCACTCCGGCGACCCCCTCGCGCGCGTTCACCTTCGCTTACTGTCTAATATATCCGATATGACCAATAACTGATATGAGGATATTCGTGCTGGATGTTTAGTGCAGTCCCTTTGACCACGTATAGGCGGGTTAAAGGAACAATCACAATTCATGATAACCATGAATCACAGGACAGGATTTAGTTGGAACAGAAGTAACACACACACACACACACACACACACACACACACACACACACACACACACACACACACACACACACACACACACACACACACACACACACACAGACACACACACACACACACACACACACACACACATGTTGATTTTTATGGTTTACGGGACTTTCCATAGGCGTAATGGTTTTATACTGTACAAGCTGTATGTGCTCTATTGCCCTACCCTACACCTAAACTTAGCCCTCACAGGAGATGGTGCATTTCTATTTTCCCTCAAAAAAACTCACTCTGTATGATTTATAAGCATTTTAAATTATGGGGACACTGAAAATGTCCTCATAAATCACCTTCTCCTTGTAATACCTATGTCATACCCATGTCATTATACAAATTTGTGTCCTCATAAACCACATAAACATTCCCACACACACACACACACACACACACACACACACACACACACACACACACACACACACACACACACATATATATATATAATGTTGACAATATGCACATAAATCAAATTAAAACATTTAGTGTAAATAAAATAAAATAAATATAGTAAAATTACATTACAAATCATTTTTTTGTGTCTGATCTTGGAGGTCAGCTTGAGTCAAACATAAAACATATTAATCTATAAAATACTGCATGTATGTGAGCAAGAGTCAAAGGCAGAATAGAGCATCAGTTTGAGCAGGAGCGAGGATCATGTACACTTTCTGGTTTGTGACACTGTGTGGCAGTATATGCTGATTTAAATGGTTTCAGCAGCCAGCACATTAGTCCATCAGATTTCAGTGTCGGAGACTGGATAATTATTTACTAAGAAGGATTTTAAAGTCTGTAATCATACTCTTGCTGTATAGGTGTAGTGCTGTGAACTTATTTTCTGCACGTTCAACACATTAAAACATTAATGCACTGACATACATTCAGACATATTCCAACTATAATATGTTCTTGAGGTTGGGAGAAGTAGTCAAACTGCCCATGTAAAAAAAAAATAAAGAAGAAAATAAAGACAAAAAATAAATGATGCCCCCCCCACCCTGAATTGTTTACATTTTAAAACAAATAAATAAATAAGTAAATAAATAAATAATGCACATATAATGCAAACAAACAAATGTTTTTGGTTAGCAAGCAAACCTGGGCAGTGATTATTTATAATGAACGTTTTTATTTTTATTTTCATTTTTATTTAATTTAATTTATAATTTATTAATATTTTTTTATTTCTTGTTGTAAGAAAACTGTTTCAGAAATTGTCAACATTTTAAGTATTAAATACATGTATTGATTTCAATCCATCTTGAAAGGAACAGTTCCCCCCAAAAATGAAAATCAGCTGAAAATGTACTCACCCTCAGGCCATCCAAGATGTAAATTCATTAGTTTCTTCATCAGATTTGGAGAAATGCAGCATTACATCACTTTCTCACCACTGGATGCTCATCAGTGAATGGGTGCCACCAGAATGAGAGAACAAACAGCTGATAAAAACATCACAATAATCCACAAGCAATCAACACCTCTCCAGTCCATCCGTAAATATTTTGTGAAGCCAAAAGCTGTGTTTATAAAAAACAAATCCATCATTAAAATGTTTTAACTTCAAATCATTGCTTCCAGCTAAAACACGAGTCCATAATACTAAAACAAATCCATTAAGGCATCTTTTTAACTTATATTTTAGATTAAAGCAACAGTTTAAAATTAAAATGTCTTAATGATGGCAGCTTTTGCCTTCTAAAGGCATTAACTGATGGACTGGAGTGGTGTGGATTATTGTGATGTTTTTATCAGCTGTTTGGACTCTCATTCTGACGGCACCCATTCACATATACTGGTGAGCAAGTGATGTTATCCTACATTTCTTCAAATCTGATGAAGAAACAAACTCACTGGATGGCCTATCTTGGATAGAAAAATCTGCAGTTTACAGATCACAATGGATATCTCATGAGTATTTAATGAGGCAGGCCCATAAGTGTTTATGATTGGTTATCGCAAAACAGCTCATCATTATATTGTACATCATATTGTTTCATATCATTTTTAGATGTGTCAAATCAGTTTTTTTTTTACAATATTGACCAGTCAGCATCCACGATAGCAGCTATCCATTTTATAATAGCGGTTATTGTTATAAAATGGAAAAGGAACAAAATAAAACTTTTAAGGACATGCTGTTTCCTTTCCTAAAATACATACGACTAAGTCCACTAAAATTTCTGACCTTTCGAAAAGCCGCTGCCTTGTCCGTAAGACAATTTCCCAGATATAAAGGCGGTATAACTGATTTATGCAGTCTTAAAATGGAATCACAAGATATTTGGTGGTCGTATTTAACAAAAGGAAATCATACGGATCACTGATTTTATGTTTAACTGTCACAAATGTGGAAAACAGCGGATACACTTCCTTAATTCTGTAGAAAGCCTATTAAGCATGACTGCTAACGTTTTCACCGTAATGATAATTATACCTCAATGGCATGAAATTTAGAGTATAAAATGTAATGGAAAACATACAAAATGTAATTAATAAAAAATAGTATGCATTATTATTAAATGAAGATTTGTTTTGCATTATTTAAAGTTTTTGCTTATGATGTAAACAATATACATTGAAAAAACTGATAATAAATACATTATTATAAATTGTTTGTTACAATCAGTGTTATTTTTACAGTATTAACAAATGTATAGCCTGAATGCACTGTAAGTCGCTTTGGATAAAAGCGTCTGCTAAATGCATAAATGTAAATGTAAATGTATTTTAGTAAAATCTATCTATCTATCTATCTATCTATCTATCTATCTATCTATCTATCTATCTATCTATCTATCTATCTATCTATCTATCTATCTATCTATCTATCTCTTTATATATATATATATATATATATATATATACATATATTATATACAG
This sequence comes from Gymnocypris eckloni scoliostomus, assembly GCA_027564155.1. Classification (NCBI taxonomy): domain Eukaryota; kingdom Metazoa; phylum Chordata; class Actinopteri; order Cypriniformes; family Cyprinidae; genus Gymnocypris; species Gymnocypris eckloni. Next base: position 56,952 of record CM050427.1, read on the forward strand.
AAGTGAGTACACCCCTCACATTTTTTAAAATATTTTATTATAACTTTTCGTGTGACCACACTGAAGAAATAACACTTTGTTGCAATGTAAAGTATTGAGTGTACAGCTTGTATGACAGTGTAAATTTGCTGTCCCCTCAAAATAACTCAACACACAGCCATTAACGTCTAAACCGTTGGCCACAAAAGTGAGTACACCCCTAAGTGAAAATATCCAAATTGGACTCAAGGTGTCAATATTTTGTGTGGCCATCATTATTTTCCAGCGCTGCCTTAACCCTCTTGGACATGGAGTTCACCAGAGTTTCACAGGTTGCCACTGGATTCCTCTTCCACTCCTCCATGACGACATCATGGAGCTGGTGGATGTTAGAGACCTTGCACTCCTCCACCTTCCGATTGAGGATGCCGCACAGATGCTCAATAGGGTTTAGGTCTGGAGACATTCTTGGCCAGTCCATCACCTTTACCCTCAGCTTCTTTAGCAAGGCAGTGGTCGTTATCATATTGGAATACTGCCCTGCGGCCCAGTCTCTGAAGGGAGGGGATCATGCTCTGCTTTATTATGTCACAGTACATGTGGGCATTCATGGTTCCCTCAATGAAATGTAGCTCCCCAGTGCCGGCAGCACTCATGCAAGCCCCAGACCAGGGCACTCCCACCATCATGCTTGACTGTAAGCAAGACAGACTTGTCTTTGTACTGCTCACCTGGTTGCCGCCATACACGTTTGACACCATATGAACAAAATACGTTTATCTTGGTCTCATCAGACCACAGGACATGGTTCCAGTAATCCATGTCCATAGTCTGCTTGTCTTCAGCAAACTGTTTGCGGGCTTTCTTGTGCATCATCTTTGGAAGAGGCTTCTTTCTGGGACGACAGACATGCAGACCGATTTGATGCAGTGTGCGTCATATGGTCTGATCACTGACAGTCTTACCCCCCACCCCTTCAACCTCTGCAGCAATGCTGGCGCAGCACTCATACGTCACTCATTTCCAAAAAACACCCTCTGGATATGACGCTGAGCCCGTGCAGTCAATTTCTTTGGTCGAGCATAACGAGGCCTGTTCTGAGTGGAACCTGTCCTGTTAAACCGCTGTATGGTCTTGTGCTGCAGATCAGTTTCAGGGTCTTGGCAATCTTCTTATAGCCTATGCCATCTTTAAGTAGAGCAGATAGTTCTTTGCCATGAGGTGCCATGTTGAACTTCCAGTGACCAGTATGAGAGAGTGAGAGTGATAACACCAGATTGAACACACCTGCTCCCTGAGACCTTGTAACACTAACGAGTCTCATGACACGGGGAAATAAAATGGCTAATTGGGCCCAATTTGGACATTTTCACTTAGGGGTGTATTCACTTTTGTGACCAGCGGTTTAGACATTAATGGCTGTGTGTTGAGTTATTTTGAAGGGACAACAAATGTACACTGTTATACAAGCTGTACGCTCACTACTTTACATTGTAGTAAAGTGATATTTCTTCAGTATTGTCACATGAAAAGACATAATAAAATATTTACGAAAATGTGAGGGGTGTACTGACTTCTGTGAGATACTGTATATATATATATATATATAAAGAAACCTTCATAGGCTGAAAGATAAACTAGACTACCTGTCCTAGATTGTTATAGTGAACCCCTTTCTTCTTTGTATTTGCACATACTTAATTTTTTGGGCAACTTCAAAACTTATAGCATTACAATCTTAATGCAATTTTCTGCTCAAGACAAATCCCTTTTGCGAGTCGCTTTGGATAAAAGCATAAGTAGATGTAAATGTGTTCTAGGACACGACTTGCACTCAGAAAAATGTGGCCACTACTCTTGCTTATGTAGCTTTTTCAGAGCATTGTGGTCGAGTATGTCGGCCGTCTGCAGAATTTTCTCGAATGGCCCTTCGGAGAGAGCCAGGAGGTCTATAATACCTGGAGAAAGCCATCCATTAGCATTCCCATTCAGTGGCAGTAGCCTGGCCATAACGCAGAGGGAAATAATGTCATGTGGATGCTGATTGGCTGATGGCGCCACAGGAATCTGCACAGTCACAAGTCATTGACTAGTGAGTGGCCTGAGCCGTGACGTCAGCAGCAGTGGTCGGAGAAACCTATCCATTTCATGCTGGCTAAACATCTTCTTTGAAATAACAACATATTTATGATTTATATGTTGCTTGGTACATTTTTACTTAATAAAATACAGAGTTGCTTTTGAGTGGTGGTCAATGGAGAAGATGAGTGACAGCAGAATGTTGATAAGTCTATGTCAGAATCTTCTTGGCCATTTATATAGCAGATTAATGTAGGTGACATTTAAAGTGTAAGCAAATACATTTTAATTCACTACATCAGTTATGATGGTGCAGCAGTTAAAGATATTGTCTGTTTATTAAAAGCTTGAGGTTCAAATCTGCAAGAGTCAACGGATTATATAGTTTGATATTTTCTAAGACCCATATTTTTCTTCAGAAACTGAATTATGTTATGTTAACCATGAAAAAGCTAAACAAAAAGTTATTGTAAATGTAAAGCATTTCAATACTCATTTCTAAATTATAAATAGTATATGTCATAAACATGACATATATATATATATAAATATATATATATTAACTGGTGCGGTCCTAACTGCAGCGATCGGACCGAGGCCCTGCTCCTACCTTGCACCGGGATGGCCTTGTACACACACACATATATATATATATATATATATATATATATATATATATATATATATACGCTGAGCACTGTATATATATATATATATATATTAGTGGGTATTATCGGCGTTAACGTGCTGCGTTAACGTGAGACTCTTATCGGCGATAAAAAAAATATCGCCGTTAATCTATTCTCAAAGTTGGGTTAGGAGCTGGGTCTATACTACGCAAGCTATGACGACTTTCACCTTGATATTTTAGCGCGGATGTATACCTGGGGGCGAGAACGAGTCTTCGAACTAGAGGCTGACATTTTTTCGGGAATCCCGCGGGATGGGAAACAAAATCGCTACGTATTACGTGATTGGGACGGGAGAGGAAAATATTTAATCGGGAGTGGGCGGGACCGGGAATAGATATCCAACTTTACACACAAATATACATTTTATATAAATAAACTATAAACTGTATATTTTAATTCTGAGCTCAATTCTAGTTGCCCTGTCTCTTACGCTCTCCTCCTGTTTGCTTTGGTGTGACTGGTTAAGTGAATGGCGCAGTCCGTGATGGACAGATTGTTAACGGCTGGTCTATGTGGTAATACACTCGGGCAGGACATCCAAACGCTCACCTATCATTCATCAACCTCAAATATGGCTTTTCATCTGAAAGATGTATGTAGTAGCAACTTTACATGGACGCTCAATATGATGTTAACCTAGAGAAATGTGCGCTATTGAAGTGTTTGTGTTGAGAGTGGAAGCGCGTTTGCTGCAGGACAGGCTCCGGTGCGCTCACTTGATCTTAAAATCTCCGTAATTTTTGGTCATACAGATAAAAGTAACCTAATACATCTTTCGAATCTGTAAAGACTCTACGTTTATTTGTGTGCACTCAGAATAACAACGAAACGTTGCGCTTTTACGCAAACAGGATGCGCTTTAGGTCTCATGTGAACTTGAGCGAGAAACTTAGAAACTCCGTCTTTGAAAAATATATCTATAGAGATGAAATGTCTAAAAATAAAAATAGAAGACGTGTGTGTTAGCATGGATGATTTACATGAAATTGAATCTGTGCAACACTGTGCATAAGATGGCTTTCAGTTCAATATAATAACAAAAACGACATTTTGGGTTTTTATTCAACTAATAAGGTGGGCACGCTGTGATCTGTATTATATTTTACTGTAATTGACAGTTATCCGAAAAAAAAAAAACAACAACACGGGAGTGGGGAGTCATTCTTCGGGAGTGGAAGCAGGACGGATTTCCCCAGTTTTTCGTGGGATTGGGACGGGAAGAGATTAAAGTTTGTGATGCATTTTGAAACAGGAGATGAGCCCTGGTCTAATGCGCCACCTGGCTTGAGAAACCCGTTCTCAAAGACTTACTTTTAGTCATTATTTGGGTAGCACACATATTCTGAATGCCTTGACAGAATTCAAATGAGCCATTTTAATCTAGATTAATCTAGATTAATTCCAAGATTACAGTGAGATTAATCTAGATTTAAAAATTAATCTATGCCCACCACTAATATATATATATATATATATATATATATATATATACAGTGCTCAGCGTAAATGAGTACACCCCTTTGAAAAGTAACATTTTAAACAATATCTCAATGAACATAAAAATATTTTCCAAAATGTTGACAAGACTAAGTTTTATATAACATCTGTTTAACTGTTTAACATGAAAGTAAGGTTAATAATATAACTTAGAGAACAACATTTTCAGTTTTACTCAAATTAGGGTGATGCAAAAACGAGTACACCCCACTGAAAGTCTCTGGAGCAAAGCTAAATTTTAGACTACAAATGTCTAATTTAACAAGAATTCAACCACAGGTGAGTCTAATTATTCATTACACAGGTGACAGTTGACTAGAAAAGGGTGTTACTTAAAGAAAACCCCTTCCCATTTCATGCTGCCAGCAATGGCACCACATAGAAGAGAAATGTCACAAGACCTGAGAAAGAAAATAATTTATTTACACAAGAAAGGTGAAGGCTACAAGAAGATCAGCAAAGCTTTACTTATCAGTCAGAATACTGTAGCAAAAGTGGTACAAACATTGAAAAAAGATGGAACTGCAACCATCTCACAGAGACGTCCAGGTTGTCCATGGAAGTTAACACCTCATCAGAAGTGTCTTCTGATGAGAAGGGTTGAAGAAAATCGACATGCAAGTTCACTGCAGTTATCTAAAGAAGTAGAAAGCCAAACTGGGGTGACTATTTCCCGTGACACAATACACCGTACAATGCAGAGGAATGGCATGCATGGGTGCCGTCCACGAAAGAAGCCTCTCCTAAAGCCCAGGCACAAAAAAGCCCACCTAGAATTTGCCAGGGCCCATGCTGACAAAGATGAAGACTACTGGGACTCTATACTCTGGAGTGATGAGACCAAGATAAATGTTTTTGGAACTGATGGCTTCAAAACTGTATGGCGTCGCAAAGGTGAGGAATACAAAGAAAGAAAGAAAAAATGCAGTGAAACATGGTGGTGGTAGTGTCCTTATGTGGGGCTGCATGAATGCTGCTGGTGTCGGGGAGCTGCATTTCATTTATGGCATCATGAATTCATAAATGTACTGCTCTATAATGAAAGAGAAGATGCTACCATCACTCCGTGCCCTTGGTCGTCGTGCACTTTTCAAACATGACAATGATCCTAAACACACATCTAAGGCCACTGTTGGATTTCTGAAGAAGAGCAGGGTGAAAGTGATTCAGTGGCCAAGTATGTCTCCTGATCTGAACCCAATCGAACAACTATGGGGAATTCTGAAGAGACAAGTTGAGCATCACTCTCCATCCAGCATCCAAGCTCTAAAGAGGTCATTCTTGAAGAATGGAAAAGATAGATCTGGCAAAATGTCGCCAAATTGTTCATTCCATGCCTAGAAGACTTGGTGCTGTCATTAAAAATCATGGAGGCCATACAAAGTACTAGATTTAGTAGTTTTTGTTGTGGGTGTACTCATTTTGTATCACCCTAATTTGAATAAAACTGAAAATGTGCAATCTAAGTTATATTATTAACCTTACTTTCATGTTATAAGTTAAACAGATGTTATATTAAACTTAGTCTTGTCAACATTTTGGAAATGGTTTTGTGTTCATTGAGATATTGTTTAAAATGTTACTTTTCAAAGGGGTGTACTCATTTACGCTGAGAACTGTATGCCTATAAGTCAAGATGTTAAGTCATGATGAGAAAAATCTCGATTCGACTGAAAATCCTTAGTTGGAGACACCCGTAAATCAGATTGTCCCCATGTTGATAGAAATCGGGAGTAAGTGCTTCTTCTGTACAGATGCGAATTTACCTTTCCTTCAGCCTGAGCACATTCCTTGTACTTTTGGTGTGAAAGTGCATTCACATTTGCAAAGATAAAACATTTTATGCTGAATAAAAAAATAAGCAAGCCCAGATCAGATTAGAAAAAGTAATGCAAAAGTAACGTAACACATTAATTTCTATAAAAAGTAACTAAGTAATGCAATTAGTTACTTTTTTAAGGGAGTAATGCCATATTGTAGTGCATTACTTTTAAAAGTAACTTTCTCCAACACTGCACATGATAGACAAAGGACAATTTTTTTGTCTGCAAAATTCTACCAAAATTTCAACCAGAACTAATGCAAAATGCAACTGTTTTTCATTTGAATTTGTATTCTTGTAACTCATCGTAGCTTTATAAAATTATGGTTGAACCCCTGATTTCACATGGATTTTTTAAACAATCCTTACTACGTTTCTGTGCCTTGATCATGATAGTTCCCTTGCTATCCACGAAGGGACAGAAAGCTCTTGGATTTCATCAAAAATATCTTAATTTGTGTTCAGAAAATGAACGAAGGTCTTACGGGTTTGGAACGACACGAGTGTGAGTAATTAATGACATAATTTTCATTTTTGAGTGAATTATCCCTTTCAATAATCTATATTATGGACCATGATAGAGTGACAGTGTGGTACAAATTGTAATTAATTTCAGAAAAAATAAACAATGCAATGGAAAAAAGTGTTCTCTGATGTATATGCAGTGTATGTAAACTCTTTCACGTTGTTAGTGGACAAATGTAATATATTTATAATGTTTTCTTGTTGAGTGGCAGCTAGTATGTTACAATATCCCAGTCTTTTTAATGACGCCGATACACTTTTCTTTGCCATGTTGAGAGTTTATCATAACAAATTATTCTTCTCACATTCTCATACATTTAATGATGTTGAAGATTTTTCCCATTGACGTCATAAAAAATATCCAAGAACATTTTTATGCATCTTTTAGTTTATTTACTTCGACCACAAAATATTAAATGCCAAATTGTTTATATACTTTCAAGCTTTCATGTGGCGGAAAAAGCAGAGAAGTTTAGAACGGTTAGCGTGGAGGAGCAGCGGGCAGAGCGCTGTGTGCGTCGAGCTCCTTGCTAAGTGTTTCAGCAACGACCCACCATTTGGGGCTGGTTCAAGACAAACTACATGTCTGTTAGAGTCCTATAAATAACGGTTTTATTATGCCTCTTTCTGAATGCTTTTTACAAAGTATGTCTCTGAAGGCTTGCACATGTGGGATTGTTCAGCGGTTCTGCGTTCAGTGATGTAAGGGGTCAGCGTGGCGGTTGCGCTGTACAAGCGCTGAGGACATTTTCATAATGTGATACAAAGCACATGGATACTGCTATTCACATCACTATCACAAAGTAAAGGTAACGGATGAAGTCATTCCTGCGTACAACGGCTGTAATTCCTGGAGCATTTTCCGGCTAATATGGAAGATGGAAGTAGCAGAACTGGAACGTTTCTAAACATAGTCAACAAGTTGGAGATCGGGAAATGAGAAAAGCTTGTTTTTGTTTAAAAACAGCCAGTTATGTTGTGCCATATTGCATTTCTGTACCAGTGGTTCGGATGAAAAGGCAAGCAATCAAAATCAAATCTGAAAAACGTATGTGTTTGTTGTTTGTGCATAAATGAAGAACGTCCCAAACCAAACATTCTTAGAAAAGTAACATCAAACCTTTCCTCAATAATTTACAATTTGGGATGCCATGTATGGAACACACAACACTATTATACATTATTTATTCATCACACATATTATTTTTCATTTCAAATTTGCACATATCAGGCCTGTACACACATAATTGTCTATATTATACTATTGTGTTTTTGCTATTTTGTACATTGCCCATTTTATCCAATCAACAAGCCATATATTACAAAGGACATTAAAAAGTGCATAAATAATAAAAAGATGGCATTTAGAAAAAGGGATAAGGTAGGACTATTAGTGGCACAGACATAATTAAAATATAATTTGAAAAAAGCAAAGGAACAGCATAGGCAAACTATGGAAAACAGTTTTTTTGTTTTTATACTTCTAACACAAGAAAACTTTGTGAAACTATGAAATTGGTCACCAATATGAACCCTGCTAAGAAATATATTAAAACATTGGACAATCTACAAAGAGCAAATGAGCTAAATTATTTATATTTGAGAATTGAGGTACAAAATGATTTAGAGGAATGTCATAGCATATTGCTATCACTTTCTGACACCAAAGACATCTCTTGGGTGGAAGTAGACCCACGTGATGTGCAGCACCTTTTCAGGTGCTTGCACACCAATAAGGCTACTGGGCCAGATGGGTTGCCAGCTTTTTTGTTAAGAAACTTTGCTGAAGAGCTCGCTATAGCATGGTGTCCCCTGTTTCAGTGATCACTTGATACCCACACTGTGCCATCTCTGTGGAAAAAGTCCTACATGACACCAATCCCTAAAAAAACTGGTGCTAGAGAAAATAATGATCTTCATCTTGTGGCTTTGACTTTAAATGTCATGAAGTGCTTTGAGAAATTTGTAATTTCATTGCTGGAAAAAGAAGTAGAGACACCATTCACTACTAGACACCAGTCAGTTTGCCTACAAGCAGAACAGGAGTAGTGAGGATGCTGTTCTTAGCATTGTTCATCTAGTGTCTAAGCATCTTGAGAATACTAAGGCCTGTGCTCATATTTGATTTGTTGATTTTAGTTCAGCATTAAATACAGTGCAGACACATTTGCTTTTATAGAAGTTGCACAGCATGGGTGTTCAAGGTTCAAGGTTTCTTTATTTGTCACATAATAGTTATACAGGGTATAATTAGAAGTGTTAGTACTTTTTAATCAAATAGTTTTATTATTTTTTAAGTAATAGAACTCAGCAGGTCAGGGTCAATGGGACACTTTCTGAGGTCAGATATAGTAACACAGGAGTGGCACAAGCTTCTGTTTCATCGCCAGTGCTTTTTGCTTTGTATGCGAATGATTGCAGGAGCACATATACTAATAATTATATCATGAAATATGCTGATGACATTGCCATTTTAAGTCGCTTATGTAAAGACATGGACTTAACATCTTACCCCAGTGAAATAAATACTTTCATTCAGTGGTGTGACAAGAACTGTCTTGTTTTAAATGTGAAAAAGACACAAGAAATGGTCCTGGACCCAAGAAGTGTATCTGAACACAAGCCTGTGATCATTAAAGACACAATGATACAGCAAGTGACATCTTACAGATACTTGGGGTTTTATATGGACAGTGTTCTTTGTTGGAAGACACATATTGATAGTCTGTGCACACGATTACAACAGAGGCTCTATTTTTTAAGAAGGCTGAGACTGTATGGGGTGGGCAGCAAAATCGTCTCAGGTTACGTATGTAACCATGGTTCCCAGTGGGGAACGAGACACTGCGTCCCCTAGGGGTCACTACGGGGAACGCCTTCAGCATGACTCATGTCTGAAGATACATATGTAAAAACACCGTTGGCCAGCGACAGCCCATGACGTCACTACCGGCGAGACCATAATAAAAGGACCGCCGGGAGAAAACATCATCAGCTTCTTCGTCTGAAGCTTGCGTCCGAAGCATGGCCCAAAGCCTAGGGGACGCAGTGTCTCGTTCCCCACTGGGGAACCATGGTTATCACGTAACCTGAGACGTTCCCCTTCATGGGAACTTCGAACTGCGTCCCCTAGGGGTCGCTACGAACGCTATACCCACGCCACCATGCTGAGGGAGTGCAAGCCAATTTCGCGGAAAAAGGCGAGCACTAAGCCAACTCTACCAGGCTAAGGGAGTTGCCCCGGACGATTGATGGCTGTCAGTGATATTATCCCCACGGCCAGAAAGCCTGAGCTGCATACCTAAAATCCTTACCTGCTGGGTGCGGGACTACGGACCCAGGGTAGAAACTCAAAGGTCTGGAATAGAACGATTCCTTTAAGGGGATATGGCCAAGCACCTTCTGGATGGCCAAGCAACCGTCTGGATCACCTCCTCAGGTCTCGCCTACCTCTCCTTGACCTGTACCTCCCTCTTGCCCTACCCGCAGGTGGGGAGGGGCACGCAGTCGCGACACAAGCCTTCTGTGCCCGTCTCTGATCCTCAGACCAGGCCGGGCCAGGACCCCTGCTTTGTTTGGGCTCACACCTGGGCCTTCTTGGGATGAAGGTTTCAAAGGCTGCTGAGCGCGCCCTCGTCTCCTTGAACTTTTCACCGCCATGGTGTGCAGCGAAGCGACCACTTGACCTGCTGCTGCGTGCTGCCATTTAGGCGTGATGTATCCTGAAGGGACTTAAGCGGCAAGGAGGGAACCTTTAGAGAAGCTGTGTCACCCATAGAGATAGCTAGCTAGCGTCTCTTCTACAGGTGGCATCCTCTCATAGCGCTTTCACGCATCCTGGCAATGTTAGCATAACTAGTATGCTGAAACCTGTGGATGCGGGAGGAAAACGGCTTTTTCCATTCCCTCTCAACCTCTGTATGGAGATCAGGAAGGAATGGAAGGCTCACCTGAGCTGGGGTTTATGGCGGAGAGGTATCGCTCATCGAGGCGCCCCGCGGCGCCGCCATCTTGGTTCGCTCCCACGGCAAGTGAAGCCTCGCCGTGGCGCGTTCCATAACCTCCAACAGCTCTTCGTACGCAGGGCAAGAGAAAATTGTTTTATTTAATCTGTTTTGTTGATTACTATTGTATGTATTATTGTTTAGAGCAACATTATAGCACTTTGTCCGAGACAAATTTCCTTTCAGGGACAAATAGAGTTTATCAATCAATTTATCAATCAATCAAATTCCTCATATGTGTAAAGATACCTGGCCAATCAAGCTCATTCTCATTCTCATTCTCATTCTCATTCTCATTCATGTCTGTAGCATAAAGTTGCAGGGCGAATTATGCGCCAAAGTAAAATATAGAAGCTTATGTTTTTTTTTTAAGTTAAAATTATGATAGGACAGTTTAGATCTGACAAGAAGCGAAGTGGAAGGGATTCGAACTCGGGATGCCCATAGCGCAACCACGCAATGTGTATCAATGCCAACTTGTTTCAGTAAAGTTTGAGGTTTTCTGTTCACCCTTCTATGTGTTTATAATAGATAATATGATCTCTTGCCTCTCTACTGCTGCCACCTGGTCTGAAGGACACAGTGTTTATTCAGTGAGGTCTGTTGATGTTTGTACTTTTATAAGTTGCACTTTGTATTACATAAATCACTTAAAACAGAATACATTGCAATCAACTCAATAATTCAATATTCGTTTAACCTCAAATAATTCGTAGCCCTTGCAAAATAAGTAAATTATATAATTTTTAAAAAAAGAGTGAAAAAAACATGTTGATTGATGTTTAATTAGCTATTTCAAGCTATTTTCAATTAAACTGAAATGTATTACAGTTTAAATTGGTATTGAATATAATTCGCTAAACTTAGACTCAATTAAATAGGACTTAAGTACATTTATACATTTAATGTCATAATTCTATTGACTTTAAAATATGGCTTAAGTTTACCTGCTAAACAAATAATCTTGAATTGAATTAAACTTTAAAAATGCAATACAGAATAACACATTGCAGTTAAAATGATTAAAACATATATAGTTTAAAATATTGTAAGACATTTAATTTTGACATTAATTATTACTTTTTAAAAGTGTACTTAAAGTGTACTCACTTAAGTGCCCTTTTATGTCAGTATTTTGTATATACTTTTAAGATATGTACACTTTAAGTGTACATTCAGTACAACAAATGACAATAATTACAATTGCAATAGAATTTGTCATTTTAGAAACTGTCAATATGTTAATATTGTAAGGTTTAGTCAGTGTTACTTTAAACACTGGATTTAAAAAAAAGTTAAATCTTTGAACATTTTAATATATTTTATATTAAAATTAGAACGTTAGCCTTTGGATATTGTTGAAGTCATTCAACTTTGTGTTATGAACAAATAGCTATTTCTGTCAGTGTTTAATGAGGGGTTTCGTTGATTTGTCAACCGAACTTGAGTAAAGTCACCACATGATGAAAAAGTGATGTATGACACATGGTGCCCTTAGGTCAACAGCTATTCCATGGCAAATATTAGTTTGCCTGCTGCATCATAAGAAGAGCTGCCTGGTTTTAATATCAGTGCGGTTTGTGTTTAGCCATATGCAATAACCGTAAAAGCATCTGTTACAGCTAATATGGCTGTTTTAATGCAAATGGAGTCGCAAAGTACATTTGGGAAGTGCCATCAAGGCTTCAGTTTTAAATCAGAAGTCACAGCCAGTTTCATCACATCATCAATTGCCCTTCTTTAAAAGCTGTATGTCTAGATCATAACAAAGCTTTGACCATGATAGATTCGCATTACAACAATATATTCATCTAAATATTGACAACAAACAACCAAAAAAAGAAAAGAAAACCTTGACGCATTACCATAGAGCATTTCATGTCCCCAAATGTCCATCAAACAACCCATATTTTCGAGGTTTGGGTGAGACATGTTGTAAAACTAAATGCAAATGGAACATTTTCGAGTTTGTATGTCATTGCAAGTGAAAGAATGCAATAATGTATTTCATGGTGATATAAAAGTCCCTTTTTAGAGGGACAGGGCCTTGCTTACTCACATTCAAATAATTCCACATGGTGCTGCAACCTCATCTACATGTTATAATGCCGGCGCTAGGAAAAACATTCACTTTAGTAGTGGATGTAGCCGATAAAGGCATCTATTTACCCAGTTAATTTAAAAAAGCTAGACCATTTGACAATTGCCATAAAGTCTGGGGCAAATCGTTGTATATTCTGACCAAGAACTACCTACTGAAATAACCATAAATCGATATCAATCACAGACTTTGTTTGCTTTGTAATGAGAAGTAAATGAGGCTTCAGTCCGGCTTCTGAAACTTCTGTTTCTAGTTCATGTCATGTACACACACAGCAAAGTGTGCAGTCTGAAGTCTGCATAATATAGTCCCACGCAGAGCCGACACACAATTATGGAGATCATAAGTGACCATTTAGTGAGAGTAAATATTTGACCAATTTTGAGACGTGACATGATGACAGAATTTGTATGTGAGTTATTTTGAAATGAAAATTCACTGAAAATGTATTCACTCTCAGGTCATCCGTGCTGTAAATGAGTTTGTTTCTTCATCAGATTTGGAGAAATGTAGCACTGCATTACTTGCTCACCAATGGACACTCTGCAGTGAACAGATTCCCTCAGAATGAGAAGCCAAAAGCGGCATTTTTGTAAGAACACATCAATTTTTAATATGTTTTGTTTTTGATGGATTCTTTGCTAAAATTTTGTCTAAAATCCATAATAATGCTCAGTCCATCTCCTGTTGTTTCTCACATAGATCCTTTTAGGGCCGACGTCACAATTACGTCACAGCGCTAGCTGGAGGCAAAACAAAGCGAAAACTGGAGGCGGCCAATTCAAAACAGTGCAGATTCGGCTACATAAGGAGCTTAAAATATCATCTTGTTGTGATGTTGGGTGCCAGAATGGATGTAGTAGAGACTTCAATTTTAAATTTTAACGCATACCCGCTGCCACTGCCAGACAAAAAAAAATAATAAACGACGTCAGCTGTGCTTAAATGCAATAAAACCAGTGGACTGGACAGAAACCACATTCAAACATAATCACATTTGCAGCGCACACTTCTTATCAGAAAAGGTTCAATAAAGTATTGTCTTTTGTTGTTATGGGCGCGTCTGAAGATTTCTTGCATCTCACAAATATGTCATGTATGAAATAATATCTGTGTGCATTTTTATGCTTAATCATCTGTAATTGTATATACATTGTTGTGATTAATTGTGGCAGGAATAATAATATATCTGTAAAAATAGTTGCCTGATGACATTGAGATATATATACATCTTTATGACTAGATAGACACAGTGAATTGTCTCTACTATACACGTTAGATGTGAGTCACTCAACCGGAGGTAATCCTGTCAGATCGTCTATTCTTTGAGTAAAAGCGTGTGTGGGTCGGCCAATCTGGTTTCGTCCGTTAAAGTTAACCTTTTCAAGTAATAGTCGCGGTCGCGGTCCCGGACAGTGAGTGACCATACATATGCAGTTAAAATCTGAATTTCTCAAGTTATTGTTAAAAAAATCTAGCTAACAAACTTCACAGCTAGCAGATTCACAGCTAGTGAAGCAGTCAGGGCACTCTTTCTGCCTCCAGCTAAGCTCCGCCCACAGAAAAACGTCACAATGTTTACTAACAGAAAAAGGGTCTATAAAAATCCACCTACATATTTGTTTAAGCTTGTAAACGGTCCTTGATCTGAGTAGATTTATCTCCTGATTCGGATTAGATGACTTTTTCACTAGAGGACACAAAATTCAGTACTCTGACGGCACCCATTCACTGCAGAGGATCCATCGGTGAACAGATGGTACAATGCTTAATTTCTCCAAATCTGTTCAAACGAATCTAAAACAAACTAATACACATATTATTAGCCTGAGGGTGAGTGTTTTTTTTAAAGAAATAGATACTTGTATTTATGAAGGATGCATTAAATGTAAACTAAAAGTAGTAATTATCAAAAGTTTTAAGTGAATCTTGACAAATAACTATTTTTCCGGTAATTTTGTATTATAAAAAAAGAAAGAAAGTGGTAGACAAAAAGCTGTCCTTTTCAACTGTCAAGTAAAACATGATGAAAAAAGTGTTTTATTATTTTGAAGTGTAGACCAAAAATAGTGATTTTCAAAATCTTCAACTAAAGTTAAAACTTATGTTAAAATATGTTCAATAAGAACCAATTAACTTTCAATCAAAAGCAAAAATACAAAACTAAAGATTTATGAAAATTTTCTAAATTATTTTCTAAACTACAGCGGATTGTGTGTATGATCTATGATTTTCTTGAGAATCATGAGCCTGGACATTGCAGGTTGAATGTAGCACTGGCATGGCATCCATAAGGATGGGAGTAGGGTTGTGTCTGTTGCCTAAACCCCAATTTTACAGTAGGAAGGACTGAAACATCTGGAGGTTAACCACTATGCTGAGATCACCAGTTAAATGTGGCGGGCCTGGGCGGTGGTTCAAACCTTGCATCTCTTGGCCCCTTTTTTTGCAGCAGGGGTACCGGTATGATTGCATGGAAAATAAATCAAAGTGATTACAGCAATTGTGATGAACAAGTTTCCATCAATTCTCTCCTGAAGATAATTTTTTTGTTGCCATGTTAGATTTCAACGAATAATTCAACTCAACATGACCTCTGTTTTTTTCTCTCTAGAAAAGCAGGGTCATGAATCGCAATGGATCATGTTAAATCCATTGTCAAACCGTCGTAAACTCAGACTCGGCTGTTCGGGACACTACATTCAAGAAGCAGTTTTTGCCCGATGTCAAACTTGTGTTCACCCCAAAGCTGATTGCTCTGGATACTTTGTGTCTTGTAATGCATTTATATCCATTTTGGGACATCAGTGTTATGTTTATGTTCTTGTTGAGTTCCTGTTTTGCTTTATTTGGTTTGGTTCCTTGTTCCTATTAGTTTTTCACCTTCCTTGTCTTCACCTGAGTTAATTAATCATCTCGTTTGCTCCTTTATTTCCTAGTCTTTTTAAGTGTTATTTTGTTTGGATTTCATGTGTTGATGTTCATTAAAGAATCCTTTCGTCTACTCCTTCATTGTACACAGTGCCGATCCTAATCATTTGGGGGCCCTACGCAAAACATACTGTGTCGCTGGCGGGCGGGGGGTTATGTTGATGAAAGAATGGATGAAACGTATTTGTCTGCGTTTCGCTCCATCTCGAATCACGCTCACGGAAAGCGCTCGAGAAACTGTACATCTTCCGCAGTTCGTTTTTGTTTTTGTTTTTGTCTCATGCAAGAGACTGTACAACGTTCACGATACATGATTTGACTGAATTTTTACATAGAGAGGGTGAGAGCGCACTGCATTAAAATAATTTATCATTCATGTTTTCATAACCGCTGGCCAACTTCAAAAACGAAACCAAATTGAAAATATCATTGAGACCTGGTGTTTCGGGGGCCCTATGTAGCTTGCTTACTGTGCATATAGGGAGGATTGGCTCTGATTGTGCAATTATTTCTAAAACCACATCCCGTGACAGAATCCAGGACCAATACAGACAATGGAGATCGCTGAATGATTCGCCGCCCTGGTCCGCCGAGATCTCCAGCTGGTAGAGTTTGCACGGGAGTTCTGCAAGCTCGCTGTGATTATGGCGCTGGACGACGCTACACTCAATTCTCTGTTCTAGAACGAGCCTGCCATCCAGTTCGTTAACCATATCCCAGTCAAAACTGTCAGCTGCCGCTGGCTCAAGCCTGCCGCCGTTCGCGGCTCACTCAAGTTCTCCAGTGTCAGCTCCAGCATGCAACTCATGGATATGGCGCTATACCTGGAGTTCTCGGCTACTGTCCTCTCCCCAGAATCCGCTCCAGGATGCTTTCCTTCATCTCCTGAGTCTCATTTGCCTCTGCTGGTCCCATCCAGCTCCCCATCGTCTCCTGAGCCTCCTTCGTCTCCTGTGGCCATCAGCTCCGCTTCTCAAAGCACCCTCCAGAGTGCCCTCAAGTCCTCCAGAGAGCCCGCTCCTCCTGAGTGCCCCCCAGAATTCATAATTCTCCACAAGAAAATCTGTGTGCGGGGGAAACAACAAAAAAACAACATGCACTTCAAAACCGTTTTTAAAAGTTACAGTTTTACAGTTTTTAAATTTCAATTTTTGTGAAAATTTTAAACGGTGTCATGTGAAAAGACCTCATAATTCGCTCTTTATCAGTAAAACACTTGCAGAAATGTTCACACCCATCAGCGCATTTATAGGATTGCTCTCTTGCTGATTTGCCCTGTTTAGTAAATCTGGCCCTATTTTCATGCAATTTTATTGAACATTACTACTGAATCTTCAGCACAAAATGTAGTGTGGTTGTAGTGTAGTCTCATTCCTGAATGAATGATTCTAATTAGTTGATTCTTTGTAATGAATCCCACAATTGTGAGAATTCTGATTAGTTATTCAAATGACAACATAGAATTAAATATACATATAATGGCATTGGGCCAAAAAAAAAGTTTTTCCACTAGATGGCCAATTTTGGCCTGTGGGCCGCCTGTTGCCGACCGCTGATCTAAGTCAAATGAGTTAATAATAATAAAAAACATTTTACACATTAATGAATAAATCAGTATATATACAATTATTTAATTTAAGTGCCATATTTTTTAACATAAGCTATAGCTTCTGACATTTAAATCAAAACATACTCATGATTTTATGCCATCATTTACTGCTTGATTTAATCAGAAACACAGTCTAAATATTATTTATGTATTTTGCTTCCAATGTATTAGAAGTAGGCCAACAGCGTCCCCTACATATGAAAACTTCTTACCGAACGGGCGTTAGGACCCGGGAGAGGCTGTCACTGCTGCAGCTGCAGATGCTAATACCGTTTACTCTATCATAAGCCAAATGCGTCATTCTTGTACGTGCATTAACAGCTTAAATGTAGTGATCCAAAACAGTGAACCCAATCACCATTCAGGCAAAACTCTGCTTCAAGAATGAGCCACAATGTTGAAGTGATCTTATCACTAGCACACCCTGACGAATGTGAGTTAATGTGTTCCTCTTATTGGCAAGATATATCTGCATAATTTCCATATCGGGCTGATGCCGATATTTTCATTTAAAGCCATTATCGTCCGATTCCGATAATATCGTACATCCTTACATATAATTTATAAAATGTGCATAAAAATAACTATGAAAAAAGAGGCCAAAACCATCAGTTTAAAACACAACTTGAATGTGCCACAACTTGAATGTGACACAACTTGAACCTCAACCCCCTCAAAACTTCTTAAAAGCACTAAGAGAACACTTTATGGAACCAGAATCATTAAGAGGAATCAGAATCATTCAATTCTTTACAATTCACATCCCTAGTCACATCAGCAACATTTTATTTACAAAAAAGTGCATCATGTATTGTCAATAGTGTACTGATGACAGACTCCAAGCCGCTTTCTGTAAGTCAATGTGGCAAATTTATGTGACAAACCTGAAATCGTTGCAAAATCTGCATGGGCAAATCCTTTATAGTCACAAAAATGTCCAGATTGTGTTGATTGCTATTGAAATGGGTGGATTTTGCATTCAAAATTTCTCAAGCAAAAGGAAACATGATCTTTACACTGAAGGAGGGACCGGAATCTTGGGACTCTTTATAAGGAATGCTTTTGGACACCTGGACAATAAAAAAGTGATTTCCATCTCTATTCATCATTAAATTGATGTTTCCTATAAAATGTAGGCATCATGCATGGAAACATCTCACATTATTGCTCCAGTATCTCATAAAAAAAATAATATATTTACATATATATACTAGTCATATATATTAGTCTTCTCGTTTGGCTTTCAACAGAGGCAGTCGCTTATTTTCACTCTCCCGTCCTCCCCTTTTTTCCTCCCTGCTTGCTTCTTCTGTCTCGTCTCATATCTATTGAAGAGACTCTCTCTATACGAGGGATGCATTGGAGAGGTGGCAAATCGTATGTCTGGCGGCTCTTTCTGTGGAGGACGCTGAGGATATCTACCTTTTCGGCACCATGATAACAGGTATTCTGCTGATTGGATTAGGCTTTGCCCTGGGTTATCGGAAAATTCGGAAGACGGGAACAGCTGTCCAAAGTCTCACAAGGCTGCCCGTTTTGATTGAAGCCGTGGGAAGAGCGGTCAGCAATGAGACTGAGACTATAAACCGGAATATGGATGCCATCATGTTGAAAACTTACGGCTTTGCAAGTGAAAATTGATGATTTCAGAGACCAGAATGGACAGAGAGAATAAAGCTGTGAAGATACGCAGCGGTTTGCCCCAAAAGACACAACAAAATTTTATCTTATCTTTTCTGGCTCCCAACCGGCTGGCTTGGCCAAGGTCATGCGGGATAAACTACCCTGAGAGAGCGATGCAGAGTAGACTCTTGCTCCCTTCCCCCATTACAGACATTACTCCTCCCGATCAACTGCCTCCGAACGCTTTGTACCGCCACCTGTCGAGCAGGTCTGCGACCGGCGCCCGTAATAAATGGCACTGGACCGGACGGTGCTTGCCAGAGCTGGATATGTTCCCCTGTTGCAAGTCATGTGTTTATGGTATATGTGCTTTTGTGCTGAGGTGTTTTTTTTTCTGTTCTCACACTGTACTCCCCAATGGAGCATAGTCTGAGGGTAAAAAAAATGTTTTTCCTCCTCTCTTTCCTCATGTAAATGCTGTATTTTTCTTACATACCCTGTCTTCCTGTTCTGTCTACCCCGTTGTCATATGTATGTTGTATATGTATGGACAGGTGGATGGCTAATTTCGCTGGTACTTGTTACTAGTGACAATAAAGGGCTACTACTACTACTACTACTACTACTACTACTACTACATAAAATTAGAATACACAAAGGCAGCATTTCCACATCAAATGAATGCATTTACAAACTAAAACCATTATACTTCATATTCTTGTTTAATTAGTTTGGGTTTGACTGTTAAGTCACTATTACAAGTTAAATGGCTTTCTGCACATTTTGACTGGGAACATTGTTTGCTACAATCTTTTTTTTGGTTTTATGAGCATTAAATAAATTGGTTGCGATCGATAAATCCGCCGACAGCCTTTTGAAAGCCACCCAAACACCTAAAATACAGCTGAGTGTGTTTTAATTTTCTCTAAAACCTCATCAAGGCCACAAAAATGTATCTAAGTACTCATAATCTGCTATGCATTTTAAGACCTTTTTTAGTATTAAAATCGATTTACAGTTTACAGCTGAGTTAGAATGAGGAATCACCTCAGATCTCAATTTGTCTTCAAAGACATTAAAAATTAACATTGTGTCTTTCATATCATTTCAAGACTTTACAGTAATACTTTATATAAAGCCTTTATGTATAATGCATTACAATTATTGATAATGTGTGTTGCAATGCATTATATCTAATGGCAAATAATTCTAACCAAATTTTAAATGAATAGAAAAGTGTTATAATGTATTAACCGTGATTTAAATTATTCACAAGGTTGTACAATGCTTTATAAGGAGCATTACAAAGCATAATTAATGCTACTGAAGTACTTTTATAATGCATTATGCATAATGACTTTAAGTAAAGTGTTACCAACTTACTGCTCATTTCCAACCATTAAAAGTCATTGGGAATCAAACTTTGTTGTATGGAAAAGAACAGCATCAACACTCTTCAAAACGTCTTCTTTTTTTGTTCTACGGTTTGCATGCCAGATTTTTATTTGTGTGTGTGTGTGTGTGTGTATTATTTCGGAAGTTCACATTATTAAATATCATATTATTCACTGGGATATTTTTTTCAAGCTTCACAGGCATGTACAATATCAGTATTGTATAACTCGCTACTGTTATTTCTGTTACTTAATGCTTAGCTTCATTCTGTTCATTTAAAAAAAAATATGTATTCTTCATTAATGGGCTGTAGAAACAATCTTGGTTGACTTCATGTGGTCTGATATTTTTTTGCGACATTTTTAGATTCATATATTCCATGAGTCATTGAGTCCACTGTGTCTGACAATAGCTCAAATTCGAGAAAGAGAAAAGTAAAAGCGGGTTGGTGTTGTATGTGTTTTGCCAGTAAAGTCTATTGAGGAGCAAAAGGGAGCCCTTGTAGGGACTGGGAAAGCGGGTGGCTAAAAACCAAACGCTTTCAGCTTTATAAGACTCGGGGCCACCATCTCTCTATGAGGAGATTTTTTTTTCTAAATTATTACCATCATTTGTCATCACATTAGCAGCTGGCTCCGATCCTGTGAAGCTGAGCTTTTAAAACAGCATTGCCACAATCAGAATCCAGTCCAGTTGATACTCACAAACCTAAAAACTTCAGTCTTTTAAACATGCATGGTGGTCACTTTGTGCTATATATAGACCATCTTACCTCACAGAAAAAAAACAGACACACAAAAAACCACGCCCTACTGAACTTCCTTTTACAAGAGCACTTGCGAAAAAGCTGTCTGGCGATATGCAAACAATCACACGATAAGTGGATGTGCGTGGTTGAGGCCACACTGTCCAACTATATAATAAAAACATAAACGTATCGGGTCAAGTTCAGAAGAATCGAAGCGTTTGTAATGCTTCTGCTTTCTAAACTTTTTTAAATCAAAATAAAGCTGAAATAATTAAATAATGACAATAAAATATAAATATTAGGTCATAGTTTGGGGACTAGTTGTCACTAATAATTATGAACTATGAAATTTGCCTCAATACATTTGTAATTAGCTGCCTATTAATAGTTAAATTAAATATATATATATATATATATATATATATATTAAAACAACTTAAGTAAAGGTTCTGAGTAAGTAAAGTTAAGAGTCAGTGAAGTTAAATGTTGAAATCATTTGAATAGAAATACTGATACAAGTTTAAGTGAAATAAGGTAAAGAACTATAACCACTAACTGGAAATAAAGGCACATTAAAATTAGAAAAGAGAGAGAAATATATATTCAAAAAGAATAAGAAATAAAGAAACAGGAGGAGATGTTATAAAAAAGGTTTTATTTATTTTTTTACCAGAGGCTAAGAAACACTCATTTGGAAATCGATGTGTTTGAGATGTATTTTTGACAGTTAATAAACTTTAATGTCAATCATTTCGTTAATTTATGCAAAATTACTTTCTCAGAACATGATTTACCTCAAATGTTTGATAGATATAGATAGATAAAGAGCTAAATGAATAGATAGATAGATAGATATCATGCTTATTCAAAAGCTGTATGTGAATATAAATGTATTTGCAGTGTAAAACAGGACTGACAGTTATATGCTGTAAGTAAGTAAGTATAATTTTTTTATATAGCACCTTTCACAGACAAGGAGTTACAACGTGCTTTACAATACTATCAGTATAACAAATCAAACTACATACAATCAAATATAAAATAAAAACAAAATCAATTAAACACAAAATATATAAAAAAATATATATAACAGCCAAACTGTAATATTAATTAAAAGCTTGTCCAAAGAGGTGCTTCTTTAGGTGTCTTTTAAAAGAGTCTACAGAGTCCATTGTTCTCAGTGTTAGAGGGAGAGAGTGTTCCAGAGCCTCGGAGCCACAGCACAGAAAGCACGATCACCTTTTGTCTTAAAACGTGGTCTAGGAATAGTCAGAAGGTCCAAGTCAGAAGACCGACCAGGAGAATGCGCATATAGTTGATCCTGAATATAGGAAGGTGCCTGACCATGCAAGGCTCTATAAGTAATGACTAATGACTTTCCCGAGGGCTGTCCCTCTCGCCTCGGTGTTGTGATGACTGTGCAAAAGCTGAGGCTTCATGCTTCCTTATTTTAATATTTTTTATCAGATATATATAGAGATATATATATATATATATATATATATATATATTCCATCTTTGGTTTTTATATTTTGGTCTTTAATGCCAACATGCCTCTGGGTTTTCTCATCTAACACAAGCCCAACAATTTAATTACTAAATTACCTTTGTCATCGATGTGGGTTTTGTAACGAGGTGAAGAATCACACGACAAGGGGGGAGTCAAATAAATGCCCCGGAGGGTGAGTTTATTGAGGGTTTCTGCGGTGCAGACTTCTCTCCGTCGTGGGTTAGTGATCGGTGCTCTCCAGTGGCTGTCCTCCGTGCCGTGATCGTGCGTTCCAGTGGCTGTCCTCCGTGCCGTGCTCGTGTGCGGGGGCTGGCCGGTTAAACGCTGCTTTCTGGAATATAATGCAGATTCAGCGTTAGCATGGAGTCTTCTGGAGACATGTCTCACCAGTGTGTGTGTTGTGGCGGCTTATCAAGCCCTGCCGTGACGAGCCTCAGGTGAGCCCGGCCAGCCCGTGATGAGGACGTGCAGGTGATCCTCGTTGGTTTCCAGGGTGACTGTAATGGGCGCTGTGGACAACCGCGGTCAAGCCAGCCGCAGTTCAGAAAAACACGGTCAAACCAGCCGCGATTGAAATTAAGGTGCGCGTGTATTACAATGACTACGGTAATCACAGGAACAACACAGAGGAGACGCACTTTTAGAGCGCTTTTCTTCTAGACGCCCAGAACTGAGATATAATGACATTTTTCGTGATCTTTTTTTTGTACATCTGCTTTAATAGCAGATGTACAAAATAGCAGATGTGTTATTTATTCTTGTCTTTGACGGTTCTGTATTACTATATTTTTCTACCTTTCAAATCATTGCAAGATTCATAGAAAAAGAGATATGGGACATTATTCGATTTAGAGGGGTATAAACACCAGGTTTCTAATAAGTACAAGAAATGAATGGTCAGTTCTTATATGGAACGTCCCATACTATATGCACACCTCATATGAAACCATTTTACTGCAGCATTTTTGAGATATGGGACATTAATACATTTTGAGGAGTATAAAGACCCCATTTTAATAAGTACAAGAAATGAATGGTCAGTTCTTATATGGGACGTCCCATACTATATGCACTCCTCACATGAAACCATTTTACTGCAGCGTTTCTGAGATATGGGACATTAATACATTTTAAAGAGCTATAAAGACCTAATTTCTAATAAGTACACGAAATGAATGGTCAGTTCTTATATGGGACATCCCATACTATATGCACACCTCATATGAAACCATTTTACTGCAGCATTTTTGAGATATGGGACATTAATACATTTTGAGGACTGTAAAGACACCATTTCTAATAAGTACTAGAAATTAATGGTCAGTTCTTATATAGGACATCCCATACTATATGCACACCTCATATGAAACCATTTTACTGCAGCATTTTTGAGATATGGGACATTAATACATTATAAAGAGCTATAAAGACCTAATTTCTAATAAGTACACGAAATGAATGGTCAGTTCTTATATGGGACATCCCATACTACATGCACACCTCATATGAAACCATTTTACTGCAGCGTTTCTGAGATATGGGACATTACTACACTTTAGAGAGCTATAAAGACCCCATTTCTAATAAGTACAAGAAATGAATGGTCAGTTCTTATACAGGACATCCCATACTACATGCACATCTCATATGAAACCATTTTACTGCAGCATTTTTGGGATATGGGACATTAATACATTTTGAGGACTATAAAGACACCATTTCTAATAAGTACACGAAATTAATGGTCAGTTCTTATATGGGACATCCCATACTATATGCACACCTCATATGAAATCATATTACTGCAGCATTTTTGAGATATGGGACATTAATACATTTTGAGGACTATAAAGACACCATTTCTAATAAGTACTAGAAATTAATGGTCAGTTCTTATACAGGACATCCAATACTATATGCACAACCTCATATGAAACCATTTTACTGCAGCATTTTTGAGATATGGGACATTAATACATTTAGAGGGGTATAAAGACCTAATTTCTAATAAGTACACGAAATGAATGGTAGGTTCTTATATGGGACATCCCATACTATATGCACACCTCATATGAAACCATATTACTGCAGCATTTTTGAGATATGGGACATTAATACATTTTGAGGACTATAAAGACACCATTTCTAATAAGTACTAGAAATTAATGGTCAGTTCTTATATAGGACATCCCATACTATATGCACATCTCATATGAAACCATATTACTGCAGCGTTTCTGAGATATGGGACATTACTACACTTTAGAGAGCTATAAAGACCTAATTTCTAATAAGTACACGAAATGAATGGTCAGTTCTTATATGGGACATCCCATACTATATGCACACCTCATATGAAACCATTTTACTGCAGCATTTTTGAGATATGGGACATTAATACATTTTGAGGACTGTAAAGACACCATTTCTAATAAGTACTAGAAATTAATGGTCAGTTCTTATATAGGACATCCCATACTATATGCACACCTCATATGAAACCATTTTACTGCAGCATTTTTGAGATATGGGACATTAATACATTATAAAGAGCTATAAAGACCTAATTTCTAATAAGTACACGAAATGAATGGTCAGTTCTTATATGGGACATCCCATACTACATGCACACCTCATATGAAACCATTTTACTGCAGCGTTTCTGAGATATGGGACATTACTAGAGAGCTATAAAGACCTAATTTCTAATAAGTACACGAAATGAATGGTCAGTTCTTATATGGGACATCCCATACTACATGCACACCTCATATGAAACCATTTTACTGCAGCGTTTCTGAGATATGGGACATTACTACACTTTAGAGAGCTATAAAGACCCCATTTCTAATAAGTACAAGAAATGAATGGTCAGTTCTTATACAGGACATCCCATACTACATGCACATCTCATATGAAACCATTTTACTGATACTATATGCACACCTCATATGAAATCATATTACTGCAGCATTTTTGAGATATGGGACATTAATACATTTGAGGACTATAAAGACACCATTTCTAATAAGTACTAGAAATTAATGGTCAGTTCTTATACAGGACATCCAATACTATATGCACAACCTCATATGAAACCATTTTACTGCAGCATTTTGAGATATGGGACATTAATACATTTAGAGGGGTATAGAAATGAATGGTAGGTTCTTATATGGGACATCCCATACTATATGCACACCTCATATGAAACCATATTACTGCAGCATTTTTGAGATATGGGACATTAATACATTTTGAGGACTATAAAGACACCATTTCTAATAAGTACTAGAAATTAATGGTCAGTTCTTATATAGGACATCCCATACTATATGCACATCTCATATGAAACCATATTACTGCAGCGTTTCTGAGATATGGGACATTACTACACTTTAGAGAGCTATAAAGACCCCATTTCTAATAAGTACAAGAAATGAATGGTCAGTTCTTATATGGGACATCCCATACTATATGCACACCTCATATGAAACCATTTTACTGCAGCGTTTCTGAGATATGGGACATTACTACACTTTAGAGAGCTATAAAGACCCCATTTCTAATAAGTACAAGAAATGAATGGTCAGTTCTTATACAGGACATCCCATACTATATGCACACCTCATATGAAACCATTTTAAGTACACGATAAGTACACGAAATTAATGGTCGTTTCATATGAAGATATGCATTATACCATCATTTCAGTAGCGTTGAGATATGGGACATTAACATTTATAAAGACACCATTTCTAATAAGTACTAGAAATGAATGGTCAGTTATTAGAGGACATCCCATACTATATGCACACCTCATATGAAACCATTTACTGCAGCATTTTTGAGATATGGGACATTAATACATTTTAAAGAGCTATAAAGACCTAATTTCTAATAAGTACACGAAATGAATGGTCAGTTCTTATATGGGACATCCCATACTAAATGCACACCTCATATGAAACCATGTTACCGCATTTTCAATAAATGAGACATTATAAAATTTAGAGGACTATAAAGACATTATTTCTAATAAGTACAAGAATGAATGGTCAGTTTTATATGGGACATCCCATACTATATGCACTCCTCATATGAAACCATTTACTGCAGCGTTTCTGAGATATGGGACATTAATACATTTAAAGAGCTATAAAGACAATTCTAATAAGCACACGAAATGAATGGTCAGTTCTTATATGGGGACGTCCCATACTATATGTCCTCATATGAAACCATTTTACTGCAGCATTTTGAGATATGGGACTTTATTTGATTTAGAGGGGTATAAACACCCAGTTTCTAATAAGTACAAGAAAAGAATGGACAGTTCTTATAGAGGACATCCCATACTATATGCACTCCTCATATGAAACCATTTTACTGCAGCGTTTCTGAGTAAAATGGTTTCATATGAGGTGTGCATGTAGTATGGGATGGCCTATATAAGAACTGACCATTAATTTCTTGTACTTATTAGAAATGGTGTCTTTATACCCCTCTAAATCGAATAATGTCCCATTTATGGAAAACGCTGCAGTAAAATGGTTTCATATGAGGTGTGCATGTAGTATGGGATGTCCTATAAGAACTGACCATAAATTTGTACTTATTAGAAATTAGGTCTTTATAGCTCTTTAAAATGTATTAATGTCCCATATCTCAAAAATGCTGCAGTAAAATGGTTTCATATGAGGTGCATTTAGTATGGGATGTCCTCTATAATAACTGACCATTAATTTCTAGTACTTATTAGAAATTAGGTGTCTTTATACCTCTCTAAATGTATTAATGTCCCATATCTCAATAATGCTGCAGTAAAATTGTTTCATATGAGGTGTGAATATAGTATGGGATGTCCTCTATAAGAACTGACCATTCATTTCTAGTTCTTATTAGAAATGGGGTCTTTATAGCTCTCTAAAGTGTAGTAATGTCCCATATCTCAAAAATGCTGCAGTAAAATGGTTTCATATGAGGTGTGAATATAGTATGGGATGTCCTCTATAAGAACTGACCATTAATTTCTAGTACTTATTAGAAATGGGGTCTTTATAGCTCTCTAAAGTGTATTAATGTCCCATATCTCAGAAACGCTGCAGTAAAATGGTTTCATATGAGGAGTGCATATAGTATGGGATGTCCTCTATAAGAACTGTCCATTCTTTTCTTGTACTTATTAGAAACTGGGTGTTTATACCCCTCTAAATCAAATAATGTCCCATATCTCGAAAACGCTGCAGTAAAATGGTTTCATATGAGGAGTGCATATAGTATGGGACGTCACATATAAGAACTGACCATTCATTTTGTGTACTTATTAGAAATTAGGTCTTTATAGCGCTTTAAAATTTATTAATGTCCCATATCTCAAAAATGCTGCAGTAAAATGGTTTCATATGAGGTGTGCATATAGTATGGGATGTCCTCTATAAGAACTGACCATT
The DNA here is from genome assembly GCA_027564155.1 of Gymnocypris eckloni scoliostomus. Classification (NCBI taxonomy): domain Eukaryota; kingdom Metazoa; phylum Chordata; class Actinopteri; order Cypriniformes; family Cyprinidae; genus Gymnocypris; species Gymnocypris eckloni. Next base: position 84,920 of record CM050427.1, read on the forward strand.
AATTTCTAGTACTTATTAGAAATGGTGTCTTTATACCCCTCTAAATGTATTAATGTCCCATATCTCAAAAATGCTGCAGTAAAATGGTTTCATATGAGGTGTGAATATAGTATGGGATGTCCTCTATAAGAACTGACCATTCATTTATTGTACTTATAAAAAATTGGGTCTTTATAGTCCTCTAAATCGAATAATGTCCCATTTATGGAAAACGCTGCAGTAAAATGGTTTCATATGAGGTGTGCATATAGTATGGGATGTCCTGTATAAGAACTGACCATTAATTTCTAGTACTTATTAGAAATGGTGTCTTTATACCCCTCTAAATGTATTAATGTCCCATATCTCAAAAATGCTGCAGTAATATGGTTTCATATGAGGTGTGAAGAGGTGTGCTTATAGTATGATGTCCCATATAAGAACTGGACCATTCATTTCGTGTACTTATTAGAAATGGTGTCTTTATACCCTCTAAATTTAATTAATGTCCCATTTATAAAACGCTGCAGTAATATGGTTTCATATGAGGTGTGTATATAGTATGGGACGTCCTATATAAGAACTGACCATTCATTTCTAGTACTTATTAGAAATGGTGTCTTTATACCCTCTAAATTGATTAATGTCCCATATCTCTTTTTCTATGAATCCTGCAGATTTGAAATGTAGAAAATATAGTAATACAGAACCGTCAAAGACACCAATAAATAACACAAATATTAAAGCAGATATACAAAAAAAAATCGCGAAAATTTCATTATATTTCAGTTCTGGGCGTCCAGAAGAAAAGCGCTCTAAAAGCGCGTCTCTGTGTTGTTCCTGTGATTACCGTAGTCATTGTAATACACGCGCACATTAATTTCAATCGCGGCTGGCTTGACCGTGTTTTTCTGAACTGCGGCTGGCTTGACCGCGGTCTCGGGACACGCGTCACAGTTTTGTTTAGAAATCAAAGAAACCACCAAACGGGTTTTGCCTTATCTGGTTTTCATTACTTGATCAGTGGGTTTCAAATCTTAAGTGGGCATCGCAGCTTCATCATGGGCGGTCAATTTACAAAGTCATGTAAGTACAGGCTGGAAACTAAATAATGCTTTTTAATGAGAGAAAAATTCCCTTTAAACATTGATGACTGGAACACATATACAATTATCATCTATCATAACCAAAATATATAATATAATACTGGTATATAAACTTAATCCAAAAGGAAAACCATCAAAGACGAAAGGGGTAAATGTTTGTAATTTATATTTATATGTCAATAATCAGTATCATAGTGAAAACAACTTCCAGCTATATTTGGTTTTCGTGAGAAAATCTATATATTTATGTACGGTTATGCCTGCTCTTCCTAAAGTGACGCCTTGTGAAAAAGAAGTACACATCTTTAAAATAAGATGTTTACAAACTTTAAAACAATATACTTTTACTTAATGTACTTTGTGTAATTTCATGATTCTATTGTCTTTGAAATATTGTTAAAGTGGTAATTATGGTAAAATTATAGTAACCTTTAAAAATACAGGTCGTGTTTTAAATTAGTTATTTAAAATTACATTTATACAAATATGAAATGTAATATTGAATTAAATGCTATAGTTTATATGCTAAATATTATAGTTAAAATTATACTCAAATACTTGACACGCTTTAGTGTTAGTCAACACATCAATATATGTGTACTTCTTTCAAACTTGTCTAAATGGATTGTTTCGAAACATAATCGTGAAAGTGTCTCTCTTTAAGTGCATTAAGTTGCCTTTATTTTATTAACATTACAATTTTACCTGAAAACTATACTTTAGTATACATTAAAATTGACATTCAATACTATTAAGCAAACTTTTTTTCACAAGAGGTCTGGCATTTGAAATTTAGCTTTGTTAAGGTTTAGGAATTAGTCTGGAAAATCAGTGCAAAAGTACAAAGCGCATCAAAACAAACTCTTGTATTTTACCAGATGTGCTAATTTAGGTCGTGTGGGTTTTAGCGGAAATATACGCCTTGATCTCGGCAGAGGGTTTGAACAATCACAAAGGGATACTTCCTTCCTAGCGGTTTGTTGTACAGGATTTAATTGTCTATTAATCCTTTCCATTTGTGTCCAAGATTATTTGCATTAGTGTGGCGCACAAGTGGCGGCTGGTCAATAGGGGGCGCCGCCCCCCTTCAAGTTAGCCCCCTTTAACATGTTAACAATAAGTTAAAAAATATATCGCAAATATTAACTAAATAAAATCATTTAGTCATAGTATTCTACTGTTAGTTATATTATAATTTATTGAAAATCAAAAAATCTAAACTATATTTCTTTCATATTTCTGTGCGGGGCGCCGGACTAATGAGTGTGTGTGTAGGTACACAAACTTTTCAAAAGCATGTGATTTGAGGCTAAGCTCTAATTGGCTTGTTTCAAATTGTACTTGGAACGCGCTTGAACCCTCCCACTTTTGTTGTTAGAGCGAATCAATGTTGTTTTATATGTGTTTGGCCTCATGTGATTGGACCGTTCTCAACGACTCACATTCCACTCAGCAGCAGCTCGTCCAGTTGACAGACAGGTACAACTTGACTTGACTATAAGTATAAAGTCGGGTCCACAAATAAGTTTAAACTAGCCAAGAACTGCCCACAAAGAAAAAGAAAGACCACGTTTAATTTGTTTATACACTATCTCAGCTAAAGGAGCATTATCAGAACGTTGACTACTGTTTTTGACTACTGTTCCTCTTAAGGTTCATAAAGTTACAAACAAAACGTTACACCTCATTTAATTTGTGATTTTCATTTGGCACAGTATCATTTGAAACTAACTAGCGAAGAAAAAAGTGATTAAAGCGATGTCGACTACACATGGCACCAACCCGATTTATGAGAAAACGTAACTAATTTATGAATGAGCAATTTCATTTGAATTACAATTTCAATTTAGTCTGTTGTTGACAAAAGTTAACGTATCACTATAGAAGACTTGAACTTTATTACTTTTGTAAGTGTACTTTTGTCCCGATTCAAAAATACATTAAAGATTGTCCTTAACTTTCCCCTTTGTGTTGCGAAAAGTTTCCGGCCAACAATGTAAATTTTGGTCATTGTCATTGTATCACTGTGAAAGTCTTAACATTGTAGTACTTTTATAATAATAGTGTCATTTCTGAAGCTCTGCCTCATTCACTTTGATTGTGTTTAAAAAAAAAAACACACATTTGAAAATGTCCTGAACATCTCCCTTTGAGTTGCGTAGATTTTGTGGTAATTGAAAATTAACATTTCAGTCTGTTCTTAATATAAACTATATTATTGCTATAGAAGATTATAATTTTTAATAATTTTGTAGTATGTGTGTCATTTTTAAAGCTTGAGCCCATTTGTTTCATTGTGTGTGAAAAATAAGCACCTTCAGGAGTTTCCTAAACTTCTCCTTTTGAGTTGCGAAGATTTTGTGGCCAATACCAATTCAAATATTGGTCTTTTCTTCACACTTCACGCAAAGTTATCATTTTGCTATAGAAAACTTGAAACTTTATTATATGTATAGTATTTTGTGTCATTTTTTAAGCTTGAACCCATTCACTTTCATTGTGTGGGCACAACCTCAAGATTTTCCGCATGTCTCTCTTTGTCTTTGACTAAATGTTATCTGGGTTTGGAACAACATGAGGGTAAATGATGACATAATTTTATTTTTGAATAAGAACTTTTATTTTAATAATAACCAAACCTGTGCTTTAGTCCTCTTTATGCAACATGGTGTTTCTACTTTACAAGAGAATTCAAGATAAAATGTTTTTTTCACACTGACTAATTAGCTTTGAGTTACTTGGAATCACAGTCACAGAAGTGAAGGGTTTTCCAGGGCATCCTCTGTCACTTACAGTGCTCAGCGTAAATGAGTACACCCCTTTGAAAAGTAACATTTTAAACAATATCTCAATGAACACAAAAACATTTTTCCAAAATGTTGACAAGATTAAGTTTTATATAACATCTGTTTAACTTTATAACATGAAAGTAATGTTAATAATATAACTTAGAGAACAACATTTTCAGTTTTACTCAAATTAGGGTGATGCAAAAACGAGTACACCCCACTGAAAGTCTCTGGAGCAAAGCTAAATTTTAGACTACAAATGTCTAATTTAACAAGAATTCAACCACAGGTGAGTCTAATTATTCATTACACAGGTGACAGTTGACTAGAAAAGGGTGTTACTTAAAGAAAACCTCTTCCCATTTCATGCTGTCAGCAATGGCACCACATGGAAGAGAAATGTCACAAGAAAATAATTAATTTACACAAGAAAGGTGAAGGCTACAAGAAGATCAGCAAAGCTTTACTTATCAGTCAGAATACTATAGCAGAAGTGTTACAACATTTAAAAAGATGGAACTGCAACCATCTCACAGAGGCCCAGGTCACGGAAGTTAACACCTCGTCAGGAGCGTCTTCTGATGAGAAGGGTTGAAGAAAATCGACATGCAAGTTCACTGCAGTTATCTAAAGAAGTAGAAAGCCAAACTGGGGTGACTATTTCCGTGACAATACACGGCGTACACTGCAGAGGAATGGCATGCATGGGTGCGATCCATGAAAGAAGCCTCCTAAAGCCCAGGCACAAAAAGCCCGCCTAGAGTTTGCCAGGGCCCATGCTGACAAAGATGAAGACTACTGGGACTCTATACTCTGGAGTGATGAGACCAAGATAAATGTTTTTGGAACTGATGGCTTCAAAACTGTATGGCGTCAAAGGTGAGGAATACAAAGAAAATGCATGGTGCCTACAGTGAAACATGGTGGTGGCAGTGTCCTTATGTGGGGCTGCATGAGTGCTGCTGGTGTCGGGAGCTGCACTTCATTGATGGCATCATGAATTCACAAATGTACTGCTCTATACTGAAAGAGAAGATGCTACCATCACTCCGTGCCCTTGGTCGTCGTGCAATTTTCCAACATGACAATGATCCTAAACACACATCTAAGGCCACTGTTGGATTTCTGAAGAAGAACAGGGTGAAAGTGATTCAGTGGCCAAGTATGTCTCCTGATTTGAACCCAATCGAACACCTATGAATTCTGAAGAGACAAGTTGAGCATCACTCTCCATCCAGCATCCAATCTCTAAAAGAGGTCATTCTTGAAGAATGGAAAAAGATAGATCTGGCAAAATGACGCCAACTTGTTCATTCCATGCCTAGAAGACTTGGTGCTGTCATTAAAAATCATGGAGGCCATACAAAGTACTAGATTTATTAGTTTTTTGTTATGGGGTGTACTCATTTTGCATCACCTAATTTGAGTAAAACTGAAAAAGTGTAATCTAAGTTATATTATTAACCTTACTTTCATGTTATAAGTTAAACAGATGTTATATTAAACTTAGTCTTGTCAACATTTTGGAAATGTTTTTTGTGTTCATTGAGATATTGTTTAACATTTCAAAGGGGGTGTACTCATTTACGCTGAGCACTGTAAGCAGACCCAGCACTTTCTGGCCACTCAGTGTCCGCTCCCTCCGCAATCTTTCCTGGACAGATTGCTGGGTAATCCTGCTTGTGAGATAGCACAAAACTGCCTGAATGTTTGCCAATTTATTACAATGCAGGAAACAGCGTAATAGAGGAGTGTTTTAAAGCCGTCATCCCACACAAGCTATATGACGTGGCCTCGCTACAGGAACACCCTCAACATGATGCCAGTGCTCTTTAATTCACATGCATCGTTGAAGTAAAGGAAAGGAAAGTTGAAGTAGTTGGGTATGATAGTGGGAATTTCCATTTTTGATAATTACCAATTGGCATTGTACTATATCTCAAACCAATTTTCAGATATATTTTGGATATATAAGTTCATATCAGATATATAAGTTCATATCAGATGGAGGTTGCAAAAGACTTTGTCTTCTGTTGTGGCTTATTTCTGAGTAAAACGTTTTATAGTATTTGTGTATATATATATGTATATATACACACACATGTGACCCTCTCTGTGAAAACCCAGCTAAATTCATTTTTTGTGATTTGCTATTTTCTACATAAAATAAATACTACTTCATATGGTAAAGAGGATTCTGTGAAAATTGTACCTTTATATCTTTAATATTGCCTGAGTAAGATCATGTAAAAGAATTGAAATTACAGTGAAATTAATGGTAGAAATCAAACTTGTATGTTTGTTATCTCATAATTAGATTTTGAGACTTTGGATTTCACAGAGAGGGTCACTCACACACACACACACACACACACACACACACACACACACACACACACACACACACACACACACACAACAGAATAAAATAATTTGCACATGGTGACTGCATTGAGATGAATGGGAATGCTAAAATATAAAATGTGTCACGGATATGAATTAAAACAGGAATGCTGTTGCATTTCTCTAGTAAAAAAGTAATATATTTGAAATACATTTATTTCATTCTAATTATAGTTCAAATCTATTACCATATTTACTGACATATCGCTGGAGACTTACTGATATAAACATTATAATTAAAGTTTATTTAGAGTACAACATGTGCACATTGAGCATTTCTTTATATGAAACCTAAAATGTGTTTTAATGACACTATTGGTGAAGATTGTATGATCTTTGAATAATATCTTTAAATGCAAGATATTTAAAGTGTACCTGAAGTATATCTGCAATAGTTCCACTTTAGTTCAATCATATACTTCAGTACAGGGGCGGATTTAGTGAATTAGTGGCACCAGGCAAATATAGGAATGGGGCCCTATATATTGGCACACATTTACCTAGATCAACCTTGAGGTGAAAAAAAATCAACCTTGTTACTGACATTTTAAATAAAAACAAATTCTGGCAGTAAACACTGGTATTGTTTCTAGCAATACACATGATCAAAGCAGCAGACAATTATTCTAACAAAAACTGTATAAAAAACAGAGGGTAACAGGGTTGCAGATTTAGCACTTACCAAGTGTCGATTTACAGAAACTTATAAACTTATTCTTAGAATAACTTAAAGTGCAATTCAATAAAATGTTATTATTTACTTGTCTTCCTTTCAAGGTGTAGAATAAAAATCCCCCCTCGGGATTCGGAGCCGCATCAATAATGCTTTGGGATCGCCCCTGTGTTCCCACGCTCTGAAACGTGTGAAATCAGTCCAACAAAATGTCACAGGTGGGGTGACATAGAGACCCAGTAGCGTGTTTAGGCACCACGTAACCCACGCAATTGCGTGGGGCCCAGCGGTCCAGGGGGTCCCCCGCGGAACGCGATTTTTACAGATGAGAATTGAGAACCGTCATTTTTTTGGACCGGTGCATAATTGGGTCAACCCAATTACGGACTACCGATAAGCTTGACGACAAACAATACTGTTATCGATACGTGCATTGTTTTATCTCCGTTCTTCTGTGTTAATGGCGAATTAGAAGCTGTTCTCATAAACCGATCTCAAGCTGTCTTCCGTCAGAGGTTTGGCAGGATATGCAGCGGCACAGTTTCAAACTCTGTCCAGCGCATGTAAAATAATTATAACGCTGAAGGTGAGGTACAATTCATATTTCTTTATTAAATAACTTATACAATTGTAACACAGTTCGTAGATCGGGAAGGAGGAGGCGGGAACCGGCGAACATATAAATACTTTAATAATAAAATAAACAAACATCAAATAAAAGCAGCAGCCCCTCACGGACGACTGCCACACACAAAACACAAACTAAAATCCAGGTCTGGTCCTATCGCATCTTTCACTGTCGTCACTCCTCCTTTTACACTTCCGAAGCTCCTCCATGGGACTTGAGACCGGTGAGTGGCGCAGGTGTCGTTCATTATCATTTACTCCACTGGCCTTGCTCTGTTCCTACGGCTCTCGGCCCTGCCCCACTCGTCACATACCCCATCACCCCTCGCAGGCCAGGGGGTACACCCGAGACTGCGCTCTACTCCCTGGGGGATGGGGGCGTCAGGGTGGCCACGGCGTACCTGGGGGTAAGGACAGACGAGGTGCGAGAAAAGGAGACCGAAGGATGAGGAGTGACAGAGACGAGAGAGGGGAGAGAGAGAGAAAAAAAAGATATAAATCCGGTTCCTGGACACACTGCCGCTCGGTCCTCAACTAGCTGAGAGGCTCTCACTCGCGGTGCCATGCGATGGTACTGGACATCTTTGGTGGATGGCATGACGCTCCTCTGCCTTCTGGCGGACGGCGAATGCTCCTCCGATCGAGGGCAGCCGGCAGCGAGTCCCCCGTTTCCTGCTCCTCCCCAGACATGGCGGACGGCAGCAGGCTTCGGCCTCCAGGTGAACGGCGCCGACTCCTCCGCTCCCTCTCAGACGGCAGCCACCCCTCCTCGACCTAGGAGCACAGCAGCGAGCCTTCTGTCCCACCTGTTCTTCTATTGATCCAGCACCACCGCCTCGGGCAGCCACTGGTGGTCTCCGCTACTTCCTGCTGCCCAATCTACTCAACACCGCAATCCCCCTCAGCAGCGAGGGGTCTCTGACAGTGTGCCCCTCCTTCCTCCCGGGTTTCAAAACACAAAACACAAACTAAAATCCAGGCCTGGTCCTATCGCATCTTTCACTGTCGTCACTCCTCCTTTTACACTTCCGAAGCTCCTCCATGGGACTCGAGACGGGGGGGGGTCGTTCATTTTCATTTACTCCACCGGCCTCGCTACCCTTCCCACGGCTCTCGGCCCCGCCCCACTAGTCACAAAAATAATTTGAAAACTTTCTGCGAGGCGTAATTTTACAAACAGCATTAGTTCTCCGAGAACTCTCTGTCTTTCCCTCTCAAAATGCGCAAATGGCTTCATATCACCACATGGCGTCTGCACTATAAACGAGCTGCACACTGCACGGTTCAGTTGACACAGGAATTGTCACAGTTTACATGCATCATCACTAAATTGTATAATTTGCATTTCTTTTTTAAGTTTGCCAATATTTAAACTGTTCAGAACTCGCGCGGTCTCCAGTGTGCACTCTCAACAATTGCCCAATTGTAAAAACAAAAATATACAGCATGATCAAACATTTACTTACATATTTTTTGGGGGGAAAAAGTCAAAATAGTCCCCCCCTCCACCACTCAAATAAAAAAAAAGAAATCCCCCCTCCCACAAGAATCACATAAGAGGGGAATTTAACCCATTTTCAAAAAGGAAACTCAGGACCTGAATGAATGTCTGTAAAAATCCTGATTGGAGAAACACTATAAATAAATCTATGTGTTAAAAAGAAAGCCTTTTTATCATATAGATAAAAAGTCCTCTAAAACATAGAGGGACACTCTCTGTTAGGATAAATCATGCCCGCTCCTGAGAAAGTCAATATATACATTTTCTTTCATAAAAATAGCTAGAGATGCCAGAGTTCTCTATTACATTCTGATACACGCTCTCTCTCTCTCTCTCTCTCTCTCTCTCTCTCTCTCTCTCTCTCTCTCTGAAGGGCCTTTTATTTGAAAAATGTGCTTTATGTGCCTTTTTTTGTTTGCTTGGAGGCATTTGTAAACTGCAGTAATAAAATAACTTTTTTACATAATTTATTTTTGCGCCAAATTATAGAGAGTAGTATGGATAACTGTATTGATAAGTATCATATCAGTATTGAAAAAATTTAAACGATACCCATTCCTACCCCAGAATCGATCGCAAAATCCACCAAGGGGGGCCCCACTGGGAACACTTGCTGAGGGCCCCCATTACACTAAACACGCCACTGTAGAGACCAGAGAGCTTAAAAGCGCATTCGGAACAAGCAACGTCAGCTTCTGTGTTTTCAGAATGTGTGAAATGTGTCAGTCTTATTTACTGTTGTTTGTCTATTAGTCACAATTAACTCTAAATAGCGAGCTACAGACAGCACTTGAGACCGTGTGTCCTTCTTTACCGACGCTGATCTTTCGGATTTGTTTTTTGAGCTGAGCACTCTCACACAGTCAGCTCTCTCTCTCGATATCTGTGTTCTTTATTTAACCCTCAGTGTTCTAGTTAAAATGCATTACCTTAGATGTTTAGCTCTGCCCCCGCTGGCGTTTCTTCTCTAGTGGCTCGCGTGTTGCTGAGGCAAAATATGAAGTGGGAGTTTCTTTTTCTCTCCTCCCCCTAACACGTGCAAATGTTTAAATGCTTTAGCAGGCTGTTATTTGCCATTCTTTTATTTTGCATCACATATAAATCAGATTGTGTTCACTTGTCTAGTTGATTGGCTGCATTTAATTCTGAGGAATTAAATTATGAATATTATCTGGCTTTGAGAAGTTATATATATATTATGGATATATATATATATATATATATATATCAGTGGTTCTCAACCATTTTTTGTGTGAAATAAAGTGTGCGTTCACAAATATAGCCTATGTTGATCCAAATATGGAAAGAATTTTCGAATTTAATAATCTTAGGTTCCCTTCCGGGGAACGCCATCAGCGATATCCAGCTCTGAATCATATGTGTAATCAGTACAAACGATGGGCAAGACGTCATGGGCGGGTGATGTAATGACCAGGAGGCTTAAAAGCACGTGGGGTGCAACCGGCGTTAGCTTTCTGTCATTCAGCAAAGCTCTCTGTGTGTGTCAGTCACGTATATGTTCTGTGAGTCTATTTACTGTCATTTGTCAAAGAAAGATAGAAAATAAGAAAGAACGAGAAAAGGAAAAGACTAGGAAGCAGACATATCAAAGGCATATAAGGGCGAAAGTAGATCACGTTACAGACTGTTTGTTCCTCCCTGCCCACGCTATATCATGAGCGGGATCCACAGTTTGTGCGATGGTATGACTGGGAGTGAAGCATGCAGAGTCGGCTTTCGAGGGAGCCGACTGCCCGCTTTATGAGTGGCATCCACTGCGTATGCTTCGCTCCCGGGGGGGGGGGGGGACTCTCTTTGAGGAGGGAGTTTTCACCAGCGTCCTCGCAGCACCTGCCACGCTCCCGCTGAGGCGGAGCAGGGGCTGTGCTCGCAGATGGATCAGATGGAGGGAATTAAGACGGGCGATCCCCGATCTTCTTCCTTTCCCATCAGATCCAGCGCCCGCTTTCTGAGATCGGAAGCCCGCCCCGCGGTTTTTCCCCCCAGAGAAAGGGCTCAATGCTCCGCCTGTCCTTTTCCGTGGAGGCGGAAAGGGAGGATGTCGATGAATTTTCACAAAACGTACATTTGCACAAGCATGTTGTGAATAAATAAAAACAAATAAAGCTATAGAGAGAAACATATCTGGGGAGCGGAGCTAAAAATAAGAGAAGCGCACAGGTACAGCTCTCTTGAGAAAAAGGAGGTGTTGATAAACGTGTGTTCCCGCTGCAATGCATTGTGCTTCCGCTGGCACGCTCGAGGAGTGTGTCCGTGCCTATGATCTCGCAGTCCCGCTACTGCTGAGGCACTGCGGCGATTGAGATCACAGGGATCACACATAGATCTGGCGGACTAGTTGGAGATGGGTTCGCCCTATTTCCACCTGCATTCCCCAGGTCTAGCACTCTCTCGGGGCGGAAGCCTGCTGCTGCAGTTTTTCCCCCTTGAGTGAGAGTGTGCTAATCTGCAGCAGTTTCTCTCCTAGAAGATTTATATTGTTTTGTTCCAAGTGGCTCGCGTGTTGCCGAGGCATTATGGTCATTCTCGGTTGATTTTATTAATTTTTCACTTCAGACCGTGTTTACTTGTCTGGGTTTGACTACATTTAATTTTGAAAAATGAATTATGCATTTTATCTGACTATGAAAAGTTATATATATATATATATTGTAACACAATTTCAACCTGGAGACACACACAGGAGAATTCAAACCCAGCAACAGAAATGAATTATTACAAAAAATCCTCCCTTTCATGCATGAGAGAAGGTCAACTGACCTCATCAGTAACTTTCTAAAAAGATGCAGACGGCTCGGGAATGGTTCTGGACACCGTCAAGCCTACATTCCAGAGCATAGTTCAAAACCCCCCCATTTAAAACAAAGCAGGATTTTTCTCCATCGGACAGACCAAGGAAAACCAAACTCCTTGCCTTTTTGACACGTATAACTATTGCAACGACACAAATAAATATATGGATATTTAATGTGTACTCTTTCCCTCATAGGCATGATGTGATGATTTCGAGTGCCAATTATTTAGGACAATGTGGGAATTTTTAATCATGCTTTAAACGGTATAAACTGTAATGTGTGTATTATTATGCGGTGTTTGAGCTCTAAAGAAAGCTAGACTCAGATGTGATAGGCTGTGTTGATGACCGTTAAATTTTAATACCCTGCATAATTATACATGTATAAAGATCGATAAAGTTTATCCTTCCCAAAAGTGATGAGATATCACAGAACTGTTGGTCCACCCAGCAAGCCTGGACATGGGCGGGGCTCCGCCCCATACGGACGATCGGATTCGACAAGCCGCCCGTGGGGAGGGGCAAGTTGGACTGTTGAAAAACAACGCGCCAGTTGCAAATCTCTCTCGACTCTCTGGAACATGGCGTGACGCTCTCTTGAACTTGGCTTGACTCTTGGCGCTTGACTCTCGTGGCTCTCTCTCTTGAACATCTCTGGAGCTGCGCTCGTAACTTTGCCTCGACACCGACTAAACCAACCATCTATTCGAAGGCGAAGGATAGAAGGCACAACATCAAAGAACAACGAATTGAACGCCTACAGACGAAAGGAAAGCCTTCTGTGACGTCACGCGGCAGCATCCACATATCACGTGTTTCCACCCGAGAGCACCCGGAGACGCACGAACCACCCACGTGGTTTCCGAGGACAAAGACCAGAGCAACGCATTTGAAGGAAACAAAACCAAAATCCAGCCTGCTTCAACAACGAAAGCAAGTACCTCTAACTAAATCTATATTGCTGATTGAACTGGTAAAAATTTGATCTGAATGCAGTAACAGAGCATAAGGCATCTGTCGTGAGCTTTTCCGGTCAACTCAAGCGTTAAAATAGCTAAAAGGGCTAATTTTTATTTTAGGAGTTTACTTACCAAAATCCCTTATGCATGTCTTTGTATGTATGTTTGTGTCTTATCAGCTAATCCATTTATGTTAGAATAGCAGTATTACGAATAAACCATTTTTCATTTCATAAAGAATTGTCTCTGGGATGTGATTTGAAGTTTTATCCTTATTTGCCATAAAGAGAAAGCTACCTAAGCTCAAGTTGATATGCTGAGGTTAGTGTTCGTGGACGATCACTTAATACAGTATAACTGTTAAATATTAATATTACTTTTAACCAAGCAATATTTAATATTTAATAACTAATTCCCGGAGCTGAAATAATAGCTCTATATTAAACTGGTTTTATTACAATATATATATATATATTGTGAGAAAGATATACAATTCTATATTATATATGGTATACAGGAGCTTCTTGGGATACTTCTCTAGTGAGAGCACAATGTTTACCTCTCTTCCTCCGAGGAGGTTGAGGTGGTCAGCTGGGGTTGCTGGGCGGAGCAGCTCCAATCGTGTTCCAGCTCCTCATTCAGGAATGTCACTGCACTCCCCAAAGGAGTCAGAGTGGCGCCCAGGCCAAAGACAGATCTGCGGATCATCATTTTCAAAAATAAAAAGAAAATAGTCTTCGGCTAGAATGTCCTGATGCCAATGGCCCAGGGCTCTTGAGGGCCGGCCCCTCTGGGAAGAGCGGTGTACACCGCATCACACGGTGCCCGCCTCTCCTCAGTGCCCTCAGGAGATCAGTCTGCTAACCCTGCCATCTTCCGCCCAGAAATGTAGCGGAGCTGGGATGCTCGCCATGGGGTCTTTAGAGCAGCTAGATCGGCCGTCTCCTGCCGGGTCCCCCATTTCAGGGCGAGCGGAAGCCACTCTAAGTACACCAGAGGCCAGTCTCGAGACTGGTTCCCCTGGTCACCTGGCGTTGTGGGATCCCCTGCCAAACGTGTCTCATTGGGTCCTGCTTGAGCAGACTCTGGTTCTTTCGTCCTCTTAAGAGATGACGGGTCTGAGGACCGTCATTACTAATAGGAGGCTTCTGATGCAGTCCTGATCCCATGGCCCAGGACTTAAGAGGGCAGGCCCCTCTGGGGAAGAGTGGAGTATACCGCATTACACGGTGCCCGTCTCTCCTCAGTGCCCTCAGGAGATCAGTCTGCTAACCCTGCCAGTGTTCCAGGGAGCAGCGGTCTCCAGCTAGCACTTCTCTCAGTCTCTTCCGCCCAGAAATGTAGCGTAGCTGGGAGGCTCGCCACCCCTTCGGGAGTCTCTAGAGCAGCTAGATAGGCCGTCTCCTGCCGGTCCCCCGCTTCAGGGCACTGAGCTAGCCCCTCTAAGTACACCAGAGGCCAGTCTTGAGAGACTGGTTCCCTTAGTAGACTATTTGGCAGCATGGAAACTACTGCCAAATGTGTCTCGATGGGTCATGCACACTGTAGAACAAGGCTATCGTGGCGCTCTGCCGCCGCCTTTCAACAGGGTCACTCCCATGCTGGTGGGTCCCGAGCAGGCTCTGGTAATGGAACAAGAAGTGAGCACTCTCCTGAGGAAGGAGGCCATCGAGGTGGTCCCTCCTCTAGACAAAGAGTCCGGGTTCTACAGCCGTACTTCATTGTTCCTGGGAAAGGGGTTGTGTCCTTTTTAGATCTAAGCTAACTGAACCGCTCAGTCACATGACTGAAGTTCAGAAAGCTCTCTTCAAGCACGTGTCTCACACCAGATCCGAGGACTGGTGGTCACGAGCGATCTAGAAGATGCATACTCCTTCCCCATCACAGGAAGTTCCTGAAATGTGCTTTGGGGCAAAGCGACAATATCAGGTTCTTCCTTCGCCTTGCACTCTCGCCCCGACTAGCTCATCAGAGCGGATGGCAGTTCGGCATCGAGATGTCGTTCTCACTCACTTTAAAGAGTTGGGGTTAAGACTTAACGTCAGGAAAGTGTGTTTCTCCAGTACAGAGAACCTCTTATCTGGGTGTGGTGTGGGATCCGACCACGATGCAGGCACGCATGTCCCCTGCTCGGATCGAGTCAATCATCACGTCAGTCAAGAGAGTAAGAGAAGGCCGGTCACTCACTGTCAAGCAGTTTCAAAAACTGCTGGGTCTGATGTCAGCTTCGTCCAACGTGATACCTTTTGGCCTGCTATACATGAGACCCCTACAGTGGTGGCTCAAAACCAAGGGGTTCTTCCCGAGGGGAAAACTCACTTTGCATGATTATGGTCACGCGGCGATGCCTACGTGCCTCAGACATGTGGAGGAAACAAGGCCTGGTGCTGGGAGCTCCTGTCGCCGCGTAACGCTAGCGACGGCTGCATCTCTCACCGGTTGGGGAGCGGTCATGAGTGACCACCCTCCCCGCGGTCTACCAGACCTGAGAGATCGCCATTTGTGGTGCAATACCTAGTGTAAAGAGCGTAGCAGGCCCCCTCTCAATCCAGAGAGTCATCATGTTGAGGCCTCCGCTCCAAGAGCTCGAACTTTCGGTGAGTGTCGTCAGGCCTCCTCTCACTAATGGCGCTTTTCCACTGCATGGTACGGTACGGTTCGGCACGGCTCGGTACGGTACGGTACGGCTCAGTTCGGGTCGGTTGCATTTCCACCGCAGTTTAGTACCGCTATAGAGTGGGCAGGATTATTCACGTGTCGTTATAGCTGCGCCGTATCGACTGCCGTGACATCATCGTAAACGCGCCACAAACAAACTCACAACAAAGAAAGGAGACGGAATAGTGTTCTTCATTCTCGGCATGTGGATGTTTTTAACAGCAATGGATAGGTCTATGAGAATGCTTGGGATTTACCCCCAGCAGCAGAGACTGTGGTGCAGTGACACGGGCTGTAGAGGAGGAGAGCAGGGATATTCATGCAGGTGTGCTGCGTTACTTGATTAGTTAACTATTCATGCAGCGTGTTCTGTAAAGTGAATTATCAATAAACTTTGAATATTTCAAAATGTACAATGTATCCCTTGTTTTTTTATTTATGTGATGGTTTTTATAATCGGCATTAATCATTTGTCTTTTCAAGAGGTTCATTACGTGCTCATACAATGATACATATTTAATATAGTCTGGAGGTACACTTATTCGATCAGATTGTTTTTAATTGAAGCAAAACACAGCTACAGAGGTAAAAATATAAACAGAAAACATACTCTGTAAATATAGCAAGTTCAAAAGTAACGTTATATACATAAGGCTTTTTCCTTCGGCATCGCGCCATCAAGCTCTCGCTGGATCCGCTCCTCGGCTATCAATGAGAGGAACATCTGTACTTCCTCAACAGACAACGACACTGCTATTTTGTGGTTGATGCAAAATGTGCGTTTGTTTAAACAGAAGTTGCGTCCGATCCTTCGCTGGCTGTGCTGGTTTAAATCTAGCGGGTAGGACTGTAGAGGAGGGTCTCGTGTCGCAAGTTCAGTGACGCAGTAATGACGATTTTCTCCGCCAATCAGTGATCAGCAGAGTTTACACGCCACGCTTTTGGTAACGGTACCGGCTCGCATGGAACCTCGACCAAGTGGTACTAAAAAGTATCAGGTACCAGGTACAGTACCCAGTGGAAAACCCCCAAAAGTGAACTGCACTGCACTGCACCGTACCGTGCCGTACCATGCAGTGGAAAAGCGCCATAAGAGAGTTTTTAGAGGCCTCCGCTCACCAGGGCTCCGCCTGGACAGCATCTGTGAGTGGTAGGCTCTAAGTGAGTCTCCTTACAGGACAACATCCTGTCGAGGCAGGGGCTGAGGCCCGGAGAATGGATGCTTCACCCTGAGGGTTGAAGCAGATATGGAGAGTTTGGGCCAGGAAGTGGCTCCGTTTGCGACTCGTCAGATATTGCACTATCCCCTCTGGTTATCTCTGACTCATCCAGCTCCGCTGGGGGTGGATGCTGTGGTACAGACTTGGCCGAGTCTTCGTCTGTACACCTTTCCCAGATTGCTCCCTCAATGAGGAAACTGTACGCCCTAAAGTTGAGAAGTTGAGAAGTTGGTACAGTGCTGGAGTTCTTGCAGACCTATTCCTCTGCAGGGTTAGCCCACTCCACCCTGAAGGTCCACATGGCGGCTATAGCGGCCTACCACGCCCCTCTTGGTGGACTTTCAGTGGGCAAAACCCTCTAGTTACACGTTTCCTCCGGTGCTGAGACCAGAGAAGCTTATGGTAAGTGGGGGATCAGGATGCGATCCTATAACCTCGAGACCACTGATATCCCCTAGCCTTTGGGAGTCAAGTCTCACTCATCTCAAGGTATGGCGGCCTCCAAGGCCTTTCCGGTACTGCAACGCTGCAGGGTGGTCTACGCCCCTCACATTCGTCAGGTTCTTGACAAAGATTTGCGAGCCACTCCTGGCTCTTCTTTTCTCTTGCCATAGCTGTGCTCTTCCACACTAAGCAGGGATTTGCAAGTCTGGCGGCGTAGATATCTCGTTCCCCAAATGCGTCTCGACGCAGCTCGAAGTTCCCGGAGGGGAACGTCCCAGGTTACGTATGTAAGGTTTCCTTATGAAACTGCGTCGCAGGGCCATACTTCCGGCATCCCTATTAGAGCTATGCTTCATTCCTAGAAGCTAACGCCGGTTGCACCCCACGTGCTTTTAAGCCTCCTGGTCATTACGTCACCCGCCCATGACGTCTTGCCCATCGTTTGGATCGAGCTGGATATCGCTGATGGTGTTCCCCAAATGCATCTCGACTCAGCGTCTCGTTCCCTCGGGGAACCATGGTTACATGCGTAACCTGGGACGTTCTCTCCAGAGATGTTTTGCCACATTTCTGTAATAAGGATGATTGCTGCGTTGTTTATTGGTGTTTCGTTTTTGCCTTGAACATCTTCAAGTGGGTGGCTGGGCATACCAAAAGTAAGTCCAGCACTCTCTTCACCGCTGATGCGAAACTGTTTGAATGCGTTCCTTCGCTGGCATTTTCCACATTTCGTTTTCCCCTTAACAAATTTGTCAAATCTGATGCTCAATTTTACAGAACTAATGGCTGTTGATGACTATTTGAATTTAATTTTGCCAAAGTGCGCACTTGTAAGTGTTCGTTAAATGCATAACATTAATTACGTGAGTACATGGGTCTGCTCATGTCTGAAAATAATATATGAAAAACAAAATAATTTTACGCAACAAAAACATTAGCTTTTATTTGTTTAGTACATTTTTAATTGAATGTAAAAACAAACTAATTGTAAAACTGAAAGTAAATTTTTTATTATGTTCAACACATAAGACTGTAACATTCAGCATGGGTGGGCCGCATTTGGATTCGTGACAGGCCGTGGCTTGAGAACCGCTGATATATATATATTTACAGCACTTACAGTGCTCAGCGTAAATTAGTACACCCCCTTTGAAAAGTAACATTTTAAACAATATCTCAATGAACACAAAAACATTTTCCAAAATGTTGACAAGACTAAGTTTTATATAACATCTGTTTAACTTATAACATGAAAGCAAGGTTAATAATATAACTTAGATTACACATTTTTCAGTTTTACTCAAATTAGGGTGATTTCAATTGATATTTTATTATATATTTTATGTAGTTCTCGCTGTATTAAATCATGTAATCAGTGACTATAATGCATAAAAAAGTGGAAAGACCTTTTTGCCACAGAGAATTTTCCCTCATAATTCAGATTTTCAATAAAAAAATGCACCTCTGGAATCTTAAAGTAGGATCGTTCAGAATGTCCAGAAGAGGTTACAGCCAGTGTGTCGCTAACAAAATATTTACGTTGTGAGCCGCTAAATGGTGATTCAATATGGAAACTACTAGAAATTAGAGCATAAGTGGTTTGTCATAGGTTTTTATGATTATTACAGGTGAAATGTGAGACTAAAATAAGGAAGAATGTAATTATTCCGCTGTTGCACAATTATCTGTTTAATACTGGCCAAATTAATGAAAAAGAAATAGAATTTCTATCACTTTTAGAAAGAAATTAGCATCTATGAGAAAATGTGGTAATCTTTGCAGAATGGTGGAATCAGTTGGAAATTCTTGCTGTTTGTTCTGGCAGCAGACGAGTTCCTCTCACAGTCTGAGCTTTAACCAAGGTGCGCTTGACTAAACCTCGCCGCTAGGAGTTAAAACATCATAGTAGACCACACTGGGAAATCAGGCATTTCATTGCCTTATTTAAAATAATTTTGGTTTCGTACTCTCACATAATCTCTTTAAGAGTCAAATATGTGGCTACAGGAATACGAAGGACTCTAAGGATTAATTGGGACACTCTTTTCTTGGAAGATGTTTTGATGCGTTGACTTTTTTTGTTACTGAGAGATTCTTGTACTCTGAATTTCTTTCTTTAAAATGTTAGGTTTCATATAATTTAAACAGTGTAGTATCACATTACTTGCCAGCAGAATTGAGAGAATGGAATCTACTGGACACAACCTTAAGTCCATGAAGGTGATCTCATTAAAAATATATAATAATAATAATAATATATATATATATATATATATACAGTGGTGGTCAGTAACGGGTTTTACTTCGTTACTGTACTTAAGTAAATTTTTCAAGTATCTGTACTTTACTGAAGTAGTTTTATTTTGAGTAACTTTTACTTTTACTTCACTACATTCCAAAGCATAAGATCGTACTTTTTACTTCACTACATTTCATAAAACATATCGTTACTCCTTATAATACATCACGTGCTCCGAGACGCAGAAGTGGTGTCTGATTCATGAACAAACTGATTCTTTTCAATGAACCTGTTAAATCGGTTCGCAAATCGCAACAAACGATTGCAGCTGTTCTCGAGTCGACGACTCACTGATTCAAATGAACCGTTTAGAGCGAGTCTTCAGTTAACTGAACTCATAAGAACCGGGAGATCTTGTGAGCGCGCGCTACTGATGCTGTGAAAAGTAAGTTACTAATGTCGAATTTTAGGATTAATTATTGTAACTGAAAATAATATTTAGGTCAAAACTGTCAGTTGTTTGTGAACTAAATCTGCTGTAAAGGGTGATCTAATTAAGCCCACTGAAATACTTGAATGCAGACAGATCAACATCAGTGTCTCTAACGTTATGTTTTAGGACAAAAAACTAAACATTAAAATAACACCGATTAAATAAAATAACTCATGCACGTTCATATTCCCCGCTGCTGTAACGTTAGCAGTTTTATTAAAATGCTATGCATTTAGATGACGTCTGTTTTTATATTGTTTATCAACAGTATACATTTTTATATTGTTTAGATCAACTAGCCGAGTAGACAGATATGAATGTTTATTCATAACCATACTGAAAATAAGTAAATATTGTTAGCTGATGCTAACTGTCTAGCTAACAAGCTTGCTGGTGCTAAGTTGAGGAAATTTTTTGATATAAAGTCCAAATATCTTTATTCAGACACCTAGATAGATTCCATCTGAGGGAAAAAGAAAGGATGTGATGTTCAGAACATAGTAACTACAGTAATTATCAGAGTGGGAAGTGATGCCTGGGGGCATTTGGCCAGGGGTGTTTTTACACCACAGACAAGGTTTGAGAGGAAAAAAAAAATCATTATGAAAATATAATTAGATTTTCCTTAAAATGTTCTTCCTAATTTCAGGCCTAATTCTAATGTCATATATAACTGACGTTCTGCAAGACAACAAGTTCTAAAACACTTTTTCTTACTGGTGAAAATTAGATGGTGAAATCAGTTTTCTCTCAGGTACATGACAGTGTAAACTTCACAGTGAACATTACTACATCACTCTCATCAACGTAGTCCATATCAACAAAATATATATCTTGACTCTATATAGTGGTTATTTTGGGAAAAACCCAGGTATTTTGGGCAGTAGGATTATAAAAATATGTGCTAATATAAAATTAAATAAAGTAGTCTATATAAAATTGCAAAAAATCTGTCTATCCGTACTTTTTACTTAAGTACATAAAAATTGAGTACTTTTGTACTTTCACTGAGTAAAATTGAAAAAGCAGTACTTTTACTTTTACTGGAGTAATATTTTATTATCACGTATCTGTACTTTTACTCAAGTACTTGATCTTTGTACTTTGTCCACCACTGTATATATATATATATATATATATATATTAGAGGTGGGCATAGATTAATTTTAATCTAGATTAATCTAGATTAATTTTGGAATTAATCTAGATTAATCTAGATTAAAATGGCTCATTTGAATTCTCAAGGCATTCAGAATATGTGTGCTACCCAAATAATGACTAAAAGTAAGTCTTTGAGAACGGGTTTCTCAAGCCAGGTGGCGCATTAGACCAGGGCTCATCTCCTGTTTCCAAAATGCATCACAAACTTTAATCTCTTCCCGTCCAAATCCCACGAAAAAACGGAGGAAAATCCTGCTCCACTCCCGGAAGAATGACTCCCATTCCCTCCCATTCCCTCCCACTCCCGTGTTGTTGTTTTTTTTGTTTTTTTGCCGATAACTGTCAATTACAGTAAAAATATAGTACAGATCACAGCGTGCCCACCTTATTAGTTGAATAAAAACCCAAAATGTCGTTTTTTGTTATTATATTGAACTGAAAGCCATCTTATTATGCACAGTGTTGCACAGATTAAATTTCATGTAAATCATCCATGCTAACACACACGTCTTCTATTTTTTTTTTTTTTTAGACATTTCACTCTATAGATATATTTTTCTATGTACTGTATTTTTAGATATATTCGAGTTTCAAGTTTCTCGCTCAAGTTCACATGAGACCTAAAGCGCATCCTGTTTGCTTAAAAGCGCAACGCTTCGTTGTTATTCTGAGTGCACACAAATAAGCGTAGAGTCTTTACAGATTCGAAAGATGTATTAGGCTACTTTTATCTGTATGACCAAAATGACGGAGATTTTAAGAGCAAGTGAGCGCACCGGAGCCTGTCTTGCAGCAAACGCGCTTCCACACAAACACTTCAATAGCGCATTTCTCTAGGTTAACATCATATTGAGCGGCCATGTAAAGTTGCCACTACATACATCTTTCAGATGAAAAGCCATATTTGAGGTTGATGAATGATAGGTGAGCGTTTGGATGTCCTGCCCGATTGTATTACCACACAGACCAGCCGTCATAACAATCTGTCCATCACGGACTGCGAGCCTCTAGTTCAAGACTCGCTTCTCGCCCCTACAGTGCAATTCGGCTAGGTATACATCCGCGCTAAAATATCAGGGTGAAAGTCATCATAGCTTGCGTAGTATAGACCCAGCTCCCAACCCAACTTTGAGAATAGATTAACGGCGATATTTTTTTTATCACCCATAAGAGTCTCACGTTAACGCAGCACGTTAACGCCGATAACGGCCCATCACTAATATATATACAGTGGGGCAAATAATTTTTGATAAACTGCCGATTTTTCAAGTTTTCCCACTTACAAAGAATGGAGAGATCTGTAATTTTCATCATAGGTACACCTCAACTGTGAGAGACAGAATCTAAAAAAAATCTAGAAAACCACATTGTATGATTTTTAAATACTTAATTCCCATTTTATTGCATGAAATAAGTATTTGATCACCTACCAACCAGCAAGAATTCTGTCTCTCACAGACCTGTTATTTTGTCTTTTAATAAGCCCTCCCATCACCCACTCATTACCTGTATTAATTGCACCTGTTTGAAATCCTTACCTGTATAAAAGACACCTGTTCACACACTCAATCAATCAGACTCCAACCTTTCCACTATGGGCAAGACCATAGAGCTGTCTAAGGACACTAGGGACAAAAGTGTAGACCTGCAGGACAGTAGGCAAACAGCTTGGTAAGAAGGCAACAACTGTTGGCGCAATTAATAGAAAATAGAAGAAATTCAAGATGACTGTCAATATTCCTCGGACTGGGGCTCAATGCAAGATCTCGCCTCGTGGAGTATCAATGATCCTGAGAAAGGTGAGGGATCAGCCTAGAACTACATGGGATGACCTGGTCAATGACCTAAAGAGAGTTGGGACCACGGTCTCAACGTTTACCATTAGTAACTCACTACACCGTCATGGATTAAAATCCTGCAGCATGTGCAAGGTCCCCCTGCTCAAGCCAACATACGTCCAGGCCCGTCTGAAGTTTGCCAAATACCATCTGGATGATCCAGAGGAGGCATGGGAGAAGGTCCTGTGGTCAGATGAGACCAAAACATAACTTTTTGGTATAAACTCCACTCGCCGTGTTTGGAGGAAGAAGATGGATGAGTACAATTCCAAGAATACCATCCCAACCGTGAAGCATGGTGGTGGAAACATCATGCTTTGGGGGTGCTTTTCAGCAAAGGGGACAGGATGACTCCACCGTATTGAGGGGAGGATGGATGGGGCCCATGTATCGTGAGATTTTGGCCAACAACCTCCTTCCCTCAGTAAGAGCATTGAAGATGGGTCGTGGCTGGGTCTTCCAGCACGACAATGACCCCAAACACACAGCAAGGGTAACTAAGGAGTGGCTCCGTAAGAAGCATTTCAAGGTCCTGGAGTGGCCTAGCCAGTCTCCAGACCTGAACCCAATAGAAAATCTATGGAGGGAGCTGAAACTCTGTGTTGCCCAGCGACAGCCCCAAAACCTGAAATATCTGGAGGAGTGGGCCAAGATCCCTGCTGCAGTGTGTGCAAACTTGGTCAAAAACTACAGGAAACTTCTGACCTCTTTAATTTGTAAACAAAGGTTTCTGTACCAAATGTTAAGTTCTATTTTTCTATTGTATCAAATACTTATTTCATGCAATAAAATGGAAATTTATTATTTAAAAATCATACAATGTAGAAGAACCACTTTTGGGTTCAGTGAACAGTTCTTAAGATACATTTTCCTTAGAGTGAAGAATATTTTAATGAATACATTTTTTTTTTCCACTATAAAGAACATTTGTGCTATGGAAAAAAAATTATGGATGTTAAAGGTTCTTCGTGGAACCATTAATGCCAATAAAGAACCTTTGCTGTTTTGGAGCATAGAAGCATTTTATTGCACATATGTTCCTTTAAAGTGGAAAAAGGTCATCAAATTTTCTTCTAACTTATAAAAAATGGTTGGTTTAAGAACCAGTCATTGAAAGGATATTTGAACCTTTGCAAACCAAAATTGTTATCTGTAAAAATTCATTTTTTGAATCTTTATTTAAAAAATTCCATTTAGTTATTTGTTTGCTTGTTTCCCACAACAGGGAACAATCTTTTAATTTGGAATCTCTTAAACATTCTGCCAATCGTCTTTTCAGTAAGATTGATAGAACGTTTGTTCAAAATTATCTGGTTTTAATAATATTCTCATAATGTTTGCAAAGTGGTTACATTTAAAAATGGACTATTTTGAACATTCAAATAAAATTCAGTAATAATGTTTTGAAAATGTAATAGGAACATACACAAAATGTAATTAGAGCATAAGTTGAGGCAACACGTGGAAGTGATATTAGTCATTTAAAATTGTATTCTACATTTGTGCTTGTAACACCACAGCCATATAATGTACAACACATAACAGGTACATGTGCTCTATGTGATGTCATATATGTATACGACGAACAGACAATAATTCAGTTGCTGAAAATGTTCACCTTTGCCATTGCTTTCAAATCTCAATAAAACTGTGTAAAAGTCAATCTTATGAGACACACAAGAGCCAATGACATTTCACATCACAGATATCAAAGAAATAAAAAGCTCTGGATATCTTGCGAAGCAGTACATTTAGAATCAAATGACGCAGCATGTAAGTCATAGTAAGATTAATCTATATCAGGGGTGTCAAACTCAGTTCCTGCAGAGTTTAGTCCCAACCCTGCTCCAACACACAAGCCATGTAGTTCCCTTTCAGTCGGTCACTCCGAGTCACGTTGGGTGACGGGCGAATTGGGATCTCGCTTAGAAAGACCAATCCACTTCGAGTGTAACTAAACGAGCCAATGCATATTGGCATGCAATTATTGCATCCAGCTGCCGCTAATCACAGCATGTGATAAGTATAAGTAGGCAGCAGGTGCAGCACATATTCAGCTTTTCGCTTCTGAGCCGATTGGTCTTATCATTCTGCTCCTGACCTCTGCTACGAGTGCCTACAAGGAGTCAATTCTCTCAAGGAAGCTCTCGAGTGGATTGCACACATCAGGCTGCACTACCTCCTGTTTGTTTTGCAGGCGGCCATTTCCCCTGTGCGCTTCAGCACACTAAAACAGAAAATTTTTAAAAGAGCATTTACGGGTGGAATGTCTTTTTAAAGATGCCCTTCCACCCGTGGGTTTCTGGATATAGTCGTTTCCTGGCACCGGGTGATGGTCACGATCGCTGCCTCTCGTGTCTGGACATTAAGCACACTGAGGTGGCTTTCGTGGACGAATCATGCTCTCATGAAAATGACCATCGGGGAGTTGCGGACCAGACTCTGTTTCCTGCAAATGGGTGGGGTGCCCGTGCCTCTGCCTAGATCTAGGGCTCCCCCTGGCAGTAGCTGGACTGATCATACGGTGACGGTGAGGAATTCCCTTCGAAGGAACCAACCTCAGAGGACTCTTCCTTCCACCGGCACTTTGCAACCGGTGGAGCTGCCGAAGGAACAGGCTGGACCTTCTCATGGGGTACCACTTGTATCCTTTGGTGCTCCCCCAACGATCAGATGTCAATTGCTGCATCGGAGAGTGAGCCAGACCTTTCTGGAGATAATGATTCGGCTCCGCTTCCACCTTCTGGGTGGCTAGCGATGCCGGATTCGGATCCGGCAATGCTTGTGCGAGTGGAAACCTCCATCGCGTCCCAAACCCTCGAGGTTGAACGATTGGTTTATCGGTGTGGCACGCACTGGTTCTCAGGGCCCCACTCCAGTATATTTATTTCCAGTATATTTATTTCCAGGTGCATGATGAGCTCACTCGGTCGTGGAGGGCACCTTTCACTGCCCAAAACCGTCCCAGTGGCCCGTCATCCCTCACTACCCTCGACAGTGGGGCAGCGCGGGGGTATATGAAGATCCTGCCAATGGATCTTCAGTCTACTTGTCGCCGAGGGCAGCAGCGTTCAGCGAAGCAGCACCGTGGAGCCGGTCGCAGGGCGGCCGCCCAACCCGTCAAGGCCCCCGCCAAACCTGGCGGCAAGTGGAAGAGCAAGAGGCCCTGAGATGGGCGACCCGGAGATGGAGGAGGATGCTTTTCGGGAGATGGTGAACGCACCACTCCCTCCCCCGGAGTAGGGCCGGGCGGATAATCTTGTTTCTTTTTTGTTCCTCACAGCCAGTGGTACCCAAAACCTCAACAAAAGACCAATCTCCTCTATATCTGGGTCCCCAGAAGGGGGAGGGGAGTTGTGGACGAGCCAGTCTTGATTCACACTCAACCTCCTCTCTCGCCAGTAAGCAGCTATGGCCGTTGAGGGGTTTGTCCACTTCACTCCAGTGAAGACGGCAGATGCTCCTGTCTTGCATGCACAGATTGCAGTCCTACTGGCGAAGGATGCATTAGAGCTAGTTCCTCCAGTCGATATGAGGACAGGGTTTTACAGCCCTTACTTCATTGTACCCAAGAAAGGTGGTGGGTTCAGACCAATCTTGGATCTGGGCGATTTGAACCGGGCCCTTCACAAGTTTCCCTTCAATATGCTCATGCAGAAACGCATCTTCGGGTGTGTCCGTCCCAGAGATTGGATTGCAGCGGTCAACCTGAAGGATGCGTACTTCCATGTGTCGATCATTCCACGCCACAGGGCTCTCCTGCAGTTTGCGTTCGAAGGATGGGCAAATCAGTACAATGTCCTGCCCTTCGGGCTGTCCCTGTCGCCCAGTGTATTTACAAAAGTTGCAGAGGCAGCCCTTATTCCCCTGAGAGAACAGGGCATTCGCATTCTCAACTACATTCTCAACTACCTCGACGATTGGCTCATATTGGCTCAGTCTCAGGACCAATTGTGCGAACACAGGGACTTGGTGCTCTTGCACCTCAGCCAGGTAAGCCTTCGTGTAAACTGGGAATAGAGCAAACTCTCCCCCACACAGAGGATCTCTTTTCTCTATATGGAGTTGGATTCGGTCGATCAGACAGCACACCTCACTCAGGAATATGCTCAGTCCGTGTTGAACTGCTTGAATACGTTCAAGAGCAGAGAGTCCCAGAGAGTGGAGACTCCATATCCAGACGGTCCACCTGATTTGGAGACATTTCGGACTTGCTCAGGTAGACCTGTTTGTGTCTCTAGAGACCTCTCATTGCCAGTTGTTTTACTCCATGAACGAGGGAAGCATATGTGATTAAGTATGCGATTATTGCATCCAGCTGTCGCTGATCACAGGGTGAGTATAAATAAGCAGTAGGTGCAGCGCATATTCAGGTTTTTGCTGAGGAGCTGAGCCAGTGACCCAGCCGCTCAGCGGTGGTACAGCAGCCATGGTGACGGGATGTGACATCTCCATTCCCTCCTTCAGGGAACGAGGGTTACATACGTAACCGAGATGTTCCCTTTCAGTTGGTCACTCCGAGTCACGTCGGGTGACGGACGAATTGGGATCCCTACCAAAGGGCCATGGATAATGCCCCTTCCAGTGTCCTGTGAAAGCCTGGCTCGTTTAGTTACACTCTAATTGGATTGGTCTCTAAGTGAGAACCCAATTATTTGGTCAACTGAGACGTTTTCAATTGAGCCTGAATGACTTGATTAGCTGGATCAGGTGTGTTTAATTAGGGTTGAGCTAAACTTTGCAGGGCTCCGGCCCTCCAGGATTTTAGTTTGACACCCATGATCTATATGATGAAGAAATGGAGTTCCAATTGGCATTTCAAGCAAAACAAGCAAACCTTAATGAAAGTAAAGATTACCAATATTTTTTATCTACTAAAACATCTATTCTACCAATAAATCAAATGCAAAATAAACACACACACACACACACACACACACACAGGGGTGGTAAGGCCGGTGACAAGAATAAAATTAAATTAGAAAACCACGACACTCCTCCTCTCCTGTACCAGCTCACAAATACCACAACAGAGATTATTACAAGTTGACAAGTTTTATTGTTACATAAATCAAGAAGCCCATTTCTTTGAAGGATAGAGGCCAAAATAACAAACCATAGTACAAACTAGGGGTTTAACAACTTAAAAGACCTAACAAAGAAAAATCCCAAAATAAATACAGAAATCTTTCCTTACTCCTAGCTAGACAAAAACCAGGAGAAAACGAAGTTCACAAAAATAAAAGGCAATCCCCAGCCTACTGCTTCAGAAATAACGGATGAATGTATGAACAGAAAGGTGTCGGATTACAGAGGCACTCCAATAAAGCTTAGTCCTTGCCGTGCTCAGAAATCATTACTCACACTGTTACTGGAAAGTCAACAACGCTGTTGTTTGACAACACTACACAATACACGTCGTCTGGGGCAGGAGACAGAGGACGGAATGGCACAACACCAGTGGCGGAGCTTCACGACGCACACACCACAGAAGCTCTCAACAATGCTCTGCTTCTCAGCATTTAAACGCTCCCACTCATGGTGTAATCTCTTGCAGCTGGTCCCAATCAAGTGCTGCCAGAAAGAGAGAGGGAGAGAGAGAGGAATCCGCTAATCTATTAGGGAGAAAGCAATGGGGCAGACATACTACTGGCACCAGGCTTACAGAGAGAGAGAGAGAAAAAGGTGCACACAATGTAGTATGCAATACAACATTGATTTACATAACAGAATGAATACAAATATTAAATACAAATAATAACTTTACGTCCTGTAATTAATCAGATTACAACATAATTCACGTCACCACAATAGAGGCACTTCAGTTTTCATCAGTGTAAGCTCTGGACAATGCATCAGCTACGATGTTCTCTACACATTTATTGTAGCGTATGTATAAATCAAACTCCTACACAATCAGCGCCCATCTCATTAAATGTTAGTTGGAGTTTGGCATATGAGACAAAAATGTTAAAGGGTTATGATCTGTATACACTACAATTCGATTACCAGAGCTTAGGTAGAGTTCGAAGTGTTGGAGGGCTAGAAGTAATGCCAATGCCTCTTTTTCGATGTCACTATAGTTCTGCTGACATTTGGTAAATTTCTTAGAGAAATAACTGATGGGATGTTCAATGCCAGCATCATCAGTTTGCATCAGCACCGCACCGGCGCCACGAGCACTTGCGTCAACCTGCAGAGTGAAGGACAAAGCGAAATTTGGGGCAGACAAAATTTGGAACATTGCACAGCAAATCTTTCGCAGAGCAAAAGGTGGTACAGAACCGAAGGGAGCCATCAGATTAGGGCAAAATAATGCAAGGCGAACTCCATGGGCTCTGACTGGCAACAGCAAAACCATTACGCACCAAGTACCCAACTTCATCTCTCACCGCTTGACGTTTACACGGATTTACTCGGTAAGCATGCTGTTTTATGGGAGTGCTTTGACCCACATAGATGTCATGCACCGTGTGGTTAGTCTGAGTGGGAACATCATTAAACAGAGATGGATATTTGTTAATAAATTCGATGCAGGAGCGTAGCCAGAAAGGAGACTCTGGATGTGCATCAGAAAAACTGGGTGTGCCACATTTATTGTCAGATTAATGCGCAAAAAATAAATAAAAATAAGCATGCTTATTGGGTATTAATATGTTAGTTTAACCATTTCATTTTTGTGTAGGCTACATGTGTCTGTTAACCTATTCTCCGTTTTGGATGTCTTTGAAAATCACTATTTTATATCTGCAACAAAGTGAGTGTGTGTGTGTTAGCATGCGTGCTGTATATTTAGTATTATTAAACCTTTCATTTCTGTGTGTGTGTGTGTTTGTGTGTGTGTGTATGTGACAGAGAGAGAGACAGTTTTAATGAATTCTCCATTGTGAATGTGTTCTATTGTCAGCCCTGCATTTCACATTGGCCTACCAGGGGTCTCCAACCCTGCTCCTGGAGAGCTACAGTCCTACATATTTCAGCTCCAACCCCAATCAAACACACCTGAACCAGCTAATCACAGTCTTCAAGGCTACTTGTTAATTTCAGACAGGTGTGTTGGAGCAGGGTTGTAACTGAAATCTGCAGGATGGTAGCTCTCCAGGAGCAGGGTTGGAGATCCCTGATATAAACTCTTAAAAAGAGAAGACTTGCAAAGAGTATTGTCACCTGTCATTTATTTCAAATATCTATATCTGCAACAAAATATGTGTGCATGTATGTCCGTATATGAGTGTGTCTGTGTATCTGTGTAAGCAAGCTTAATGATTATTAATATGATAGTTTAACCATTTCATTTATATTTGTGTGTGTGTGTGTGTGTGTGTGCGTGTGTGTGTGTGTGTGTTTCTGTGAGCCTATTGTCCATTTTCGACGAGTTTCACTGTCAGCTATGCATTCAGCTATGTTGGCCTAGACCCTAAAAGCATACCACCTTAGGCCTTAAAATTCTTGAACCCTGGTTATCGCTGTTATATTTTTGTTGTTGTTTTTTTTTTCATTTTCCGAAGCTTTCTCGCTCAAGAGGGTCACCGACAATCACATACAGTATAATCTACAACAGCTCTTCATGCGCTCTAGTCAAACGCGCTCACTGTAGCCTAATCATTAACTACACACATCATAAACCCCTTTTAGGCAAGTACAATTTATGTCACATATTTTAATAAGACTAAACTCCTATTTAACCTGATGATCACAGGTTTAATAAAAATACATTTTAAGTTTATAATTATAACACCGCATTTCCACGGTTATTCAAACAACGAACAAATTATACAGTGAACAAAGCACATTTACTTTATCAAAGAATATTCATTGACTTCAGTGACTAAGGCTATGTAAAAATATATTATGTAAAAACAGCTGTAGCTGCTGTACTAAATAAAAACAAAATGCTTTTAAATAATCCCTCCTTTTATTAAATCATTAACATCCTGCACATCCTGCAATGGTGACACTGACTGAGAAGAAATCACTAGTTTATTAACGAATAATTAAAATGTTTTATTTTGCCTTTCCCCAACATTCATAATCATTAGCCTACTTTTGCCATTGCAAGTTTTTAGACGTGCGCTTATGGCCGGAATAGGCTATACGCCTATATATTAAAGGATGGTTAGTAGCCTAAGTTATTATATTAATCAATTTATGTGTGACTAGTGAAATCTTTAGTCGGGGACAGGCCTTCTTGGCACAAGGAACCGATCCATTTTTAAATAAAATGCTGTCAATTCGAAAAGTGCGCCTGCTAATCACGCCACGTTATATTGCAATGCAGAGTTATGAATGCGTAATAATAAGTTAAATGTTTTAATTTATTTCCTTTCTTATGGGTGCAATGGCGGTGCTTCGGTCTTTCTTGGGGGTGCTGAAGCATCTGCTAGCCCCTCCTATGCGCTGCCCATGTTTATTACGATAAAAAAAGAATAATTCTGCATCTGTTTTTAGGTGTGCCAGCTGCCACTGTGGGTGGCACCGGCACACCCTGGCACACCCGTGGCTACGCCCCTGATTCGATGATATCATTGCGATATTTCTCAGACAGATAGGAGAGGTAATTTTGCAATGTGGACAGAATGGCAGAGTTTGAAAACCTTCCACACGAGGTTAGAACATCTTTGTCAATTAAACCATCTACCTCCGGTGCATAACCAGTAGACAGACCAACAATGTTCACTGCCGACACACTAGTTACAAGGTTAACACCAGACCCATTTATGTCAACATACGATTTCAGCATATTTACATGACAGATTCGGCTTTTACGCCATCGATCGGGGGTGAGAACAGTGTAATTAGTATCACTTAGTTTCTTTTCAATTATATATGGGCCAACAAATCGAGCACGCAAAGAAGAATTGGGCACAGGCAACAACACGAGTACGGAATCTCCAGAAAGATTAGACAGATTAAGTACATCAGCAAATTTCTTCCTCTGCGCGCGAGTCACAGCGCACGACGGAAAAAGAGAAGGAAACTATGACAGTACATCATCTTGACCACTAACATCAGGCTCCGCAGATACGATCGGATACGGGAAGACTTTGGTCCCAGCCAAATCATTACCTAGGATCATCTCTACGCTCTCCACAGGTAATTAAGCGTGCACACCGATACTCACAGGACCAGAGCTCTGATTTTAAATGGATAGTGTGCAGTGGCACTGAAGTACAGCCCATTTTGATATCACGAATGAGCATATTATTACCAGTGTATGATTTTGATGAGAACGGTAGCGTGCTTTCCATTATGATTGACTGAGCGGACCTTGTATCCCTTAACATTATAATAGGTCTAGGATCAGAAGAACCATCTGGGAGTGCTACTGTACACGTTTGCAGAAATTACTCAAAAGTAGAGGAATTTGATTGTGAACTCGACCGTTCAGGAACCGAAGTAAGAGAGGTAAATGCTACCCCTTTCAACTTACCACCCGCTCTCATAATACAGCGATTTCTTACAGCGATCATAATCACAGCTTTTTACATTCCCCCTCAAGCCAACACAGACCAGGCACTCAAGGAACTGTATGGCAATATAAGTGAGCAGGAAACTGTGCACCTAGATGCAGCATTTGTTGTTACAGCGGACTTTAATAAAGCCAACTTCAGAAGAATAGCGCCAAAATACTTCCAACACATCACCATCAACACGCGATAACAAGCCAGTTACATTCTCAGGAGATCCATCAAAGCCACCAAACGACAATATAAAAACAAAGTTGAAGAACAATTCAACATCAACAACGCAAGAAGCATGTGGCAGGGCATCAACAACATCACAGGTTTTAAAGGGAATAAACCAGCTACTGTGAATATTGCTGCCTCTACCGGACGAGCTTAATATTTTTATGCTCGCTTTCGAGGCTGACAACACCGCCCATACAGAGAGCGCTCGCGCTGCTGTAGAAGAGGTGAGTGCACTCTCCCTTTCTGTCTCGGATGTAACCCGATCCTTCAAACGGGTGAACATCTGCAAAGCTGTGGGTCCGGATGGCATCCCAGGCCTTGTGTTCAGAGCATGCATGCCAACTAACCAGGGTTTTACAGACATTTTCAATCTTTCCTCTCTATTTCTGTGGTTCCCTCATGCTTCAAAAATCCACCATTGTGCCCATACCGAAGAAAAATTAAATCACATGCTTGAATGACTGGAGGTCCGTTGCTCTGACACCCATTTTCAGCAAGTGTTTTGAGAAACTCATCAGAGAACACATCTGCTCTGTGCTGCCTGCTTCACTGGACCCACTGCAATTTGCATACCGCAGTAACCGTTCCACAGACGATGCTATTGCCTTCAGCCTGCACACTGCTCTCTCCCACCTGGAAAGTAAGAACACCTATGTGAGAATGCTGTTCGTGGACTACAGTTCAGCATTTAACACCATAGCGCCTGCCACACTGATTGCGAAGCTCCAGACTCTGGGACTGAACAGATCTCTGTGCAGCTGGATCCTGGACTTCCTGACAGGCAGAAATCAGGTGGTCAGAATGGGCAACAACTCCTCATATCCCCTGGTCCTCAACACTGGTGCTCCGCAGGGCTGCATCCTCAGCCCACTCTTGTACCTCCCTGTACACACACGACTGTACAGACACATACAGCTCCAACGTCATCATCAAATTTGCCGAAGACACAACGGTGATAGGCCTGATCACCGACAACGATGAGACGGCCTACAGAGAGGAGGTGAGTACCCTGACTAAATGATGTCAGGAGAACCACCTCTCACTCAACATCGACAAGACCAAGGAGCTGGTGGTGGATTTCAGGAGACAGAGAAGAGAACACACACCATCACCATCGACAAGACACCTGTGGAGGGTAAACAGCTTTAAGTTCCTCTGCATTCACATCACCGAGGATCTCACATGGTCTGCTCACACAGATGCAGTGCTGAAGAAGGCACATCAGCGCCTCTTCTTCCTGAGATGGCTGAGGAAGTTTGGAACGAGCTCCAGTATCCTCAGATCTTTCAACACCTGCACTGTGGAGAGCATCCTGACTGGTTGCATCACCGCCTGGTTTGGAAACCGCACCGCTGGCAACCGCAAAGCTCTTCAAAGGGTCATGCGTACTGCCCGCCACATTGTTGGAGGTGAGCTTCCCTCCCTTCAGGACATCTACACTGGGCGGTGTGTAAGGAAAGCCCAGAGGATCATCAAGGACTCTAGCCACCCGCCCACAGCCTGCTCTCTGCTGCCTCAGGAAGATGTCTCCGCAGCATCCGATCCCGCACTAGTCGACTGAGGGATAGCTTTTTCCCTCAGGCTATCAGGCTAATGAACAGCAAAAACTAATATACTCTACAGCACACACCCACTTTACAATATGCCATGCACTGCACTTTAACTTGAACTCTAGCACAGTTCAACTGGACCACACACACACTGCACTAGTACAACAACCTATCTGCTAACACTGGATACCATCCAATGCACATCCATGACATTGCATATCCAGCCTATGTATAATCTGTTGCACCTTTTTTTGCATATTATTGTGTGTATATATGTGTACATAATGTAAAATGTGTACATACGGTGCATAATGTGTATTGATAATTGTAAGTATGTCTTAAATAGTACACTGTGTGTACTGAGTATATGTATGTGTATTCTGCCCATTGTCTTCTGTGTAAGTCTTTAAGTATGTACTGTCTATATTTAAATTGTTTCTGCACTGTCTGGAGCACGCTCTCAAGAATTTCACTCACCAAGGCACATGTGCTGTGGTGATGTGACAATAAAAGTGATTTGATTTGATTTGACTGATGACGAAGAATCGAGAGAGCAGTCATCAAGTGTTAGATAGTCTTCTAGGTTATTTCTTGTGTGGTTTTTAGGTCCGATAATTAATTAATAAACAGAATTTAGTAGTAAGATTTCGTCATCCAATTTTTTATATCGACTATGCATTCCATAAGTTTCTCAATTTGGTGTGTTTCACCGGGCCGTGAAGAAATATAGAGCTGAGTATCATCAGCATAACAGTGAAAGCTAACCCCATGTTTCCTGATTATATTTCCCAAGGGTAACATGTAAAGCGTGAAAAGTAACGGCCCTAGTACTGAGCCTTGAGGTACTCCATACTGCACTTGTGATCAATATGATACCTCTTCATTCACTGTTACGAATTGATGGTGGTCAGAAAAGTATGATTTGAACCATGATAATGCACTTCCACTAATGCCAACAAAGTTTTCTAGTCTATTCAAAATAATATTGTGATCAATAGTGTCGAACGCAGCGATAATATCCAGGAGCACAAATAGAGAGATACAACCATGATCAGATGATAAGAGCAGGTCATTTGTCACTCTAATAAGAGCAGTCTCAGTACTATGAGATGGTCTAAATCCTGACTGGAAATCCTCACAGATATAATTTTTCTCTAAGACGGAATATAATTGTGAGGATAGTACCTTTTCTAGTATCTTTGACAGAAAAGGGAGATTCGAGATCAGTCTGTAATTAACTAGATCTTTGGGGTCACGTTGTGTTTTTTAAATGAGAGGCTTAATAACAGCCAATTTAAAGGTTTTGGGGACATACCCTAATGACAATGACGAATTAATAATAGCCAAAATAGGATCTATGACTTCTGGAAGCACCTCTTTTAGTAGTTTAGATGGAATAGGGTCTAACATACATGTTGTTGGATTAGCTGATTTAACAAGTTTATACAATTCTTCCTCTCCTATAGTAGAGAATGAGTGGAATTGTTCTTCAGGGGATCTATAGTGCACAATTTGATGTGATACTGCAGCTGGCAGCTGCATGGTTACAGTTTGATCTCCAAAAGTATTGATTTTGGAAGTAAAATAGTTCATAAAGTCATTACTGCTGTGCTTTTGGGAAATGTCAACACCAGTTGATGTTTTATTTTTTGTTAATTTTGCCACTGTATTGAATAAATACCTAGGGTTATGTTTGTTTTCTTCTAAAAGAGACGAAGCATAATCAGATCTAGCAGGTTTATTGCGTTTCTGTAGGATAGGGTACTTTCCTGCCAAGCCATACCAAATACCTCTAGTTTTGTTTTCCTCCAGCTGCGCTCCATTTTCCGGGCTGCTCTCTTTAGGGTGCTCATTATACCATGTTGTTGGACTCTTTTCCTTAATCTTCCTTAAGCGTAAAGGAGCAACCGTATCTAAAGTGCTAGAATAGAGAGAATGCATAGTTTCTGTTACATCATCAAGTTTTTCTGTGCTGTTGGATTTGCTGAGGAATTGAGATAAATCAGGAAGATTCCTTACAAAGCAGTCTTTTGTGGTAGAAGTGATGGTTCTACCATATTTGTAAGAAGGAGTTTAATTTACAGTTTTAGCTATATGGAGTTTACGCAAGACTAGATAGTGATCTGATATATCATCGCTTTGCTTCAACTCCATTAACATCAATTCCATGTTTAATAGTATTAAATCTAAAGTATGGTTGCGACAATGAGTAGGTCCTGTTGTCTAACCCCAATAGAGTTCAGAATATCTATGAATGCTGATCCTAATACATATTTTTCATTATCAACGTGGATATTAAAATCACCAACAATTAAGACTTTATCTGCAGCCAGCACTAACTCTGATAGAAAATCACCAAATTATTTAATAAAGTCTGTATAGTGCCCTGGTGCCCTGTTTACAGTTGTCAGTACAAAAATCACAGGGGATTTATCATTAATACTTTTTTTCTCTAGATAATGTTATTTGAAGCACCATTACTTCAAAGGAGTTATACTTAAAGCCTGTCTTCTGAGAAATACTGACAATATTGCTATAAATTGTAGCAACACCTCTCCCTTTGCCTTTTGGACGTGGCTCATTTTTATAACAGTAATCTTGGGGGGCAGACTTGTTTAAAATAATGTATTAATCTGGTTTAGCCAGGTTTCTGTCAAACAGAGCACATCTAGTTTATGATCAGTGATCATATCATTTACAAAAAGCGCTGTCGTAGAAAGGGACCTGATATTCAATAAGCCAAGATTTATCATTTGTTTCTCTGTGTTACATACATTTGTCATTTGTTGAACATCAATTAAGTTGTTACTCATAGACTGGTTTGGACGTTTTTTGTATTTTCTAGTTCAGGGAACAGACACAGTCTCTATAGTGTGATATCTAGGTGAAAGGGTCTCTATGTGCTGAGAATTAACTGACTTCTGTGACATGAGGCGGCTAGCAGACAGTCGGTTTAGCCAGTCTGTCTGCTTCCTGACCTGGGCCCCAGTTAGTCAAGCACGAACTCTAAGACTATTTGCCATATTTCTAGGGAGAAGAGCTGCACCACCCCAGGAGGGATGAAGACCATCTCTTTTCAACAGGTCAGGTCTGCCCAAAAACTAGTCCAGTTGTCTATAAAACCTATGTTATTCTGCGTGCACCACTTAGACATCCAGCCATTGAGGGACAACAGTCTGCTGTGAATCTCATCGCACCGGTAAGCAGGGAGCGGGCCAGAGCATATAACAGTGTCTGACATCGTATTTGCAAGTTCACATACCTCTTTAAAATTTTTGTTCGTGATCTCCGACTGGCGAAGTCATTAGTGCCAACGTGATTCATTTCTTATTTTATAAGAAATGAACAGCGGCACAATAATGTTCTGAAAGTACTGTCAGGTACAGACCCGAATCATCGCTGCAGCATAGTTGCATTTTTCCAGTTGCCAAATATGTTTATGTAGTTAATGTAATGATTACATCCATTTCTGGCACTATGGCATTTCTGCGTGGTGTTGGAGATGTTAGCGTGTCTCAAATAAGATCGTGACAAACATGATCCATGCACGATCTAATGTGTAGAGTCTTTATAACTCACTGTCATGCATTGCATGCAACACATTTCTTCTCCCTCTTCATGTTTCATCCATTTTCTCCACTACAACAAAAAACTCTTAAACCTCTTAAAAGTCCTTGTTGGTACTCCTAACAATTTTAAACCTTAAGACCTATTTTAAGGGTTAAGATGCTTTCTGAATTACTTTTTTCTTTACTAGGATCTTTTCTTTAATTTTAAGAGGAAACACCCACATTTCTAAGAATTTTCTTAGAATATTGTTACTGGGAGCAACTCTTAGCACTAAGATTTTTCACGAATACGGGCCAAGGACTTTAGACTGGACATGAAGTAGTGACCTGAATCTGAAAATCTATTAACATTTATTCATTATGATCAACATAAAAAAAAATAATAATAATTGGGGTTGAGAAGCCTCTGATTTAAAGTATATGAGAGTCTCCTTTCGTGCTGTTTAAGGGTACCCTTGGTTTTTATTGCCTTCTGTCTTATTGATCCTGCGAATTCATGGCCCCTCAAATGTACTGCTTTCACAAGGAGCAATTTTATGAAAAACACTTATGGAAATATTCCGCACATATTCCGTTCTGATATTCCTTAATTGTTTATTTATTCATTTATTTAGCCTAGGACATCACAGTTTTGGTGGGAAGCACAGGCAACGGAGAAGCACAGAACAGTAATTAATATTTAACGTAGCATTCTTTCCTAGTTGCCCTGTATTGCTGGACTCTCACTCTGGATTGTAATTGTGCACAAATGTGGGTTTTCACTTTGCTAAATAGCACTGGAGAATGGAATAGTGCAAATAACTAAGAAGGTACATATATTAAGTTTTACTTTAAATCAAAATTTGTTAATCTGTCCTTGTAAAGTTGCTCTTTCACATGTTCAATTTTTTTAAAATTGTATTATTATTATTTTACATATTTATTTTACATATTATCAGTGAAATAAGATAATTAACGAGAATTAAAGTAACTTGATTGTATCTGTTTGGGGTTGTATGGTGATAAGTGGTCTTTTTTGTGACCCTTGCTTTGAAACCGCAGCAAAAAAATTTTTTTTTATGATTTACTGTTTTCTACATAAAATCATCCTTTATAATGTAAAGAAAATTCTGTAAAAATTTAATATTAACAGAGTAAGACCATGTCAAAGATTGAAATTATTGTGAAATGGTTAAAATCAAACTTTGAAGCCTGTTATCTCATAATTAGATTTTGATACTTTAGTCTGGATTTCACAGAGAGGGTCATATATGGTTTAGGGTGATTTTGAATAAAAAAATCTTTATCATTTTATTTATTGATGTATGTATTTATTTATTTATTTTGTACAGGATTATTTATTTGTATTTATTTTTACAATACTTAAATAGCTATATTCAAAAAATATATCTGTTGTATTATTACAGGTGCATCTCAATAAATAGAATGTTGTGGAAAAGTTCATTTATTTCAGTAATTCAACTCAAATTGTGAAACTTGTGTATTAAATCAGTTCAATGCACACAGACTGAAGTAGTTTAAGCATTTGGTTCTTTTAATTGTGATGATTTTGGCTCACATTTAACAAAAACCCACCAATTCACTATCTCAACCAATTAGAATACTTCATAAGACCAATAAAAAATATATATTTTTAGTAAATTGTTGGCCTTCTGGAAAGTATGTTAATTTACTGTATATGTACTTAATACTTGGAAGGGGCTCCTTTTGCTTTAATTACTGCCTCAATTCGGCGTGGCATGGAGGTGATCAGTTTGTGGCACTGCTGAGGTGGTATGAAAGCCCAGGTTTCTTTGACAGTGACCTTCAGCTCATCTGCATTTTTTGTCTCTTGTTTCTCATCTTCCTCTTGACAATACCCCATCGATTATCTATGGGGTTTAGGTCTGGTGAGTTTGCTGGCCAGTCAAGCACACCAACACCATGGTAATTTAACCAACTTTTGATGCTTTTGGCATTGTGGGCATGTGCCAAATCCTGCTGGAAAATGAAATCAGCATCTTTAAAAAGCTGGTAAGCAGAAGGAAGCATGAAGTGCTCCAAAATGTCTTGGTAATCGGGTGCAGTGAAATTGGTTTTCAAAAAAACACAATTGACCAACACCAGCAGATGACATTGCACCCCAAATCATCACAGACTGTGGAAACTTAACACTGGACTTCAAGCAACTTGGGCTATGAGCTTCTCCACCCTTCCTCCAGACTCTATGATCTTGGTTTCCAAATGAAATACAAAACTTGCTCTCATCTGAAAAGAATACTTTGGACCACTGGGCAACAGTCCAGTTCTTCTTCTCCTTATCCCAGGTAAGACACCTCGAACGACAACTGTAGCCAAATTCCTTGACATGTCTGTGTATGGTGGCTCTTAATGCCTTGACCCCAGCTTCAGTTCATTCATTGTGAAGTTCACCCAAATTCTTGAATCGATTTTGCTTGACAATCTTCATACGGCTGCGGTTCTCTCGGTTGGTTGTGCATCTTTTTCTTCCACTCAACTTTCTGTTAACATGCTTGGATACAGCACTCCAAAAACCTGTTTCTTTGGCAATGAATGTTTGTGGCTTACCCTCCTTGTGAAGGGTGTCAATGAGTGTCTTCTGGACAACTGTCAGATCAGCAGTCTTCCTCATGATTGTGTAGCCTAGTGAACCAAACTGAGAGACCATTTTGAAGGCTCAGGAAAACTTTGCAGGTGTTTTGAGTTGATTAGCTGATTGGCATGTCGCCATATTCTAATTTGTTGAGATGGTGAATTGGTGGGTTTTTGTTAAATGTGAGCCAAAATCATCATAATTAAAAGAACCAAAGACTTAAACTACTTCAGACTGTGTGCATTGAATTTATTTAATACACAAGTTTCACAATTTGAGTTGAATTACTGAAATAAATGAACTTTTCCACAACATTCTAATTTATTGAGATGCACCTGTATACACACACACACACACACATTTACATGGCCCTTGTCATTTCTAGGCTGGACTACTGCAATGATCTTCTGGCTGGACTTCCATCAAACACAATCAAACCTCTACAATTGATTCAGAATGCAGCGGCACAACTGGTCTTCACCGAGCCCAAAAGAGCCCATGTTACACCTCTTTTTATCTCCTTGCAACGGCTACCAGTTGCAGCTTGCATCAAGTTCAAGACACTGATGCTTGCATATAGAACAGCCACAGGCTCAGCACCCGCCTACTTCCACTCACTATTACAAATCTACATCCCCTCCAGAAGTCTGAGATCTTCGAGTGAGCGACGCTTCGTTGTACCATCACAGAGAGACTCAAAATCACTCTCCAGAACATTTCTGTTCACTTATCCTGGCTGGTAGAATGATCTTCCCACCCCTATCCGGAATACTGGTTCCCTGTCAATCTTCAAGCAACAACTGAAAACTAATATCTTTCGACACTACTTGACTTGGAAAAAAAAACGTAATCTTTCTCTTTCTCTTTCTCTCCTTCCCGTGCTAGCATGTACTTTTGAACAATGCCTGAGACTTGGTGTTACAAGCACTTCCTCTGTCTGTTTGCCTCTTCAAGATGAATCGCTTTTATGTATTCCCCAATTGTTAGTCGCTTAATGTTAGTTGCAAAATTACTAAATCTAAATGTGTATATATACAGTGGGTACGGAAAGTATTCAGACCCCCTTAAATTTTCACTCTTTGTTATATTGCAGCCATTTGCTAAAATCATTTAAGTTAATTTTTTTTCCTCATTAATGTACATTCCTCATAATGCACACCCTATATTGACAGAAAAACACAGAATTGTTGACATTCTTGCAGATTTATTAAAAAAGAAAAACTGAAATATCACATGGTCCTAAGTATTCAGATCCTTTGCTGTGACACTCATATATTTAACTCAGGTGTTGTCCATTTCTTCTGTCCATCCCCTCCAGAGCCCGCTCCGTTCCGGGGCCGGCCAGTCCGCTCAGAGACCGCTCCATTCCGAGGAGCCGCGGTCGCTCAGAGCCGCTCCGTTCCGGGAGCCGCATTCCACTCCGTTCCGGGAGCCCACGCATTCGCTCCGTTCCGGGAGCCGCGCATTCGCTCCGTTCCGGGAGCCGCGCATTCCGCTCCGTTCCGGGGAGCCACGCATTCGCTCGGTCCGGGGCCCACAGACTCGCTCCGGTCCGGGGAGCCCACAGACTCCGCTCAGAGCCCGCTCCGTTCCGGGGCCCATGAGTCCACTCAGATCCCGCTCCGTTCAGGGGCCACGCAGTCGCTCCAGAGCCGCTCCGTTCCGGTAGCCGCAGTCGCTCCAGAGCCCGCTCCGTTCCGGGGAGCCCGCGGTCGCTCCGTTCCGGGAGCCGCCCAGTCGCTCCCGTTCGAGGCCCCGCAGTCGCTCCGTTCGGGGAGCCCCGCATTCCGCTCGGTCCGAGGCCCACAGACTCCGCTCGGTCCGGGGAGCCCTGAGCTCCGCTCAGAGCCCGCTCCCGTTCCGGGGAGCCCATGATCCAGTCCTCAGATCCCGCTCCGTTCCGGAGCCCCGCAGTCGCTCAGAGCCGCTCCGTTCCGGTAGCCCGCCCAGTCGCTCCAGAGCCCGCTCCGTTCCGGGAGCCGCGGTCGCTCCGTTCCGGGAGCCCGAGTCCCGCTCCGTTCCGAGCGCGCATTCCGCTCCGCCCGTGAGCCGACAGAGTCTGTTCAGAGCCCGCTCCGCCCGTGAGCCGGCGGAGTCGCTCCGTTCCTGGAGCCCATGGAATCCGCTCCAGAGCCCGCTCGTTCCTGGAGCCCATGGAATCGCTCTAGAGCCTGTTCCGTTCCGGGGAGCCCACGCAGTCGCTCCATTCCGGGGAGCCAGCGCAGTCCGCTCCATTCCGGGGAGCCGCGGTCGCTCCGTTCCGGGGGCCAGGCAGTCCACTCCAGTCCTGGACCCGCTCCGGTCTGGGAACATACAGAGCCCGCTCCAGGGCCAGCCCACCTTGGCACCCCTGTGTGCCCATTGCTCCACCCTCTTCCACTCCACAGGCCTGGCCCACCTCCCTCCTAGACATTTTTCTTTTAGTGTGTGTGGAGCATCTGGGATCCGCTCCTTGAAGGGGGTTATGTCACGGTCCTGCTGGTGTGCCCAGGCTGGCCACCAGATGTCTCTGTGTAGAGCACATGGCTTGTTGTTTGTTGGTGCCATGTGCTCCCATGTCGATTGTCTGACCCCTCCCATCTTGTTACTTGCTGTGTCTCCCTCGTTACCCTCGTTTGTCTCCCTATATAGTTCTCCTTGTGTCTGCAGTCCTGTTCTGATCCGTTGTCTTTCGTGTGTCGTATGTTACATGTGAGTTTCGTGTTTGACTGTGCTCCAGTCTTCTGCCTGCCTGCTTGTTTTTCCCCTTCGGGGTGGTTTTTGTTCTTCTTTGTTTTATATTATTATTAAAAGAACCATTTCCTCTGCATTTGAGTCCTCGACCTCATCTCTCGTGACAGTAACATGCCACAGTAAAAGTGATCAAGCGCATCCACTGTTTAACTTCTGCGTAATGACTTTATGTAATTTCAGTGCTTATTTACATTATGAGAGTGGAATATGTAATGTAAATGTGTAAATCGACATGAAAACAGTTTAAAACTGTTGTTTACTTCATTAATTTTCTCACTCCTGGAAAAAGAGTTCGTACGCATGGGTCACAGTTTTCTTGGAGGTCCACAAATTTTCCCATCAAGTTTGTTTTTATAAATCCCACCTTTTGCGTTGGAAGTGGCATAAGCCTCTTTCAGGGCAGGTTTGTGCATACGCAACGGTTATAAATGAGGCCCCTGATATGTTTTTAGTGGACTTTCAAAATTTGCTTTGCTTAAGAAAGCATTAAAATATATAGTTTTTATCATATGATTTCGTCAAGTTAGTTTTGCATCATACACAATGTAATTTTCGGCAATCGAGAACTGGCAGCAAAAGTAAATTATTCCACTTGGGTGAGCACTTCGCCAGACAGCTTACCTTGCTCATGAAATCACAGACATACCAGCTAAACAATGAGAATGCCAGAGATGGGCACACATACATAAACCTATAGAAAATACTATGTGGAAAAAAAATATTTAAATACAAATGCAAAATACTGTGTGGGGAAATGTATTTAAATATAAAATACAGTATTTTGTATTTTGAAAATACATAAAATACATTTTACATTGGCCATCCAGTGAAGTAACACTATTAATGCCTGTTTACACCAAGAACGATAATTATAAAGGTAACTATATTAGTGTATTCTAAGTATACATTGCAGTTGTGTCATCTGTCACTTTAAACGCTCAAGCTCTTTAAAGCAGAAATGATTCCGATTGGCTGTCAAGTTTTTTATCATTCATAATTTTTTGTGCTGTTACAGTTATAGTTGTGGTGTACTATCTGCTATTAGATTTAGGATGTATTCACACTAGGGGATCTGATCCATGCTTCACTGACAGCATCATTATTATAATTACTTTTATAGTATATAGTCACACCGCTCGCATCCGTTGTAGACATGGTGTAACATTGGTTTTGCTTTGTTTCACAGAACTAATCGTTGTGTGGGTTGTGTAGGCTACGTATGTGTGGGGCGGAGCTATCAAAATAGGGCCGAGACCCTTTAAGGGTAGGGGCATGTTTGTTTTGGTGATTTCAATTAATTTAATTAGAGTACATTAAGATTTACAAGGGGTCTGGTTCTCATCTTATTGTTGAACATGTATTGTAGTTTGTGAGTAAAGCTGAAAATTTCACCATTATCCTCAGGTACCTCTGTAATAATCGTGTGATATCTGTCTGTTAGCGAAAGGAAAATCGTGCTTCGGCTTAAGTACAAGCAGTGTTGGGAATGTTACTTTGGAAATGTATTGGGTTACAGATTACAAGTTACCCTACTTAAAATGTAATAAGTAGTGTACTTTTTCTATTATGTTATTAAAGTAATGTAATTGATTACATTTGATCACTTTTTGATTACTTTTCTAATGTTTTCAACTGTTAATCATTTTCAAACATGTTAACCAGGCTGGGTTAACCTTACAGTAGTGCTCAACACTGATTACTGTCAGACTTTTGAAATCTTTCATCACTTGAATTAAGATTATAATATTTTAATTTTAAAGGAGACATTGGATGAAAAATATCTTCATTTGCATATAAATGTGTCTCAGCAGTTTGTGGACACAACCACCCTATAACAATATCAACTCTCTCATTTTTTTAATCCCCCCAAAACCTAAACAGTCTTA
Source organism: Gymnocypris eckloni scoliostomus (assembly GCA_027564155.1). Taxonomy (NCBI): domain Eukaryota; kingdom Metazoa; phylum Chordata; class Actinopteri; order Cypriniformes; family Cyprinidae; genus Gymnocypris; species Gymnocypris eckloni. The sequence goes on from CM050427.1 coordinate 129,845, forward strand.
ATTATCAAGCTATTTTGATTTTGGAGTGAATAACCAGCACTCTCTTCCACCATTAATACCACGAATGAGGTGAGACCCTTGAGCAAGGCAACGAACCCCCAACTGCTCCCCTGGTGTGTGTTCACTACAGGGTGTGTGCACTTGGATGGGTTGAATACAGAGCACAAATTCCAAGTATGGGTCACCATACTTGGCCACACATCACTTCACTTTCACTAAATTAATTTAATTTATGCCTGGCTACTAAATCATTTGACTCCAGACTGTTTTCTGAATGAGGGACAATTCAAGGCAGGTTTTGTTAAAAAGTTCAAACTCAAGGATGGATCACTCCCACAGAAGAGAGAGAAGGGGTGAGCAGTGATCATTTGCATGTAAAGAGATATGCACCGAAACGAGTCACTGTGAACAGAGCAGTTTTTGACAAGGTAAAAGGGTGTTGTTTTACACGACCACTGAGACCATTTCAAGAAGACCCTAAATAATCCTACCACCTTGTGGAAAATGTCCCCTTTGAAGCACAGCCACCATACAATCAGACTTACTTTAAAATCTTTACTTACTTTAAAATCTTTTACTTAAAAGACTTACTTTAAAATCGTTAAATACAGATTTAAAATCATAACAATAAATAATTGAATAACTATGATACTGTTTTTGAAATCAAATATTTGCTATGACATGAAACACTCGATCTAACAATGACTTACAAAAAAAAGAGTTAATCTTAAAAAAATAAAGCATATACATAAACCAATATAGGAAATAGAAGAGTTTTCGGATACGCTTGATATAAACTTCTGAAACATTTTTTATGTTTAATATTTTAGAGCAGTCACTAGCTGCGTTTACATCCACCTATTTTTATGCGTATTTTGAATTATCGCATAAAAAACGCTGGATGGTAACGCCAAGATGCACATAAATTATAAAAATGCGCATAAAAAAACGTATGCACATATTTGAGTAGGATACATTTTTTATCCGATCAAATTTTTTTTGCATAAACTAAGATGGAAACCTATTTCCCGAATAAATTCCTCCATGCGCATCGAAAAAGTCATGTGACTTTGCGCTAATGTAAAATGTATGCGAAATGTAACATTTTTTTACATTTCAATTCTGATTATACCCTGTATAATTTAGTATGTGACAAATAAACAAACCTTGACCTTGAACCTTGCTATGAGACGGGAAAACTTGAATAACCAGCGGACTGATCTCGTTCATAGCATCCATATGTTGTTATGGTAATTCTGAAAAGCCTGAGTAAAGTCTGTTGTCAAACTATTTCTTTATAATTGTCTTACACGACAGCGTTCCCTAACAGCAGGCATCCTCCTCCGAAAGTAATGGGCATCGATAATCTCTGAACTTCTAAATTAAAACTAAATATTTGTAAATGTTTTTAAGCTTCAAGAAGCAGTGTTTTTAAATACCCATCACTACATACAATTCGAAAAACTCTCGGACAGATAAAAAAAAATCTATACCGCGAACTTTAAATATTTCACATACCTTTGAAAATCCAGTTTTTAGATGATCCTCGATTTCACAGTTGTAAACATGACGGCTTTCTTCTTTTGCGAGGAAGTTTGGTGCCACGGCATCTTTGTTTTCAGGCAGAACATTAAAGAAAATGACACACACGTCTCCCGGACATCCTGTACAATTCAACCAATCGAATGACGACTTGAAACTCCTGAAGTGTATCCACTTTTGTGTATGCATCAGATGTTCAGCCAATGTTCTGTGGTCCTGACATCTGAGACTAGCGATTCAGTGATTGTTATATAATCTCATTCATATGATTTTATACAATCTGTTTACACAACACCGATGGTTAGGTTTAGGGATGGACCTTCACGCTTGCTTTTTTCTAAAATCTATTGTTTTTGTACATATCACATACTCACCACATGGTAAAATATTTAAGTTTTCTCGTACTTGTGTGTTTGAATTGAATTGTGATCTCCCAGCCTAATCTCACGTCAATACATATTTTACGAGGTGGCTAATTCATACGAATTCGTACGAATGACCTACACCTAATTCCGCCCCTAAACCTACCCGTCACTGGGGTTTAGACAAATCATACAAAATCGTATGAGTGAGGTCGTACAAATTCGTAAAAATTAGCCACCTCATAAAATACATATGAATTGCCGTGAGATCGGGCTGGGAGAAAACAATTCAATTCAAATGCACAAGTATGAGAAAACATAACTATTTTAAAAAGTGCTGATTTTGTATTATGTGATTTTTTGGACACATGTATTTTACATGTGGGGGGGTCTATTAGCACTATTAGGTGATTAGCATTGCGGGAAACAAACAGAGATCGACTTGCTGTGTAGATGCTGATCGGAAGATTGCTGGCACGTGGGGCCAATTGGTGAACAAAAGGCTGTGCTGTGAAGCAGATGATTGCTGACAGATGGAGCCTGAGCAGGAGAATAAAGCAATCAGGTGGAAGCAGTGACATGGTTGCCATCAGGCGGATGTGAGAGCGAGCGGCATGATGTCAGAATGAGTCAGCGCTCCCCCAGACAGACCGATGTCAGCGTCCTGCCGTGGGGGGTTGCCACTACCTCAGCCAACTACAAAGAGCTGAAGAACAGTGAACCGATGACAAGAGCTGGTACACAGAACTAATCAGACGCTATCTATTAGCACCCAACAACCAACAGTACTGTGCGGTGACTATGAGAACGTCTGGATCATATCTCCACCCAAAATCTACAAAATAAGATTTAATTTGTTGTTTTTATATTAAGAAAATTAAAATGCGATTTCATGAATTTTCTTGATTTTTTCTTTAACAGTTTAACATTTTCAACAATTTCGTATCCTTTATATGCAAATTGTCATTGCTGTAATGTTTCTGTAAAGGTGAAATATAGTTTTTTGTTTTTATTACTTATTCTTTTATGTGGTAACACTTTTACACTTTCTATTAGCAATTTACAATAATTAATAATTAAAATTAACTAACAATGAGCAGTACATTTGTCACAGGATTTAATTTACAAAAATCTGTTCAATTATTAGTTCTAACAGTTGAGATTTTTGTGTATTTTAGTTTAAAATTGCCTTTTACAATTACTAAATGCTTTAGATTGTTTTGCATTGTCAGTTAATGTTAACTAATGTTGTTAACTAATGTTAGCAAGTGGAACCTGTTGTAAAGTTGTATCTATTATTTTCTATCTATTATATTATATTAAAATATTCATATATTTATATATTTTTTTACAGTGTATTATATAAAACTTTACATAAAATTACCATTATTATAGTTAAATCAGCATTAAAGAAATATAATCCAACAGTGATATATGAATATTGAATTAATATTATTATTATTACTACAACATGTCAGCTATTTTATTATTGTCACGAATCTGGTTGCCTCTCACCACACTACGGCTGCACATCATCCATGGACTACAACTCCCATCATTCACTGCCCCATGACACACACATTTCCATCCACCATTGCACTAATTACACAGCTGTCACCAATCACTAATCAACCCTGATTGTCTTGCTACACCTGCACCTCATTCACTCACCCACATATAAGCAGCACACTTCCCTACACACCTTGCGAAGTCTTGTCCCGGCTGACATTCTGAGCGGTTCCCCTGTATTCTGTTTACCTGGACTGCCTATACGACTCTGACCATTTGCTGCCTGCCTTCTTGACCCTGCCTGCCTTGTGATATCCTCTCTGTCTGCCGCCTGCCCCGACCTTTGCATTGTCCCTGTTGCTGATTCTGCCTAGCCTTCATTACTCCTGTTACTGCCTTTGACCATTGCCTGTTTGACCTCCTCTTGTCTGTATTAAAGCTGCAATTGGATCTAACCTTACTGCCTCTTCGTTACAGAAGACTTCGCCACCTCAGATCCAGCAGCGTCATCTCGACTACCCAGCCCAACTATGGACTGCATAGACCAACTCCTACATCTTCGCCAGGGAGGCCTGACTATTGAGGAGTATGTTCACCAGTTTTGTGAGCTGTCTTACCAGGTACCGCTGTACGACGAGTCTCTATTCAAGGACTTGTTTTATTTTGGACTCAATAGACACAATAGCCTGCCATGCCCCCGGCCAAGATGGCCACCACGCCTGCGGATGCACCTCTTCGGCCCTGATTACTAGCGTGTTGGATCCACCACTGGTGTCGGTGCGAGCAGCTGGCATACCCAGGTCCGCAGCATTGCCCGCTCCGTCCCAGGAGCTCGCAGAGTCCGCTCCAGAGCCCGCTCCGTCCCAGGAGCTCGCAGAGTCCGCTCCAGAGCCCGCCTCCGTCCCGGGAGCTCGCAGAGTCCGCTCAGAGCCCGCCTCCGTCCTGGAGCTCGCAGAGTCCGCTCAGAGCCCGCTCCGTCCCGGGAGCTCGCAGAGTCCGCTCAGAGCCGCCTGCCTCCCGGGAGCTCGCAGAGTCCGCTCCAGAGCCCGCTCCGTCCGGGAGCTCGCAGAGTCCGCCCAGAGCCCGCCTCCGGGAGCTCGCAGAGTCCGCTCCAGAGCCCGCTCCGATCCGGGAGCTTACAGAGTTCGCTCCAGAGGCCGCTCCGATCCGGGAGCTCACAGAGTCCGGCTCTTCGGGGCTCCTGCTGGTGGCCATCTACTGCCTTTGACCATTGCCTGTTTGACCTCCTCTTGTCTGTATTAAAGCTGCAATTGGATCTAACCTCACTGCCTCTTCGTTACAATTATTATGAAAGTCACAATTTTGGCATAATAAAAAAAATATAAAGAAAGAAAGATGCAGGCAAACCTATGGTCCTGCCATCATTATTATTATAGATCACTAATACACATTTATTTGAAACATATAGAAAAATATAATTAATTTAATTGTAATGTGAACTAAAACTGACTTTTTTTTTTTAGCAGAGTCTGTTATTTACAAATTATTTTTAATTATTTTTGGGGGGTTTGTATTACTGTGTTCCTGTGGCTCAGTGGTAGAGCATTGCGTTAGCAGCGCAAAAGGTTGTGGGTTCAATTCCCAGGGAACACACATATGTATATGTGTAGCCTGAATGCACTGTAAGTCACTTTGGATAAAAGCGTTTGCTAAATGCATTAATGTAAATGTAACTATAATTTGGGGTGAAGATGGTCTTAATTGTTCTGCAAATAATGTCACAATGTAATTAATATAATATATTTTTTTAAAGAGATCTGATTTTGGGGTAACCCTTGCCAAGATTGTGACATTTAACCAGGTGTATAAAGTACCTGCAAACCATACTCAAGTAAAAGTACAGATACCTTAACAGAAAATGACATTGGTAGAAGTTGAAGTTACAGTTTAGAATATTACTTGAGTAAAAGTCTTAAAGTATGTGATATTTACTATACTTTAGTACAAAAATATTTTTTTTAAATCTTAAACTTAAGTATTGAAAATAAAAGTACAAGTAAATGCAAAATCGAAAAGAAGCAAATAAATATATACAAACATGTTCATACACAGCTTGAGTAGCAAGATTGTTTTCAGTTTTAACTCTTTCTTGCATTTTGTAATTTTGGGTATGAATAAGAAGCACGTCACCTGGTACTTCGTGTCTTTCATTCCAACATAAGAAAACATTTTTGAAATCTGTATCTGAAAAAGCATTTAGATCTATTTACACAGTTTATGTATCTCAGAGGGGACAATTATGTTTTTATACTGCAGTTACAGATGCATAAATAGGCATAATATTTAGTTTTTAACATAAAACGTTGAATACTGATATTTGAAATATTTAGACATTGAAAAAAAAATTGTCGAAATGTGAAATTAAAGCCGCCAGTAGGTGGCAACATGTGACCGTATGATGAGTGAGTCATTGAGATTCAAACGATTCATTCAAACTGCTGATTCATTCGGAAACAAAGCATTTGACTGAATCATTTATTCAACTTATTCGTTCAAAAAGCTCATTCATTCAATGAGTAAACACCGTCCATTGTTCAAAAACACAAAACAGTGCTCTGATCTTTGTTTGGAACTATTTTACGTTGGAATAATTGAGCAGAAACAAGCAACATTATGTCTAAAATATAAGTCACTTATTGCTCTACTGAACTTGTATAAAATGATTATTAAATGTGTTATCATTCTTATATCTGCAGAAAAATGGTACTCGTTGTGTCATATTGTCACATTGCTGCACAGGGGATCCAGGAACGAGGAGACGAGGAGTATAACAAACCGGGTATTTAATGTTGTTAATGTCTAAAGCCTGTATAGATGTCCTTACCTGTGTTCCTGTGTCTCCTCCGTCTGTTCTACAATCCACAAGACACAGGGGGCAGAACAGACTATATATAGGGAGACATAACTGGAAACACCTGGGACATAATCAAGACACAGACGGAGACTAATTAACTAATGATGGGGAACAGGACGGACCAAATATGGGCACATAAGGGTAAGGAAACACAGGTAGAGTAAGACAAAGTCTGACATTACCCCTTCCAAAAGCGCGTCCCGCTCCGTATGACATCGAAAGGGGAGGGGGTGGGCGCCTGAGGCCTCAAGGACTTGGAGACCGGACAGGTGGCCTCCAGGGCGGTGTGCCCGGGACCCAAGGTGGATCCGGGACTCAGGCGGCCACGGATCCGGGGACTCAGGCGGCCACGGCGGATCCGGGACTCAGGCGGCCACGGGCGGATCCGGGGACTGCCATGGCGGATCCGGGGACTCTGGCGGCCATGGCGGATCCTGGGACTCAGGTGGCCATGGAGGAGGGTAGCCCCCAAATATTTTCTTGGGGAAGCTCCCCATCTCAGGGGGGCGCTCAGGAGCCATGGAAGGCGAGCTGGACAGGGCCAGCGGAGGGAACGGTGAGCTGGACGGGACCAGCGGAGGTAAGGGTGAGCTGGACGGGACCAGCGTGGGCCAAGGTGAGCTGGACGGGACCAGCGGAGGCAAAGGTGAGCTGGACGGGACCAACTCTTGGGGGCCCTCTGGAAGCGTTGATTTTCGTGGGCACTCGGAAAGTGCTGAGTCTCGTAGGCACTCGGATAGTGCCGAGTCTCTGGCTCTGGGCGCGAAGCGCAGGACTCGTGGGCGCTGAAGCACAGACTCGTGGGCGCCGGGAAGCGCTGAGTCTCGGGCGCCTGGAGCGCAGAAGGCGAGCTGGACAGGACCAGCGGAGGCCAGGGTGAGCTGGACGGGACCAGCGGAGGCAAATGTGAGCTGGACGGACCTGCGGAGGCAAAGGTGAGTTGGACGGGACCAGCGGAGACAAAGGTGAGCTGGACGGGACCAGCGGAGGCCCAGGTGAGCTGGACGGGACCAGCGTGGGCCAAGGTGAGCTGGACGGGACCAGCGGAGGCAAAGGTGAGCTGGACGGGACCAACTCTTGGGGGCGCTCTGGAAGCGCTAGTAAGTAACGAATATGCTTCATGGAAATGTGTCGGAGTAAAAGTATACATTTTAATAAGGAAATGTACTGGAGTAAAAGTAAAAGTGGGCTGAAATATAAAAAAACTCAAGCAAAGTACAGATACTCCCAAAAAATACTTAAGTACTGTAACGAAGTGTTATTACTCTGTTACAATACACCACTGGATTTGATCATTAATACAGCATTTTATTTTGTTATTATTTTTATGGAACTTTCAGCTTTAAAATCCCCACTTTATCCAATGTGGTGACAACCGCTCAGCCCCTACTGATAGATTTACTTTACCACGTCTTCATAAAACCAAATCACTATGAAAATTAAGCTTCTACGATGCTCACTGTGACCCTATTCAATGACATTCCAGCTTAAAGATAATTCTTAATTCTGTGTGTAATAAATCTAGAAGCTATTATTTCAGCTGTGGGGAATCATTTATTAAAGATTCAATATCGCTCTGATTAAAGTGATATTAATCTTTAACTTATGATTGATATTTTATTAACGACTCGTCCAGCGACCATTAACATCAGTATATCTTTAACAATTTTGTTTATCTTGCATCGTGGCCAACGATAAAATAAACAAAATTAGTACTTTATCCAATTTGAGCTAGGTTACGTGATCTATGGCAAAATTGTTTAAACCCTGAAAATCACACAGCACAAGACATCATTCTTTATAAATGAAACAAGGTTTATTTCCTAACTATTATTCTACAATACATGGACTAACCTTAATAAAACACATAAACATGCACACACACATTCTGAGTTTTGCATTCTGAGAAGAAAGTTAAAAGCTATCTCGTAACTTTACCTAGAGGAAGATCACATCAGAGACTTTGCTATCTTTCCTGCATACAGATCAATTAATTAGTTCAGTAAGAATAGAGATTTGTTTGTATACTTGCTTTCAGTTGAGTTCATGCAGATCTTTCGTTTCCGCGTGTTTCCGCATGTTTCCTGGAAATCTCTGGCGGCTGACATCGTAGCGTGATGTCACTGGGGAAACCCTCTTGTGATTGGCGGTTGCCTGGTTCCTTTGTGACACGTGATCCGTGGAGTTTATCTCGGAGTTCCGAGTATTTTCAGGCTTTCAAGGTTTCTTCAGCGACAAACTGTTTGGTTCTTCTGGCGGTCAGCCTGATGGTAAAGGCGGGGACCGCTTCCTGGGCGATCACAGAAGACGCCGAGGTTTTAGCAAGTTTGCGAGCAGCGAGTGAGTGAGACGAAGTATCAAGCTAAAAGCTTTTGTTGTCCATTTTAAACAGCTAGATTTGGGTCCACCTCAGGCGGCTGTCCCAATGAGATTGTTCTTGTGGGGCGGAGCCCCGCCCATGTCTTTTGGGACATACCAAATCTACTCTGTGATCTTCCATGTGAAGGATAATAAGAATTTAATTCTTATGTAAAGTGTTATCACTTGCTTACCCATTTATAATATCACCAAATCTGTTGCACCACTGATTCGTATTTCTCGCGACCATCTGTATGAATCTGAACACTAGTTATAACTTTACAGGGAACAGTAATACGTTATAGGTTAAGACAAATAGCATAGGTTCCACTACACAGGTTAAGGCACAGATTAAAACATACTACATTCCAAATAATCACACCAAGCATATGAACGACATCAAGCACTTCCTTCCTGGGTATTTTGTTCTAATAGTGATGGAATAACTGAATGTTTTTTTGCATAAAGTCCACACAAGTTTGGGTGCTTCCTGCAAGGAGCAGAAACGGAGATAAGTTATTTCCTTTGACCTGCAGAGGGGGGGGGGGCGAAAGAGGAGCGAAAGTGGAGCTGTCCAGGGTCATGAAAATGTCACGCTTTTATGTGCATCAGTTGAGGTTTAGTTCGAGTCTCATCATAAATCCGTCTTCCTTATTGATAGCATCATTGACTTATACGTTAAATGGTCATCCAGGAACATGTCCAGATAAAGAGTTATTTTGTCCTGTTTTGGAAAACATCCAGATATTTCCTTCAAATCTCCTCAAATTTTTAGGGGTCTCCTGAGATAAGGAGACTTAGGGCAGGAAATCGGCCAGCCAGTTAAATGCGGATTGCTCATGTATTAACCTTTTACGACTCCCTTAGGAATGTGCTGTTTCTCAATCATTTTGTGCGTGTTCTCACGCATACGAGCCACTACACATGTCAAAGTCTCCTGAGGACAGTAGATTGTCAGAGCATCACCCCAGCTTTCTGGAAGTTGTTGGTGATTTTACAGACACATCTTTTGGGGTTAATTTTCACAGTTTTTATGATTTGTCTGTCATCAACTAATGATGTTTTCTCAGCCGATCAGGTAGTTGTTGGTTGCTGGTGTCGCTGGTGGTGTCCAAACTCTTGATTTCTCCATGCCCTTTGTTTTTGCTGTAGCTCTAATTGACTTCCTCTTTTTGTGTAGCATCCAAATTGCATGCTTTTCTCTCAAAGTCAGCTCCCTCGTCTTCATCCTGGTGTAAGTGTGTCATCATCCAATGCAAGACTCAGAGTACAGAAGTAATAGATATAACTGATACAACATCAGTTGTATCAGTTATATGCCTGAGGGAATGCCTGCTTTTAATATCTGAAAAATGAATGCAACAGACCCGTGAGGCAACTGTTCCAATACTTATGCTCACATCAGATAGGGGGATGAAACTCTAAAAGTGCTGAACTTCTTTGCTTCTTAACATCTATGTGTTGTATCACCCAATAATAAAATAAAATAATAATAATATTTGACATTCTGTAGTTTTGTTTCATATTCATATTTTAATCATTTTTGTAAATGTCTTGACTCCACAGCCAACAGAGCACATTTGCCTATACTGTTCCAGTACTTTTATAGGCAGGCAGGCAGGCAGGCATTGCTCTCCGTATGGCTCACCCCTTTTACTTTACTTTTCTTTTACTTTTTAGTCATTTAGCAGACGCCTTTATCCAAAGCGACTTACAAATAAGAAAAAGTAACTACAACTATAAGTTAAAACTCTATAAATACTATATATATACACACATTAAAGAAAATTGAGAAATGAAATAAAATGACAAATGCATATGTGACGAGTGGGGCGGGGCCGAGAGCCGTGGGAACGGAGCGAGGCCGGTGGAGTAAATGGTAATGAATGACACCTGCACCGCTCACCGGTCTCGAGTCCCACGGAGGAGCTTCGGAAGGGTTAAATGAGGAGTGACAACAGTGGAAGACGAGAGAGGACCAGGCCTGGAATCTTAGTTTGTGTTTTGTGTGCGGCAGTCGTCCGTGAGGGGCTGCCGCTTTTCTGTTATGTTTGTTTATTGTATGATTAAATGTGTTAAATGTTCGCCGGTTCCCGCCTCCTTCTTCCCGTACCTATCAACTTCGTTACATTGGTGCCCGAAACCCGGGAGGAAGGAGGGACACGCTGTCAGAGAGTCCTCGCTGCTGAGGGGGATCGCGGTGCTGAGGAGATCGGGCAGCAGGAAGTAGCGGAGACCGCCAGTGGCTGCCCGAAGCGGTGGTGCTGGAGCAATGGAAGAACAGGTGGGACGGAAGACTCGCTGCCGTGCTCCTGGGTCGAGGAGGGGTGGCTGCCGTCGAGAGGGAGGCGGAGGGAGCCATCCGCCAAGCAGGAAGCTGGGGAGGAGCCGGACTGAGCCTGCTCGGATGAGCATCGCCTCGGGTCCAGTACCATCGCATGGCCATCCGCCATTTTTTCGGAGGAGCACGGGCCTCTCCCCTCTCGTCACGCCATCCTTCCGCCTCTCGCCTCGGCTTCCCCCAGGAGAGGCGGAGCTCCCCAGGGGGAGAGAGCAGTCTCGGAGATTAGGACTTGGTTGAAGACCAGTCAAGTTCTTCCAAACTGACTGAATCATTATTTCTCTTCAATCCTTGCCTTATACACAGAGACACTGTCATTCATTTGGTTGGTGCCGGTGATGGCCAATGTGGTTGCACTTGACACTGAATGATTTCTCTTTCAGGGACTCCTGTGCAGGAACAGGACACTGTGGTGAGGCAAAAGCTGGTTGCTGCAATGACTCTCTGATGTGAGCTATTTCAGCACTGAGTGTTTTGAGTGAAGCTATATCAGTTCTCAGTTATTTCAGTTCTGACAGCACGTTGGAAGGTGATTTTGGTGCACTTTGAGTCGCACTGAATTTCTTATCAGTGGTTTCATCATTTGACTTAACTGCATGGACAACAGTTGTTGTGTGCTGCACATTGATTTTCTTTTTCCTTTGTCTTTCTTCCTCATTAGCACAAGCGATATTTAGTTTCTCCAACAGAGCCTCATCTGTGGTTTCGTGTCAAAGAGGGTTGCATATCTACTTTAATACTGTCACTTTGGAGACCGGTGAGTACCCTATGTAAGAACATGCTTTTGAACCAATGCTGGATCATACTTGAGGCCTGATTCTGCTTCTTGGGAAGCAAACAAGATTTACTGGCGCAGGTCAAGAACACGCATAAGAAAATTCTGTGGTGTCTCTTTGTTACCTTGGAATTCAGAGGTAAGTTGCTTATAAGTTCAGTTGCACTCTTTTCTTGGAGAGTGCAGAATTTGTCTGAGTGTAGATAGAGTAATATTTGGCTTTCCTTCTAAATAACTTTGTAACTGTAAGCCTGGAGAGATGGCACAGTTACTGCATCCACAATCTCACACTCTGGGTAGCCTCTGCTCAGACCGTTCTCAATCTGATGTGCCAAACTTGAAAAACTTAATTTCTCTCTTTGGTTCAGGTCACCGATTCGTCTAGAAATGTTGAAATCTTTCGCCAAGGTGGACTTGAGTGTTGGGCGTTCTCTGAATGTTGGGGAGTGCAGCAATTGGTGGTTGAGGCGTTTGTTTTGTGCTCACTTCTTCCACTTGTTAAATTTCACTTAGTTTGTGTTTCATTCTATTTTTAGCTCCTCTAACTCCTTTGTAATTTATCTTTCAGTAGTTTCAACTCTGTGCAGTTGTCTCATTTTCAGTGACTATATTAAACTCTATAATTCGATCTCTCAATCTTAACAGTTCCGACATGCTACCATCTTCTAGCTCAGTGATGTCTTCGAGATGTTGGAGGACGTGAGAGATCAGGGACATGCGAGATTTAGATAAAATCTTCTCTGGCTCTGCCACATGAAGGAATTCACAAACACTTAGAATCTTGTCTTTGCATAAGGAATTTAGCATGGTGATAACTTCAACTTGCATTTCCTCGAGCACTGTTGCCTCCATTTTTAAACTAGAGTGGACCTTTTCACTGAGTAGTGGCTGACTTGAGACTGACAGAACTTAATTCACCTGATGATCTCTGTGGCCTCAGGTCTATGGTTCTTTTGTCTCTTTCTTGCCTTTACTGCAGGAACTCGTTCCACTTCCCCGTTGACCTGGGTTGTTTTAGTAGGGATGTACTACATCAGAAGCTGTCTGCCAGGTAAGTGACGATCACCCTCCAAAGAGTAGATCCCAGCGGTGCCTCCAAATGTTATACCCCTGAAAAAGGGAGAAGATTAAAACACATTCACTCAACGATGTTTCTTCACTGCAAACTTTATGTGTAATGCTTATTTTACAACAATAAACAGCTTTTCAAAACAGCAATGTTGGCATTTTCTTCACTTTACAGACATTCAATAATCATGACATGGCTGTTAACAATGTACCCTCTTTAGCTATTTTTCCTTTACAATCAATCATTACAATTAGTAATTAGACAGTACTTTTATATCAGGAAATCACTTCTTAGTCTTTTAAAACTAATACATAGATATAAACTAGCACAAACAATTATATACCACATGTAAATGCTCTCTTTAAGGAATTATTTTATCTGGAAGTGCACCGATGTCTCAAATGCTCTCTGTTCGGTTTCCACAGTTAACTTACGTTTCTCAATATAGTCAAATTTCTCCAGCAAATCAAACAAATAGCATCAAATAAACAAAGTTGAACATAGATTAACAGCAAGTATACTAAATATGTAATATGAATCACTGAACATGTGGCCTCTCACCATTATGTGGGCCTCCTGCTATTAATACTCAAAATGGAGCTCAGAGCTTACAAATCTCTTAACTAATTGCACTTTTAAACATGTTAATCAGAACACAATCGATATCGTAATGCCATCTGCACATTCTTAAAACATCATTTATCATCAACTCGTACTATATTAACAAAGGATTCAAATTAATACCTGAAAAAGGGAGAAGATTAAAACACATTCACTCCACAATGTTTCTCCACCGCAAACTTTATGTGTAATGGAGAAATATTGCGAGCTCTCCCCCTAGTGTTTAACAAGGCCTGACTAATCGAATGCACACCTTACTGTGCCAAACTAATTGAACACCGATTGGCCAAAATTATTTATATAACTTATCTGCATTTTATAAACATTTGTAAACACATTCAACATATCCTGACTAATGAAGATTTATGAACTTTGATCTAAATATTGAAATTATAATACAGACATTTTTCACTCTGTCACACGTACAGATCATCAGTTAAGTAAGACTAGAGATTTGTTCGGTCTACTTGCTTTGAGTTGAGTTGAACAGCTGGTGTTTCCTTCAGATGGTGTAGGGAATCCCGGCGGCTGATTGGCTCATTGCATGATGTCACTGAAGGAACCCTTTCTATGATTGTAGGTTGCCTGGTTCTTTTGTGAGAGAGGCGACCAGTGGAGTTCTTCTCGGAGTTCCGTGTAGTTTCAGGTTTTCAAGGTTTCTTCAGCGACGAACTGTTTGGTTCTTCTGGCGGTCAGCCTGATGGTAAAGGCAGGGACCGCTTCCAGGGCGATCACTGAAGACGCAGAGGTTTTAGCAAGTTTGCGAGCAATGAGTGAGAGACAAAGTCTAAAGATAAAAGCTTTTGTTGTCCATTTTAAACAGCTAGATTTGGGTCCACCCACGGGCGGCTGTCCCAATCAGATTATTCTTGTGGGGCGGAGCCCCGCCCATGTCTTTTGGGACATACCAAATCTACTCTGTGATCTTCCATGTGAAGGATAATAAGAGTTTAATACTTATGCAAAGTGTTATCACATGCTTACCCTTTTATAATATCACCAAATCTGTTGCACCACTGATTCGTATTTGTCGCGACCAGCTGTATGAATCGAAACACTAGTTATAACTTTACAGGGAACAGTAAAATGTTATAGGTTAAGGCAAATAGCATAGGTTCCACTACACAGGTTAAGGCACAGATTAAAACATCCTACATTCCAAATAATCACACCAAGCATATGTACAACATCAAGCACGTCCTTCTTGGGTATCTTTGTTCTAATAGTGATGGAATAAATTAATGTCTTTTTGCATAAAGTCCACACAAGTTTGGGTGTTCCCTGCATGGAGCAGAGACGGAGAGAAGTTCTTTCCTTTGACCTGCAGGGGGGCGAAAGAGGAGCTGTCATGAGAATATCACGCTTTTATGTGTATCTGTTGAGGCTCAGTTCGAAAGAACATCATAAATCCGTCTTCCTCATTGATAGCATCATTGAGTTATACATTAGATGGTCCATGTCCAGATAGAAAGTTATTTTGTCTTGTTTTGGAAATCATCCAGATGTTTCCCTCAAATCTCTTCTAGTTTTTAAGGGTCTCCTGAGATAAGGAGACTTAGGGCAGGAAATGCAGATCGCTCATGTATTAACCTTTTACGACTCCCTTAGGAATGTGCTGTTTCTCAATCATTTTGTGCGTGTTCTCACGCATACGAGGCACTACACATCCCCCTTTGGCAATGGAACATCGGCGGACACTGGAACAAGAGGCAGAGAAAACAGCCACACACAGGACACAAACATCTAACAGGACACATCTCTATCACTGACTGAATCCTGGTGTAAGATAATTTGAGAAAGGAACAGGTTAGAAACTTGAGAAGACGTAGGGATGCATTGTTTAGTATCATTGGCAATTGGGTCATTCCGATTGGTTTAATTGTTAGGGGATCTACGAGGCGGTATAGGCATGATCTCAATCAGGTTGGTTGAGTTCTCGGGTTCGGGTTCTTGGTCAGTTTTATCATGTCGGAAAAGGCGTGGGACGCCTGACGTCACAACGAGTACGACGACTTTATTGAAGGGAGTCAATCTCAATTTCAGGGCCTGTATTCAAGGATTGGTTAAGGGAGTTCGCTGATGAGGGGACTAAAGGGGAAAGGAGATTAATTAGAGAGAGGAAAAGGAAAGACAAAAAAAATATATATATATATATAATAAAAATGAAAAACAAAACCAAATCCAAGAGACACAAGGACACCGAATGAGGTGAGGCCGCAAACGAGTGTCACATGTGTGGAGTAACTCCTCTCTACTAGAGATTGGTCCTAGCAGTGCAGCGGAGGAGAGAGTATGTGTTGTGTCTAAGCAAGGTTGCTATATGTTTTCCTAAATTGACAGTGCTTATGTTTGTGTGATGTAGAGCCTATGGTTGTCGGTCTGTGTCAGTTGATTTTCCCCCTTTTCCTGTCGGCTGGAGCCCTGGTGCCTCTTTATCTGGTTTCGATGGACCTATCGAAGGACTGGCTCGCTGCGCCTTTGTCTGATTTTGATTCAATAGGCAACAGGTGATTGCTTGTCTACAATCTCATGGGGTCCTGTCCAGTGAGGTAGGAACTTCTTTGACAGGCGATGGGGAGCATTCCGCCTTGGTCGGGCGAAGCTGTAGAATCACACTTTGTCTCCGACATTGAGCTCATGGTGAGAGGCCTTTTTGTTGTAGTAGGCTTTCCGACCTTCCGTGCTTCGTTGTAGTTGCTGTTGCGCAAAGGCGAAAGTCGTTCTCAGGTGCTGATGCAACTCTTCCAGGTACTGGTGAGTGGTATAGGCGGTGATGAGGTCCAGGTCACCAGGTTGGTACAGCAGGTGTAGCGGTAGCGTCATGTTTCTCCCTGTCATCAATGTGAAGGGGGGTACTCCGGTAGACTGGTGAGGGGAGGGTCGAGCAGCCATCAGTACCAGAGGAAGTTTAATATCCCAATCCTTTTGATTGGTGGCTACATACTTCAAGATTCTGACCACTGTCCTGTTAGCCCGTTCAACTTGACCGGAGGAAATTGGCTGATGGCTTATATGGAGCTTGGCCTGTATACCCAGGAGTTTCCACACTCTCTGCATGATTTTGGTGGTGAAGTGGGTTCCGTGGTCAGAGTTGACCCTTAAAGGCAGTCCAAATCTTGAGAAGATGTGGTTCATTAACAGACAGGCTGTTGTTTCTGCTGTATCATTGGGAGCTGGGAGGCACTCTAACCACTTTGTGAATTCGCAAAACACGGTGAGGAAGTATTTATTACCCCATATTGACCATGGCAGTTGTCCTACCCAGTCTATTTGGAGGTCCGACCATGGGAAGGTCATTCCTTTCCTTTGCAGTGGTGCTCGGTAGTTTGTATTTGCCGGTTGGAACTGGCAACACACCAGGCATCCTTTAACATATTCTGCTACGTCTTGCTGCATGCCAGGCCAGTATGCTACTTGCTTGAGTGTTTCATAGGTGGCCTTGACACCGTGGTGTCCTGTGCATGGTGCATCGTGTGCGTGTGTCAGCATCATCCCCCTTTGGCTGTGAGGTACTACGAGATTTGGCGCAGAGTGGCTCAGGGACAAATGTGAGAAAACCGTCTCTTAAATGCAGCATGTGCTTGATAGAGTGGAGCGTGCAGAGTTCGGAGGATGTGTTTAGGTCCGAGGCGGAAATGGGATGCGTTAATGGGTCGGAAATGTGAGCTGCCATAGTTTGTAGTGACGAATCCGCAGTTTGGAGGGTGAGGAGATCGTCAGCAGTGAACTGAGCTGGCGGCGGGTTACTGCTGCCAGTAAAGGGCTGGGTAGGAGGGCATGAAATGTCCAGGACTCACCATGTAATGCACCTGCTTTGGCGAGGGCATCGGTTTGGTCATTTAAGTCTTTGTCTTGTCCTGGTTGATGTGATTGACCTCAAACTTTTTTCAAATAAACGGTCATGTCATGTTCAGTGACGATGGCGTCGCTTACTTGGAAGAGTTCCTGGTGCTTGAAAGGCTTGTTGTTAGCTGTCTTGAATCCATTCCTTTTCCATCCAGTTAAATGGCAGGTGAAGCTTAGATGGGCATAGTTCAAGTCGGTACAGATGAGAAGTTCTTTGATGTTGTGGTATGCAGCCAGTTGTAGGGTGATGAGGATGGCTGCTATTTCTGCATATTGCGATGATTGAGGGCCTAATTTGAGTTGTTGCGGTGGGCACGGGTCGTTGTTGAGCCAGATCACTCTCGCTCCAGCTTGTAAATTGCCCTTGCGATTTTAGGAGCAGCCATCAACATATGCTGTGGGCATTCTTTCACACACATTCTCATTGAAGTACCTGTGATTTGTCAGTTGAGGTTGTGGTGGTTCTTTTGGTTCTGCCGAGGTGTACAGCGTGTCCGTTGAACAGTTTTGGCAGGCCGCTAGCCCTGTTTCAAGTGAGGATTTATAGTTTTGGGCATATCTTGCCTCAACGTCCCGTCCTTGAGTGTCATTAGCCAGGTAGCTATGCGTGCATTGGTCACCACGCCATCTCTGATTCGTTGACTGTTGAGGAAGGTGACTGGCTGGTGACAAGTCTCGATGATGACTTTCTGTGCGCCGATGTAATTAGAGAAACGCTGGATGGCCCACTCAGTGCAAAGCAAAGCTTTTTCGCTGTTTGAAAACTTGCATTCTGGGGGAAGCAGCGTTTTGTTGGCATAAGCGACCACTCGCTTTGTCATGGAGCTGGTATAGGCCTGCACTGAGGCACTGATTAGAGAATCCAGCGTCCAGGTATAATTATTTTCCTGGGTCTGGTTAGGCCAGGCACGGAGCAGAGCACAGGCACTGTTTGAGCTGGCTCATAGCTGTGTCCTGGGCTTTCGTCCAAATGAAGGGTTCATCCATTTTTAGGTGGGAAGTTAGTGGTCGTACGATGTCAGCATAGTTTTCGATGAACTGTCGCGAGTAATTGCACAGTCCCAGAAAACTTTGCAGCTCAGAGACGTTAGTTGGTGTCTTTATGCTTTGGATTGCTTGGGTACGGTTAGATTGTGGCTCGATGCCGTTTCTTCCGACAAGCAGTCCGACATAATTCACCTTGGTTTTGCACCATTGTCCTTTGTGAAGGGCGATTTTAGCTCCTGCTGTTGTCAGCTGGTTTAGGACGTGATCGATTTCCTTGAGGTGGTCTTCCACACTTGAGATTTTAATTAAGACATCGTCTACGTAGACAAGGTTGCCTCTGACTCTGGCGTCAGGGCATGCTTTGTTAAGGAAAATGTTGAATTCGGCTGGCGAGTTGCCATAGCCGAAGGGGCACCGCATGAAGGTGTACTGTCGGTTGCCGAAGGTGAATGCCAGCTTATGTTGGTCATCGGGGTGGACAGGGATTGTCCAGAACCCGGAGGCGACGTCCAATGTGGACAGGATTGTCGAGCCTTTGATTTTTGGAATTTTTTGGTCAAACTGGGTCATAGACCATCGTGACAATGGTACTTGCTGATTCAACTTGCGATAGTCGATGGTGGGCCACTATTTGCCGTTAGGTTTTAGGACTGGCCATATCGGGGCAGAGTATGTGCTGTTACAGGCTTGGATTACCCCCTTTTCCAGCATGGAGTCAACAATTTCTTGCACTGGCTCATATGACGCTATTGGAATCTTGTGCTGTCGCACAAATGTAGGTGGCGCATTTGGGTTTGTCGGGATGTGCACCGTGTGGATGTTGGTCAGTCCACAATCCAGGGAATCCTTTGCAAAGGAGTCCTTGTACTTGTGCAGAACCTCTTTGAGTCCTTGGCGATCCACTTCATTGTGGAGGGCATCCGCCTCACTTAGGATCTGTTTAATTTGTGCATTGAACCTGGCGTGGGGTTCCTCTGCATTTAAGTCATTTGAGGGGCTTTGGGCCCCGATGGTCACCTGTGTAGGTGATTCTATCGCAGGCTTTGTTGAGACAGCGTAGACAGCGAGGTGAGTGTCATCTGTTAGTTCTAAACGGCAGACACTTTCTCTGGACACCGGCAGAATTGAGGTGATGGCAATGATTTCATGAGGTTTTGTGAATGTTATGGTGTCATTGCATTCGTCTGACGTTAGTTGGGCTGGTATGGGGCCTATGGTACCGTTAGTTCAAAGTCATGGAACGCCTGGTTGATGAGCCATCCCAGGTGACTGGCTTTGGGAACGTGGATGTCTTGGGCCATACAGTTGTTGAACAACACATACAAAGCACGAGATGATACTTCAATGAGAGGTGTGGCTTCCAGGGTCAGTCCGAGTTTTAGGCAGGTCCTGGAAGGTTGGAAGAAGCTTAGCTTACTGTTGAGAGTTTGGCCAGGTCGCATTTTGAGGCGGACGCTGACACTCTTGCTTTAGGCAGGTATTTTGCCTTTTTGCTCCGTGATCATAGTGCATGCGTCTGGCATGGTTTGACTGGATTGGAGGTTCTTGAGGTTGACTGACATTGTCAGTTGGTGTGACAGGGGAGCCCATATGATATAGTTTACGGTATCAATGCAAGCATTGAGCCGGACCATGATATCCGCTCCAATTTAGATGTCAAGAGGCAGGTCTGGGACGATGAGGAAGTAGTGACTCAGATGTCTGTTGTTCCATTGTATGTCCAGAGCGCAGATGATCTTGGCGGTTGTCATGGTTGTCGACCAGGGACTGAGAGGGAAGCGGCTGTGCTTAGCAACATGTGGTAGACTGATGTCTTTGCTTCAGTGTTCTGAATAGCTTCAGGCTGATGGCTAAGTTGTCTGCCCACAGGGCTAGTGCCACATCGGACACTAATGTGCCTTGGACATCTATCGCAGTCATGATTTGAAGGGGGCCTGTGTTTGATTCAGGCTCCTGCAATGAGCAGATGAGAGGGTCCTTGCTGTTTGTGCTCGGTCCAGATCCTGGCTTTGATACTGCATCATCAATCAGTGACTTAGGGGCGATGTCTGTGACTTGACACTGCAACTCGTTGGAGTCTAATGACTGGCAGGGCAGAGGCTCACGGACTTGTGTTCAAATATTTAGGTGCTTGAAGTCTATTAGAGGTTTGAAGCGATTAAGCAGATCTTTCCCAATGAGGAGTGGATACGTGTTGAAACGTAAACTAGATGGACGAGGTCCATGGGTGCCACTTTTAGATGAATTGGGGCCACATTTTTTAGTTGTAGGCCTGTGTGGGAGTATGCTTGGACGTTCA
Organism: Gymnocypris eckloni scoliostomus; assembly: GCA_027564155.1. Lineage (NCBI taxonomy): Eukaryota > Metazoa > Chordata > Actinopteri > Cypriniformes > Cyprinidae > Gymnocypris > Gymnocypris eckloni. The sequence continues at coordinate 150,429 of CM050427.1, forward strand.
GTTCGCACCTTTGGAGTTTGAGGGTTCTGTTAGTCCTCTTCGTTCTTTCTTGTACTTCCTTGAGAAGTTCTGTAGACATTAGAGTAATGTCGACTCCAGTATCGAGAAGGGCTTCGACTCTGAGGTGTCGCTCGATGATGATGGAGAGGTAAACATTTATTGCTATACCTTTCTCAATGAGCTTGCCTAGAAGTTGAGAGACGGGAGTTTAGGAGGAAACATTTAGGATGTCAGGACTGATCTGGTGTTCTTCGGAGGATTGTCAGACGACCAAGACAGCACTTTCAGGAACTTGAGGGGTTTCATCAGCAGGTGTTTGTTGGACGCTGCTGTGATCTGGAGCATTGGGTGTTGAGTTAGTGTCTAAATCTGTTGCTGGGTTTTCAGGTGGGGTTTCATGTCCATCTGAAGTTAGGGTGTTTACTGTTCTCTGAGAGTGAGGTGAAGGAGTGCTGTTCTCTGTGGCTGAACAGAGTCAGCTTGTTGGGTCAGCTTGTCGCTGCCTTCTGGTCCGACTACTAGTCAGGCTGAATCTGGTCTCTCTTTCTTTTCCCACTTCCGATCCTCCTCCTTTTGTTGGAAGAAATCTTTCATCATCATTTCCATCAGCTTTTGTGAGTCGAAATAGGGTGGTGTCTTTTGTTCTCGTGTGGATTCGGTTTGAGCTTGGTCAGCTTGGAATCTTTGTGAATTCTTTTCGATTCCTTGGGCTGATTGCTCCAGGGTGAGTTTGTCGCTTTCCCTTGGAGTTTCCATTGAATTCCATGAGTTTTTCTCTCTTGAGTTTCCAAACGAGCTTGGCCGGTTCCACGATCTCTCCCATTGACTCTCATGAGGCCTTGATTGAGCGTTGTCCAGGTGAGCGTTGACGTCCACGCGGTCCATCCCAGTGGGCATACCTCTTTTTAGGTTGGGTGCCAGCGTGTGAGTCTCGTTCTTTGTTGGACAGGGGTGCATTCCACTCTCTGTGTGGCGGCTTGGTGCTGTCTTGGCATTGGGCGCCCTCTAGAGCCAACCCTTGACTTTGAGTGTTGAAGTCAAGAACTGCTGGGGTTTTGGCGCTCTTTTCTGAGGCCATCTTTTGTTTGCCGTAGGCTTTCTGCACCATGTCTCGCAACTGCTGAGTGTTCATTGTTCGTGGACATGCAAGAATGCCAAGATGGTGGCTTATGCCGGGATGAAGGTTCCTTAGGAAGAGAGTTTTAAAGTTCAGTTCATCCTCCATGCCAGATTCGTTGCAATTCCGAAGTATGCTCGTCTGAGTCGACTGTAGTAGGTTGAGGAGGTTCGTGACATCCTTGTCTCGTCTCCAGGGCAACCACTAAGCCTTGATCGGACTCAGGATCGGCGAACTCTTTAATGAGGGCTTTTTGAAGCAGTTGATAATCAGTCTTTGTGTTAGCAGGCTGCCGGTCAAGGAAGCTGCGCACTTCAGGACTGGATGTCGTTCGGAGTAAATAGAGTTTATCTTTATCCGTAACATTAGGTCATATTTCCAGATGGAAATCAATATCTTGGAGATAAGCTTGGACATTTTGGCTATTTAGCACGCTGGGGTTGTATTTGCCTATGTTCTGGCGAGCTTGTCAGGGTCTTTAGGTCCAAGCCGTGTGACAATCTGCGGCTGGCTGCAGCAGGTTCTTTGGCTTTGTCGTGAGGTAAAGTTCTTCAGAGGGCGCTGGTGAATGTTTCAACACCACCTCCTCCATCTTTTGATCACGTGTCAGTCCAGGAACAGGTGACCCGGTCCTGCTTGGCAGGGGTGAGGTCGGTGCACGTCCTGTCCTTGACAGCTCATTGCGTTCCTCTTGGAAACTTTCATACTACTCTTTGAAGTAGTCGAGCTGTCTTGTTAGGTGGCTGATCTCGTTTCTTGACTCATCCAGGTGAGCTTCAAGGGCTTTGATTCTGCTGTTTTGTCAGCCTTTGGCTTCTTCAGTAGCTGCTCTACATACAATAGCTTTTCAGAACGATCAGCATAGTCTTCTTTGATTTGCTTCATTTCGTGGCTAGTAGCTGCTAGAGTCTCTTTTAGCCTGTTGATCTCCTCCTCAGCGCCTTTTCCACCTCATCAGTCCCTTCCTGTCATTCCTGAGCTTCCAGTTCTAGCTACATGATGCGTCGTTGTGCACGTGTCAGCTCCTGCTGGAGTTGTGCAGCGTGCTTGTCACTCAACTTGAGGGTGGCGATGAGTGTGACTTAAGGAGCCGGTGATCTTGGATAATTCTTTGTGACTGTAGCTTTGACTTGGGTCTTGTCCCATGAGGCTTGTTATGTTGTCATCCAGCTGGTCCTGTGTCTGATGTTTGAGTGTTTCAGCAGCCTTAAGGCCCGTACACACCGGGACGAATATCGGTGCGCGTTATTCGCCAGCGTTTTTCAACGCGTTTTTTGTGTTCACACCCAAGCGATTTTCGCTGACGATGAGCCGAGTGAACATTCAAATTCATTCCCTGACATTAGATGCCGCTTAATGTAAAACAGAAATACTCCGGTACACAAGCTGGCGCTGCGCAACTTTACGCTTCTGACACTCGCTTGTCACTCAGAAGAAGAGAGCAAGTATTTACGCGCTTGTCAAAATCACACACATTTGTCATAAAGTTATTTGTGTTCAGACACCAACAAGACCAGCAGCTCTACATTCATCTTGCCTTGCATCTTCTTTGTCTTCTTATTTCTTCCCAGCAGTGTAGATCTCACCGTCGTTTAGATTTTTTATAGTAATAAAAATAATTTAGTTCAGTTAGAGGACACTGCAATTAAAACTGAATGCTGCTGCTCAATGCAGTGCACCGAAAACGAGAGCCATGCATCACAGTATTGATTTTTACCTGTATTTTAAATCAAACATTGTGTTTGGGGTTATAATTGATAACCAGATTTCGCTGCGGGATTAATTTCTTGAATATAACGTGGTTACGGTCGGTAACTCTGGTGCAATTTGAACGGGAGCGGGCGGTCTAACAATATCCCGTTCCCGACGTCCTTTCAGAACAGCATCTGCGCATTATTCTTATCGAGCTCCGGTACAGCCTGCACTCGGACCGTTATCCACGCGCTGCACGCACGAACCAGTGCTTCGTTTTATTTGCGGGGTCTGAGCAAAGCATGTGCAGCGATGCAGATATAATATACAGCTCTCAAACAGAACTGGCAGGTTGTGATGAGTGACAGATCAGAATAAATATGGAGTGTGAATGCAATGTCATTGAAGGACGTTCAACTCGTCTTTCCTATTTTCTTTTTTTGTATTATGCTTATTCTATCATTTTAAATGACAGACTGTGTCGAATTTATTTATTTTTCTCTGCTGCACTTTTCACTGTGTTAACAGCAAGATGTTAAATTAATTTAGTGTTTTGACAAGACTTATAAAATATATATTAGGCTATTTTTTGAGGCTATATGACTGAGTGCTTTCTCATGACGTAGCTCCACGTGACCCACAGTTGTTTACTGAACTACTGCTTTAAAACCATTTAGTCACCAGATAATCTCGAAGCTCATTGGTGCGACTGGTGCCTAATTAACTTTCCCATGGAAACAAAGCTTTTTTCAATGCACGCCCCAAACTTGAATGATGTAATGGGCCAAGGTCTATGCCGCACCAAAATCCACTTAGTAAAAGCCATGACCAATTGAGAGCAAAGATCAATCACACTTCAATAATCCATTTCACGGATGAATGAGCCGTTAAATGTATCTTGCTCACTGAAGATACATTGGTCTACTTTCTAGTTTTCTCTTTAGCACTGAGAGACAGTCAGCGGTAAATGCCAAATGTTCGCCTTACTCATCACGTGAAGTATAATTTTCCTTTCACCTTTAAACAAAAGCAGCCATATCACCCTGCAGCCCAAGACTGGTTGATCACTGAAGCTAAGCAGTCCTTCGGATGAGACGTTAAATCGAGGTCCTGACTCTCTGTGGTCATTAAAAATCCCAGGATGTCCTTCGAAAAAGCGTAGGGGTGTAACCCCGGTGTCCTGGCCAAATTTCCCCATCGGCCTCTGACCATCATGGCCTCCTAATCATCCCTGTACACTGATTGGCTTCATCACTCTGTCTCTTCTCCACCAATAAGCTGGTGTGTGGTGGGCGTTCTGGTGCAATATGGCTGCCATCGCATCATCCAGGTGGATGCTGCACATTGGTGGTGGTTGAGGAGACCCCCTTCTATGTAATGCGCATTGAGTACCCAGAAAAGCACTATATAAATGTAACAAATTATTAACATTATTATAAAAGACATATTCTTACCTTCTCAGTTTATCTTATTATTGTACATTTTGTTCTAGTTAACTTGAAATTTCCTGGCAGGTGAGTGCTTTGAACTTTAGTTTGAAAGGAGTTTAGTTTCCATTCAAGTGTCAGGAGATTTGAATAAATCAGCTTTAGGAGCAATAATTTGGCAGCTTATAGTTTTATGACCGTTTTATTTTTCAGACTGAATAAAAAGGTTACTTTCATTTCATGCTTATGATCTCAACCCTACTGTCCATCGACTAGTACAGCTATAAAAGTAATTCGCAAAGCCCACCACGCAGAATTCCATCACGAAATGTAACATGTAACTCAGTGCCACAAAATATATTATACAAGCTTAAGGTAGTTATAAATATATATATATATATATATATATATATATATATATATATATATATATATATATATATATATATATATATATATATATATATATATATATGTGTGTGTGTGGGGAAAGTTACTTTTAAAAGTAATGCATTACAATATTATAAGTTACTCTAAAAAGTAACTAATTACATTACTTAGTTACTTTTTATGTAAAGTAATGCATTACATTACTTTTTGCTACTTTCCTGTTATTTTTTAAATATGAGCAGGGCTTGATTGTTTGTTTTTAATACAAGAAGTTATATTTATAGCAAATGTAAAAGCCCTTTCACACCAAAAAGTGTAATGAATAAACCTCAGGCTGAAGGAAAAGTAAATTCACGTCTGTACAGTAGAACGCAGGAGAAGAAGGTTCAACACTCTTCAGCAATAAAAAACAACAATGAAGCACAATTGTTAGTTTATTTAAAGTAATTTTTGCTTATTTGTATGGTTGAACTGGATCATCAAAGGTCAGCAGCAAACACATTAGTTAATAAAATGAGTTTAGATACTGTATATTTGTGTTGTTTAACATATTTAATTATTGCAGGTTTGCATCATATTCTGAGTTTGCATTTCACTGTTTTAATTCATTTTGATGAATACTGAATCTGTTTTTTGCAAGTGGGATGAATTAATACACATTCACATTTAGTCTAGATTAGAACTACAGTAAGATCATGTTCACACAGCGCACTGTCAGTCAATAAATGGAAAAAAAGTAACTAAGATATTTTCTAGTAAATTAAAAAGTAATGTGTTACTTTACTAGTTACATAAAAAAAGTAATATTATTATGTAACTCGCGTTACTTGTAATGCGTTACCCCCAACACTGTATATATAAAGAGCTCTTTTCCAAAACGCTATAAATCCATTTTAATAGTTTTCATGAAAATGACATTTTTTTACCTAGACCCATACATTTGGTTAATATTCAATTTATCCTGTTAAAATGGTCTGTTGGCTCAGCAGGGGTGATTCTAGGATTTTCATTTTAGGGGGGCTCAGCCCCCAATGAGGGTATAATAATAAATAAATAAAAAATATTTACAAATAACAATAACGTGATCGTTTTATAAAGTATGCGTTCATATGTGTTAAGGGCTTTCGCTGAAGGAAACAGCTGTGGTGTGATGAGTGGTAAATGCAGCGAAAACTTTACAGTAGATTGGAAACCGATTGCTCTCCCATGACTTTTTGTAAACCGTATTTATGACAAAGAACTGCATAGATGTAGATATTATAACAATTGATCGATAAACACACACCTTGTCCTTTCCTCTGCATCACCGCAGTCTGTGGATTGAAGAACGCGCAGAAAGATGGGGAGGAGCCGAAGTCTGCTGCCATTTTCATTTGAAATTTAAAGGGGAAGAATCACAAGATTTTTAGGGGGGCTGAGCAGAAATTTAGGGGTGCTAAAGCCCCCCTAAAAATGGCCTAGCGACGCCCTTGTGGCTCAGTCTGAACATGTTAAACAATGATTGTTTTCTCGTTATAACGACATATTTTTCTTGTAAAAACGACATATGTCATAAAAACGATACATTTTCCGTTATAATAGATAGGCTACATTATGTGAGCGAGCTGAGCGATTGTCCGCGCTGCTCAGTCTGACATAAACGAGGATCTGCACGCTGCTGAATTGAAATAGACTGTTTTAAATGTATTTAATGTAATGGTTTTAATTGTAGCAGCATGTTTATTAGGATTAATCTCCAATATAACATTATCCAACAACAGCACTCAGACCCATGACTTGTTTAGGCTATAGGCTATACTGTATGATCAGATCAAAACAGTTATTTTTGAATAATTGACTCTGGGACTCTTGAATAATTGAATAATTGACTCTTTGACACATAAAGTAGGCCTACATAAAATAAAACACACTATTTAAACTAAATAAAATAAGACATCGTGTGTGTCAATTAACTGATCGTCTGTAGCCTATTCATCATCATCATCATTATTATTAGCCTATTATTATATTTTATATTAGTTTTTTTCCCTTCATTTCGATCTCTTTACATAACTTTCTGACTAGTTTTGTAAGCCTACTGTAAATAATCGACACGCTAAAGCTTTGATGTGACTAGAATTTCTAGACTATGGAAATGCAGTTTAAAGGTTGAATTTAACTATTTTTTTTTCTGCGAATTAATAATTATTAATATTATTGCCTACTGCCTAGTGTTTCGTTGAGGAATTAATCATTCACGTAGTTTCATTTGTAAGTGAAAACACAACACACTCATTATCATCATCACGCATTGGCATAAATAGCCTAAAACATAAAGTATTGGCATAATTGTCAGAAGTTTACAGTATTTGCTAAGTGTATGGTAGCAAGTAGCCTAAATACAAAACGTTAATTAGGTAAAGCGATACACAAATTTAAATGAAAAGTAATAAAATGTTATATTATATGAAATAGAAATAGGCCTATAGCCCTAACAATTTAACATAGCCTAACCTAATAATAATAATAATATACAAATATTAAATGAAATGTTTAATGTAAATAAAAACTGTTTTATCCATCTCTGATAGTCCCGGGTTGCTGTGGCCAGGCAAGTTTCTTTAAACCTGGTGACCAAGAGAAAAATATGTCTTTCCCTCAACATAACATCTCAAGGCCACGACATATTATCACGTCCCCAGTAGTTAATGTGATGTTACCGCGAATTAACATCTCTGGCTACGGCATATCATCACGTTCCCACGGCTTCATATGTCTTGACCACGAAAAAAACTATGTGAACCGAGGACGGCCCCTAAAATAAAATAATGTTTTATCTCAGCCTGTCTTTACTGTCTATCCCATCACGCAGAATAAGAGTTCATCTATACCGCTCTGCAAATTAGTCACAATAACGTTTCATACAGTCTGGATGTTGCTTTACACCACTGCTCTTCTCAATTCGGCGACACCGACGCGATCCCTTACAATGTGATAACCGAGGAAAGCAATATAAATGTCTGCTTTATTTTATATACTTCCACAATAAGAACAACATTTTACGAATTGCTTTTGTAAAATAACAGCGTCGCTTTCTGGCTGCCTTATGTCTAAAGGTCTACTTAAATAAAAAATCGAAAACAAGTTTGTGTTTATTTAATTCGTATAGCCTAAATCCAGCAAGAGATACTGTACAGTCTTTTCATCTGTACTATTGTGCTCAGTGCTCACACCCAGCACAGCAAAGACTGTTCCTTCAGTAAAGCAAAGCCTGGAATTTAACCCATAAGAAGAACGTGATGCGATGATTCAGCTAAAGATCATTTAATAATATAAAATCATTAATACATAATTAATATGTAATCAGACTAAAGTAGCTATCAAGGCCGCCCACGCATGTGAAACAAATATTAAAACAGCTAATTTGTTTACTCACGAACAAAAATAGGCCTACGAAAAATCTAGCTTAATTCGTTTGCCCGTTTTCAAACAGAACGAAATAATTATAATTATTATTATTATTATTATTATTAACCTATTAGAAAATCTCTTTATTTATCTTTGTTCATATTTCGATTTGTTGTTAAATCAAACTTCAGTCATTCAAATAAATAAATATTCCAAGCCCAGAGTCAATTATTCAAAAATAACTGTTTTGATCTGATCATATATAGCCTAAACCAACACATTCTCACTCCCAACTCGTCACATATTGAAGCTTGGTCAGGGTCCCTTTGGCGTCATATTTTAACTCACTGGGTATCCCTTTGGCGTCATATTTTAACTTGCAGGGATTCCCACAGACTTCTGCCTGGAGCCCGCGGCGTTGACATTTGACGTGCAGGAAAGCAGATGCAGTGTGTACAGGTCGAAACTACGATAAATAGGAATAAAAAAGAAAAGGCGACAATAAATTAGTTATGGCAGGGCGAGTCGATTGTCTCATATTTCACGGATTTTGTTATTTTAAAAATCCACTCCTTGCCTGCTATCAAAGTGCCGTCTGTGAAACAGCGTTCAGCGGTGACTTTAACAACGCTCCAGCGAGCAACAGCAGTAAGTGTTTTCCGAGGTAATGCTGGTATTTTTGTCGGAGGCTTGTTGATAATGATAAACTTATTTAATGTGCTGTGATTATGTTTTGTTAATCAGGGATTAATCAGCGCAATGCGATGCAATCATCCTATTATTTATTTATCTATTTATGTCTTTGTTTGTTTATTGATTGATTGATTGTTTATTTATTTATTAATTAGTTTATGTATTTATTAATAACTCAATCGATCAGTGGTGCTGACGTCATTGTAAGGCGCGATCCCAACGTCCACTGCGATTTCCCACTTGGTAAGTAGAACAGTTAATTAATACAGACGGGAACAATCCTTAAATTTACGGAACAAAAACTGTTTAATCAGGTCAAGAATTTGTGTTTAGAACCTTTAGAATTGCAAGGTAGCAGTTTCGTGATGCAGTATTATAAAAAATATAACGTGCTGCTGTACCAAATGTGTAGTAGGCTAACGTTAGCTAAGTTAAGTTAAGTTAGCTAATTAAATGTAAGCTTTTTTATTTTTTCACATATAATCATGCAGGACAATATCATAGGAGATTGTATGATTTGTAATTATGATGTGTGTTCAGTTACCAATATTATAGTAAGTTAGCTCGATCACAACACTTTAGCAATTTATAAATGTTCAGATGACGAACAGTGTTGCCAGATTGGTGTTTTCCAGTAATTGATCAAAATCCACACAAAATTATATAGTAAACACACAAATCTTACCAATAATGAACTATACAAATTAATTCATAACTACAACAATATTTTGGCTCATCATATGGTATAACAAAGCAAATTAAGTGTTCTCAAAGAAGACTATGTTGTAAACCATTTTCCATGTCTGTCATTTGCCTTAAAGAAATAAAACGGTATAACAGAAATATCATAATGCCACCTGTCCAAGCCCATTTTATTCCACGTAGTACAACTCAAAACTGCCCAATCTGCCAACACTGATGAAGAAAATACTGATAAAAATTTAAGGAGTTCAATATTTTTTTTCTCTCTCTCTTATCAGGTCCTTCAAATTTGCCAGCCTCAAACATTCTCCTTTATTTGAACCTCCACACACACACACACACACACATACATATCAAAGGCACTTTTAAGAGCCACGTCCGTCTTGTTAACCTGTACTTATCTCTCTGTAGCTCACTCTGTCTCTTTCTCTATTTACATTGTTGTATCTGTCCATCTTTCTGTTTCTCTCAATAGGTCCTACAAAACTCTATTTTAACACATTGTTTGTCTGTTTTTTAGTTTTTGTGTATATTTCTACTTTATATTTCTTGTCAAGTTATGACAAGGCCCAAGTTCCGGCCCTGCCCATCTTGCCAGACTCCCAATCAGGCAAGCAGGAAAAGTTGTTTTGTCTGCTTTGGAAGTCTGTCCACTAAACAAAAAATAAATGACAAAGTGGTGTCACTGGATAGCAAGTGGGGGCAATCTGTCAAGAAAAGCAGAAATGTTGGGCGCATAATTGATTCTGCCCGTATTGCAGTAAGTAAAATGCAAATTTTTCATAAGTGTTATTTGAAGTGTAACTGAAAGCCCATGTTTGTCACATAGTGAATATCATAGACTATTAGCTGTATGATGTGGCCTTTATAAACTTAGTCTTATTTCATATACGGAAGACTCTTTGTCTTAAAATTTTGCTAAAGAGAAACAATAAGTTGTGTTCTCTGTCAAATAATGAGTCAGTCATGTTGGCAATGGTAGAAACTGAAAGAGTACTGGCCTTATCTGAACTTTGATTGTATAAAAAACAAGATTAAATTTAAACTTCATTAAATGACCTTACAATTAAATTGCTTTATACAGTACTGATGTATCTAATGATTCAGTGGGTTTAACTAATGTGTAGTAACTGCTTTTGTTCATTTCAGGTGCGGAAACTTGAGGCAGTGGGTTACAAGCCCATTTTATTTATTGGAAAACAAAATAAAAAGGCTTCAAATAAGTGGGTTGCAGACATAATTACCCATCTGCACCCCACTCCTGTCACAATAAATTTTTTGGAGAAGATGCGAAGGGCTTATGAATTTATCTTGACTAAGGGTAAGAGCAAGATTTGTGTCAGAAATAATAATTATTATTTAAAATACATATATTTTTCTTTGTTAATATAATGCAGATTTTAAATGAATGTAAAGTCAAGTCAAGTCAAGTCCATCTGACTCCATCTGACGCTCCATCTGACTAGTAAGCCAAGTCTCCAATAACAGCTATGATGACTTTTGTTCTACCCACTTAAAAGATAAAGGTACTTGTAGTGTCCAATCTATACAGACTGTGTCTCTTCCCCGAATATTGAGTTCAAAATATAAATTTAATGCAGGATCTAGAACAAATCTGATCATGATTAAACCAGAAAAATGCAAAATAAATGAACAAAAACAATTTTTAAAACTTGGGCTCCTAAATATCCGATCACTCACACCGAAAGCAGTTATTGTAAATGAAATAATCACAGATAATAGTTTTGATGTACTCTGTCTGACTGAAACCTGGCTTAAAACAAATGATTATTTTGGTCTAAATGAATCTACTCCACCAAGCTACTGTTATAAGCACGAGCCTCGTGAGACTGGTCGTGGCGGCGGTGTCGCAACAATATATAGTGATATTCTCAATGTTACTCAGAAAACAGGATACAGGTTTGACTCATTCGAAATACTTATGCTTAATGTTAAACTGTCAGATAAGCAAAATAAATCTGTCCTATCGCTTGCTCTGGCTACTGTGTATAGACCGCCAGGGCCATATACAGATTTTCTAAAAGAATTTGCAGATTTCCTCTCAGACCTATTGGTTACTGTAGATAAAGCACTAATTGTTGGAGATTTTAACATTCACGTTGATAATACAAATGATGCGTTAGGACTTGCGTTTACTGACCTAATAAACTCTTTTGGTGTCAAGCAAAATGTCACCGGGCCCACATCGCTTTAATCATACGCTAGATTTAATAATATCGCATGGAATTGATCTAACTGATATAGATATCATACCTCAAAGTGATGATGTTACTGACCATTTCCTTGTATCGTGCATGCTGCATATTACTGATATTAACTATATGGCTCCGTTATCGTCCAGGCAGAATTATTATTCCAGCCACTAAAGACAGATTCACAAATAACCTGCCTGATTTATCTCAACTGCTCTGTGTACCCATAAATACAGATGAACTAGACACAATTACTAGCAACATGGGAACTATTTTCTCCAATACGTTAGAAACTGTTGCACCCATCAAATTAAAAAGGTTAGAGAAAACGTGCTGCGCCATGGTACAACAGTTATACCCATTCTCTCAAGAAAGATACTCGTATTCTTGAGCGCAAATGGAGAAAAAGTAACTTGGAAGTCTTTAGAATTGCGTGGAAAAACAGTATGTCCAGCTATAGACAGGCTCTAAAAACTGCAAGAACCGAGTATATCCGCAAACTCATAGATAATCACCAAAACAATCCAAGGTTTTTATTTAGCACAGTGGCTAGATTAACAAATAAACAGATGTCACCCGATCTAAATATTCCCTCACAGTTTAATAGTAATGACTTTATGAATTTCTTTACTGATAAAATAGATAATATCAGAAATACAATAACAAACGTAGATTCTACAGCGTCTAGTACTTCAGCATCATTCATCGCACCCAAAGAAAAACTGCAGTGCTTTAGAACTATAGGACAGGATGAGCTAAATAAACTTATCACTTCATCTAAACCAACAACATGTTTATTAGATCCTGTACCAACTAAACTATTGAAAGAGTTGTTACCTGTTGCAGAACAACCGCTTCTCAATATTATTAACTCCTCGCTATCTTTAGGTCACGTCCCAAAACCATTTAAGCTGGCAGTTATTAAGCCTCTTATTAAGAAACCAAAATTAGATCCTTGTGAACTGGCAAATTACAGACCCATTTCAAATCTTCCGTTTATGTCGAAAATATTAGAAAAAGTAGTGTCTGCTCAATTGTGTTCCTTTTGCAAAATAATGATATCTATGAAGAATTTCAGTCAGGTTTCAGGCCCCATAGCACAGAAACTGCACTTGTTAAAATTACAAATGACTTGCTTCTTGCGTCAGACAAAGGCTGCATCTCGTTGCTAGTTTTACTTGATCTTAGTGCTGCGTTCGACACTATAGATCATGACATACTGATAGATCGATTACAAAACTATACAGGTGTTCAAGGGCAGGCTCTAAGATGGTTTAGATCCTACCTGTCCGATCGCTACCACTTTGTTTATTTAAACGGGGAGTCATCTCAATTATCACCAGTAAAGTATGGAGTACCACAAGGATCTGTCCTAGGTCCTCTATTATTTTCATTATATATGCTGCCCCTTGGTAATATTATTAGAAAATACGGGATTAGTTTCCATTGTTATGCTGATGACACTCAACTATATATCTCAACAAAACCAGATGAAACTTCTATCTAAGCTAACAGAGTGTGTTAAAAATATAAAAGATTGGATGACCAGTAATTTTCTCCTATTAAATTCAGATAAGACCGAGATATTACTTGTTGGACCTAAAAACAGTACACAGAATCTCTTGGATTACAATCTGCAACTAGACGGATGTACTGTTACTTCCTCTACAGTTAAAAATCTGGGTGTTATATTAGACAGCAACCTATCTTTTGAAAATCATATTTCCAATGTTACAAAAACAGCATTCTTCCATCTTAGAAACATTTCCAAGCTACGGAACATGTTAAGTGTTTCTGATGCAGAAAAGTTAGTTCATGCATTCATGACCTCTAGACTGGACTATTGTAATGCACTGCTAGGTGGTTGTCCTGCATCCTCAATAAACAAGCTACAGATAGTACAAAATGCTGCGGCTAGAGTCCTTACCAGGTCAAGAAAATATGACCATATTACTCCAATTTTACAGTCTCTGCACTGGCTACCTATTAAGTTTCGTATCAGTTACAAAATATTATTACTTGCCTATAAGGCCCTAAATGATTTAGCTCCCTGCGTGCACCTAACTAATCTTCTATCACGCTACAATCCAACCCGCTCCCTTAGGTCGCAAAACTCTGGACTCTTGGTAGTACCTAGGATAGCAAAGTCCACTAAAGGAGGTAGAACTTTTCATATCTGGCTCCTAAACTATGGAATAGCCTTCCTGAAAACGTTCGGGGTTCAGACACACTCTCTCTGTTTAAATCTAGATTAAAGACGCATCTCTTTAGCCAAGCATTCATATAATGCATCTCACAATCTTGTACTGCCAGTCCATCTGAACACATGCACATTATTATGCTTTAGCTTGGGTTATACTGATAATTTCATCCAGGGTTATTCCTGGATGGAGCCGCTGCTACGCTAATTGTTTTACTGTTTCTATGTTACTGCCACGGGATTAACATCCCGTGGTAGTTAGGAATTACACAAGCCTCAGTCTGGATCCTACCCTTAAACGATAGAGATGACCGAACACCTGAGAAGAGACGATGACAACCCCTCCGAGATGAGCCCCAGAGACAGATCTCCAGTGAGGACCTCGTCACCTAGACATCCATCGGGGAAAGACCCCTGGAACCAGTGGACCACTTACACTGACTTTGCTGCAGTTGGAACAAACTACTGATTTGTCTGGCCGGAGGAGGAACTGGCCCCGACTGAGCCTGGTTTCTCCCAAGGTTTTTTCTCCATTCTGTCACCGATGGAGTTTTCGTTCCTTGCCGCTGTCGCCTCTGGCTTGCTCAGTTGGGGACACTTCATTTCCAGCACAATCATCGACTTGATTGCACAGATATTATTTAAACTGAACTAAGCTGGACAATGCCATTACTAAATTCAATAATGAAATGCATTCAGCAGATAACTGAGTGTTAAATCCTGTCATTTTACATTATTGACAAATTTGCCTATTTTGATATTGTGCAGTGCTTTGTTACAATTTGTATTGTTAAAGGCGCTATATAAATAAAGGTGACTTGACTTGAAATGAATGTAAACTTGTATTAATGCAACAACCACAGCACAGCAGCTGGACAGTGACATCCCCAGTCAGGAGCAGTGCAGTGGTTCCATTTTGGAGCCGGAGAGCTTCACCGAGGACCTGCCAGAGAGCCTCACTGTGGAGCAGCCGGAGAGCTTCACCAAGGACCTGCCAGAGAGCCTCACTGTGGAGCAGCCGGAGGAGCAGCCGGAGGAGAGCTTCACCGAGGACCTGCCAGAGAGCCTCACTGTGGAGCAGCCGGAGAGCTTCACCAAGGACCTGCCAGAGAGCCTCACTGTGGAGCAGCCGGAGGAGCAGCCGGAGGAGAGCTTCACCGAGGACCTGCCAGAGAGCCTCACCATGAAACAGGAGAGCCTCACTGAGGAGCAGCCTAAGAATCTCACAAAGGAGTCCGAGACTGTATTTATACTCAACCTTGTTTCTCTGTCTTCCCCACACTCTCCAACTTCTCTCTCTCTTCCATCTTCTACTACTTTTACAGCTGTTCTTCCTCCACAGTCTTCTCCTCCTCCACCTCCACTGCCATGCTCTAAGTCTTTGCGACAGAGGAAGAAAAGGACAACCTCAATCTGTTCACCAGCACCTTCTGCCACCTCTGTCTCTCCTCCATCTCTTATCCCCACAGATCTCTCCCTTCCACAGTCTTGTCCTCCACCTGCTGCCTTTTCCATCTCCCAGTCCTTGAGTCAGGAGGGGCCAAATGTGAAGAAAAGAAAGGGTAAGATTTGTTTCGCCGTGGTATACCTTAATACACTATTAATAAATTTGCTCTCAGACAAAGTTGACTTGAGGCAAATTAAATTAATTCAGGTCATTGGTAGCCATAGCCAATACATAGTATTTTGTTCTTTAGATATTTAGCTGTGTTTAAGTGGACAGTGTCCAATGGCTTTGGTTAATGTCAATCCCTGACTTAAAGGTGCAGTAGTAGATCTTGGAAAATACTAACTTTAGCCTGTTAGCACTGAAAGCGAACGTACCACCCTCCCTGCAAATCACCGTCCAAAGCCACGCCCCGCCACACATGAACGCACACAGATCAGACGATCAGAGACAACATTACTATAATACATCACATGTCATTAACCGGTGAGAAAACTTCATAGTAGAGTTAGTAAAAGTACTGCAAAACCAGGAAGGAAGATCAGGTTATTTGCTTGCCATTCTCGCTCTGTCTGCGTAGCGTACGTGAACGTGCTGATGACGTATCCTGTCTGTGCAAAACGGGTGCACAGAGGTATGCAAAACATGTTGACAGGCAGGTAGGAAATCCGATAGAAATGCTTGGAACGAGCATTTTGATTGGATGTACATTTCTTTTGGCCTCGCCTAAAATATATAAATACATATTAAATACATTTAGACCACTTAACTTAATGATTGCTATTGGGATGTGAAGATACTTGTTTTATATATTTGTGAAGACAATCACCTATTGCACCTTTAAGCTAGGAGGGCTTTTGGATACTCAGCCCAGTACATTTTGCTTGTTCCACAAAAAGCAAGGACAAAGTCACTTGGACACAAGTGGACAGGACCACAGATCAACTCACAAGTGAAATGACAACTATTAACTTGAGATTCAACTACAAAGCATGACACTCATTGCTTAATAAACTTTCCTTGTTTTTTATCATTAAGGATGCCGAAAATGTAGTAGGCAGAAGATCTTCCTATTTGATAAAATATCTGGGGAAAGAATAAATGAGGTAAAATGTCTTTTATTAGGCTACTTGCTTGTCTTGGTGATTGATTCTGGCCTTTAAAATAATAAAACAATATGTTATGCCCTATCCAGTAATTGCTTAAATAGCTCAAATAATAATGTGTGTGTGTGTGTGTGTGTGTGTGTGTGTGTGTGTGTGTGTGTGTAGGGAAAAGCAGAATTGAAAGTCCACTGGTTGCCTTGCACTGTGTGGTAAGCCGTGTTTTATTAACTCTTTCATTCCATTATAATGCTAGGGAGTCTATTCCATGACCAATATGATGTAGGCAAAGTTAAAATGGTGTCTTGTAAGCAGCATAGAAGTTTCTGTTATTGATATCTGTGGCAAGAGAAAGGGTGATGGTCAGTAGTCTGGTCTGAAACTCAGAGAGTGTGACTGAATTTAAAATTATGAAAAGAATATACCATTATTTTTATAGAAAAAGAAGAAGAATCTACCTCCTTGTGTGGATTTAGATATCTGGTTATTAGTTAGAACCCAACATTTTGTAATTGAAGTGGACACAATGGGTTGTGGGAGCTGGACAATTCAGTGCTTTCTAAGTAATTAATAACATTTTATAAATAGTTGACATTGAGCCAGTGTATTGACAATAAAATGGGGCTGATGTGACCATATTTCTGGTTTTAATTAAGTACTCAAGTACTACATACACAACTAGCTGAAGCTTATTTATTGAGCAGGACATTAACCGAGGACATTTACCCAGTAATGCATTAGTAGTGAATCATGAATGCATAAAATAATTTTCAGCATCTGAAACATTAATCTTGTCATAATTTAGCAATATTTCTATGATGGAAAATGCTGTTCTACATGTGATTTTTAATGGACTGATTGCAGTCAAATGAGATCTGTGGTATACATTGTACTAGATTTAACAATACATCCATCAAGACACAAATGAATAAACGTGCATCTTATTTTTTTAGTTTTTTGTCCAATAATTGGTTCCAGTAGTGTCTTGCAATAATGACTAGAACAGTGACAGTTGTGGTGATAAAATGCATGAGGTAGATTAGGGCAATGAGAAAGAGAAGAGCAGTATTATATATGAAGAAGGGCAGAACAATGGTGTATGGCAGTAGGAGCAAGATCCAGTCACTATCCTTCTCCCTGAGTCTGTAGAACTGGCAGATCTGCTTGGAATGCAACATGAAAACATGCTGACATTTTAAAACTTGTTCAGTATTCTGCAACTTATTCTGCAAGTCATAGCCCCTTTCCAGCTAATCCAATAATGTTTTTTAATAAATGACACATGTATTGACAAATATCAATAAATATCAGTGAACTAAATTAAAGCCAACAATAATCTTTATTTTTGTTCTGTGTTCTAATGATATGTTTTGCTTATGATACTTACAGTGGCAAAACTTGGGATGACACATGGGAGCCTGCCAGCAAGTTCCAGCATTTTTTGCCATATCCCAACCAGCTTTCACCATGACAGAATACTCACCATGAACACCTGGACTCCTCAAACACACTTCAATTCTGAGTGTGTTGTTGTTGTTGTTGTTTTGCTTGCTGTACTTCATTAAAGTTTTTGCACAGTGCATACACTGTTTTAGTATTTTTTTTATTTAAGTTGTCAATTTAAAAACCTTTTGCATTTGTCATGAACTGCGTAACAGCCAGGTAGTGTAGCATGGAGGGCATGCTACAAACATGCTGTTTGTTATAATGGCATGCCCAAAGATATAATTTTTTAAGATTAGGGTTGCAGACTGGTCATAACTATATTCAGTTATGAAAAGCTAGACTGGGCTTATTTGTATTGGAAAAGTAAGGATGATAACCACTTGGCAACTGCTAGCAAGTTTTGTATAGTATTTTATTTACTCTTTACTAGACTGTATAAAAGGGTAATATTTTATGTAATTGAGGTCTGAGATGTGGGAACGGTGATGAGAGAGAGGGCAAACATTTTGCATTTTATGTCTAATCATCCAATATTGTCTTAAATAACCTTTAAGTTAACCATCTTTTATAACATGGGATTTTGACCAAATATATTCTATCTTGATTATTGTAAAATGTATAAAAAATATGTTGTTGTATTTTTTGGTGTAAAATTACAGTTTGGACAAATAAGGTAATCAAAATATTTTTTTAAATACCTTGAAATATCTACATATGAGCATGTAAAACAAATATCTTTAAAAAAAATTCCTTGTGGAGCATACCCCCGGTTCTCACCTTTTTACCCGTTTGCATCTCTGTATAGCTAAGTTTACATGAACCGTCGGTCTGTTATGCCAAACATGAATAAATGCCATAAAATAAATATAATAACAATATGTTTGTACATACTTGTTTCCATTTTGTCTAAAATGTAATACTTTTATTAATAAGAATGATTATTTAAATTTGTATTTTCACTAAAACTGATTGCTTTTATTTGCGTACAATTTTATAATGAACTGCTATTTTTGTCTTTACATCAAGTATCTAGGTGAGAGAGGATACTGTACTACATCTGTCTACATTTGTCTTTAAGGTTTGACATATTGATACATTTTGGGAAAGGATTATATATTCATAAATATGTGTATATATATATATATATATATATATATATTGTATATATATATACACGCAGAAATTAAACATTTTTAAATAGTTTATTATATTTGTTTATTATTCAGTACATAGTTACTTACCCTCCAGTTCATACCATGGAAATCGATAGGCCCTTGCTTTGAAAAAAATATTCACTAATATGTTTCTACCTCAGGTTAGCCCCAGATAGGAATCTATAACTATAAAAATATATTTTTATTTTAGTGAGAAGACCAAAATATTTAACTAACCATCTGGTATAAAGCACCTCCAGCTGGAATATCCCGTACTGACCATATTTGGACAACTAAGTGTGACGTGGATTTTGACACGCTGTGGCTGGACTAGAGGTCTGCTACCCGACCCGAACCCGCGGGTCCCGAAATACTGTCGGGTTTCGGGCCGGGTTTCGGGTTAATGTTTAATGGATAGCTTCGGGCTCGGGTCGGGTCGGGTTTGTAGCTAAACCAAAACTATATGCAGAGGCTTCGCTGCTTTCATAGACGCACACGCACACACATATCAGAGATCGCGCACAAACAGCACGGAAACTTTTATTAGTAAAATAGCTTCGACAGGCCACTGACTCGCAAGTCATTGTGCAACATTATATTTATCTGCAATGAGGCGGCAAAATCGCTGTTTTTACTAAGTAACTAAACACTCATTGCTTGTAGAGAAGACGCGCAGACGCAGGTTCACATGCACGCGCAACTTTCCTCGGTCTCTCGCTCGGTCTCTCTCTCTCTCTCTCTCTCTCTCTCTCTCTCTCGGTCTCTCTCTCTCTCTCTCTCTCTCTCTCTCTCGGTCTCTCTCTCTCTCGGTCTCTCTCTCTCTCTCTCTCTCTCGGTCTCTCTCTCTCTCTCTCTCTCGGTCTCTCTCTCTCTCTCTCTCGCTCGCTCGGTCTCTCTCTCTCTCTCTCTCTCTCAATAAATGATTAATTCATTCAAATAAATACAATCTTATTTAAGAGCTTATGTCTGATTTAAAGTAGACAGAATGCTAACGAGCCTTAACTGACAAAAATGACCATAATTTGCACGGTCATCATCTTCTTGTCCAAACAAAATTCATAAACTCGGCAGAATGTATGCGACCGCTGCACCTGATGTTCACAAACTTTCATAACTGGTAAATGTTTGTGAAATGGCAGAGGATTAATCCGTTTCTTTGCCAAACTATGTTTTACTGACATTATGACTTCAGTAATACTGTCATTGAACAATGGCGGATTGCTATGTTGCAATAAATTACCCATTTACCAAAATCCTAACCCTAACCCTACAGCGTAAGAAGGGAACTACAATTTACATTGCCATGTCCCATCGATAGAGTGACACAGGCTTATGGGTAACGTAGTTTAAACATCTTTTAGTAATTAAATAAAGTAAATACTATATTTCATGAACAAAGCGATATCTAAATATGTTCATTGTGCAAATCTTTACGATATATTTGAGAGCCAGGTCGAAATTTGGTATTTTACTAAGAACACTTTTTAAAACACTTTTTAAAACTTTTGTAAATGTGAGAAAACTGTGTACAACATTATTTATTAAACATAGGATAAGTAGTTGTCCTGCTGTTTTTCCCTTTGGTATGCTCATTGGACTTTGAGTTGCAGGCATTTGAAATGTGCCGTTTTTTCCTCTTCCATTGGGCACCTCTGGTCCCCTGGGGGTGAAAGGGCAATAAAACCTATACAGATGTACTATCTTTGTTATGGACAACAAACTGTTGTCACATTTATGCCTGAACATTTTTTTTTTTTTCTGCCCCTTTCTGTATTTACAACATGTTAGGTTGTTAGGTTTTGATAGTGCTGTGAGACTCTGAAAACAGAATACAGAAATACAGTAAAAATGTACACAACAAAAGGTAAAAGTAACATGTCTAGACAACATAATTCTTTATATATCATTCATTTTCTTTAGCAAAATGGCAATGGGTAAACTTGAATTTAGTGTTGGGAAATAGTGATTCTTCGTCATGATTTATTTTTGTTTGTTTTGCTATGCTTGTCTATGTCCTTATTATAAGCTGCTTATTCCATGTCTCCAAACAGGTTTCAATGATTATACAGCACCCTAAACTAGGACACAGGCAAGTGGCCACAGTTGTTTTTCCTCATCCCAGGGCTGAAGATCTAAAATTCCCCTTTCCCCTGTGAATCATATTTCGTTTGATTATTATTACTCATGATAATTTAGTCTTGTAGTTGGTTGAGGTGGAGCTCATTTTGAACTATTTTTTAGACAACTGTACTGTATCTAATGATCATTGTCAATATGAGTTAATCTGATAATTATTTTCTCCATCACTCAACTGATTGTTTGGTTTGTAAAAATTATGAAAATAGTGAGGAAATTTCACATTACCCAAAAAGATTAAAAAAAATACATAGCAATTAAGCATCTAAAAAATTTTAATATTAAAAATTTCTAAGCTGGAACCATGAAATAAAAAAGATAAACTTCATCAATTTCAAATAAACAAATTGACTAATTATTTTGAATGTACTCATATACTGTAATTATAAACTACCAGTAGTTTTATTTATACCAAAATGTCATATTTTACAATCTCTTCATGAGCTGCAAGGTCAGTAAAACTTTTTTAACTGTAGCCTTGCACAACTACACAGTGGCATAAGAAACAAATCATCTAGAGAACTAGTACCTCAAATCTATAATTTCATACAGTACAGTACATAGCCTTACAATAATGCACTGAATTTCCACCACTGACTGGTTGTAGAGGCATGCATGCATTCATTTCTATGTAAGTGAAAAAAGACAGACACTATACTTTGGTTATAATTATAAGGTGATCAACAGCAGATTTTATTACATGCTTTAGATTCAGGGTTAAAGTCAAGGTCACTGTCAAGAAAAAAAGGTGTCAGTCTTGTGGATTACAGTTCGTCATCAGAAATGTCGAAGTCACTGTCATAGTCATCAGCAGACAGTTTGCTTAAGAAGTTGAGGTTCTCTGCTCCAGACAAAACTTGCAGGTAACAGTCTCTTGCTTGCACCCTCATTTCTCTGATTTTATGTTGCTTTCTGTGGATGATGCTCTGCAGACCTTTCAAACCCTCTTCACTCAGGCCACATTGCGATGCTTAAAAGAAGAATGAAATAACAAAATAACATTAAACCTCCATTCGATGGTTTAGAAACAGTCATCATTGTTGTGTATGTTTAATAGGGCTGCCCCCTATTACTAATGCAAAAATGTTAGTCTTTCAGAAAAGTCATAGTTGGATTAATTTGTATTTAATATGTCCCTGTTCCATAGTAATTACATATGTGGGCAGGAAATTCAAAATTGGAACATTGAAAGAGTTTCAAGGACAACTCCAAGCAAGATTGCCAAATTGCAGCTACGAATTGGATAGAGATTTGGGCAAAGTGTAATGATGGCTCATACAGCTACATCCACTAAAATGTTTTCATTACTAGGCTAATTTTTACTTTAATGATAAGACAGTGTCGTCCTCTATGTAGTTATAGGAATATGGCATTTAGTAAAATCAGACTCTTACTAACAGTTAAATCAAAATAGTCTAACAGTTATGATGGCTCAAATAACTTATAACATTCTTTCTCAGCCTTGGAACTGAGTATTTTGTGAGTCCTTTTTACAGGAAAATCTTTGGTCAGGGGCAACCCTATGCTTAAGTTTGTGCCATATATTACAAATAAATACTTTTCAGTGTCTCACTGGCAAACAAGCATGACAGTTCTCTGAGGGTATCAGCACGAGTTGAAAGATATTTCCAATGATTGTCCATCTCTGCAACAAGAATTTTCTTCTCCTCCTGAAGTCTCCTTAATGACATGATAATATCGAATGCCTTTCTCTTTGTCCTTAGATCGACAGAGTCTGGAATGCATGAGAAAAACTTATGTCATACATCAACTTTCATAGAATCTTTAAAATCATTTGGGGTTGCAGATTGACACAAGGCATACACAAGGCATTGTGGGTAATGTGTTAGTATGTATAAGAATTTTCAGAAGACTAGTGTACATACCACTGTGTGGTAGCTGCCATGGCCAAGCTGTCTCACCAGACAAAATGGTTTCCAAGCACAGAGTTTCAGTGTTTGGAACCATTCTGTTGTATTTCTCTACAACTGATGTCAGGATCCCCTTCTCCTCCCTGATCTTGCGGCGGATCCTGGCACGACCTTTGTTGCCATCTGTATCTTTATAGAGTCGCTGGGAACGTCTTTTGATACTTGCCACCAGCACTTCAATTCTGCTGGCCAAGGCATCAACATCATTTGTGGTTGTTGTTGTTGTTGCTGAGAAGAAATGTGTGTGAAAAATTACAGTAACATTTACAATTATTCATGACTAAATGCATTACCAGTTATATAAATATATATATATATATATATATATATATATATGTACACACACATATATATGTACATGCATATACATAAACACTAGTCATTTCCTCACCGTCTGCCCACTCCTTTACATCATTGAGCCAGTCTTCCAATTGGCTCTCTGTCACTGCCAGTTCGACTTTCATAGACTCTAGGTTTTGCAACTGGCTTTGAAGAGCTTTTGTGGTCTGCAATGACAAACAATCACAGATAGTACAAAACAAGAACCAAATGTTCAATGCACAGCTTCAAACACTAATAACATACTTTACTGAACATTTAAAACAAATTCTACTGATGTTATTACCTTCTGATAACGGCGGGTCAGTGCGGTGGCCAAATTATTGAACTTTTGCTGATTCCAGCGCATGGCCATGAGAGTCAGCATGTCTGTGCGTCCTGCAAACACAGAGAAAATCCTGTTACCATAGCCCCCCTACTTATTATGTAATAATGTAACTAATGAAGTATGTGTTCATTTGACCTGCTTTGGACATGTGTTTTGTGGTCACTGCAATCCTAGACAGGAAAGCATTGCACTGTTCCACCTCCTCCCCTAATCCTGATATGCCCCACTCCATTTCACCTGATTAGGAATAAAAATAATAATAATACTGAGAAAGTTGAGACATTCATTTGCAGATGTTCAGTTTTGATAATCACATAGCAAAGTTCACCTACCTCGCATTTAAAATCATGGGCTTTGGCATGGAATACTGAAAGGAAGGGCTTCATGTTGAGAAGGTGCTGGAGCTCTGGGCAGCTTTTTGCAACTCTCTGGAGGTAGGGCCTATATTTGCAGGTCACATCCATACAAAAAAGTGATTTGCCTACTGGCCAGCTTTTCTTGCAGGTACAGGGGATAGGCAAAAATTTCACCCTGTACATATTTAAAGCACATAGCAGCACTCCGTGTCGACACACACATAGCTCCAATCCCTCCTCGTCTACCTTGCTTGCAGATCTTTGGGAGGTCTCTCTGGCTGCTGACCACTCCCCTCCACAAACACCTCTTCCACTGACCTATAATATGGAAAATGGTTGATGAAAATAAGACTCTCTAAACAACCTCTTCAGTAAGAGGTAAATTTAGTCCTGTATATACTCTAATCATCTGCAATGTTACATGTTTGGATGTCTTGTGAATGTAGTCCACAAATCTTGTCACATCTTCATCCTTAGCTATAAAGACGTCTTCAAAGATGGCCTGTTCTTCAGATCTAAAAAAATAATAATAATAATAAAAAATACAGAACAGGTACACAAAAGTTTCTGATACCTTGTAATCTAATTTTACTTGGTGCACATTAAAGAGATATTTTTTCTTATCAATATTGTTTCAACAGTGTGATATTATACACAATTTGAAATACCTAGCTGCATTCTTAAAACGGTAATGCTTGCGGTTTCCATCTACTGAAACTGCCAGCATATCTGGGCTGCACGCAGGACAGATGAAGCGCTCTTCCTTGCAGATTTTATCCACCTCATATCGCACAGCCTCCCACTCAAAAAAGCTTTTCTGAAAACTGTCTGTGGAGATCTTGCCAGTCTATTACAATTAAGGAAACCAACAGCTAATAATGTACAACAAATACATTAGCATTAATAGATATTACGTTTCACCCCACAATACAAAGAAATTAACAATACTGTAAGATAAATAAATTCAATACTCACACGACCAAAGCGGACAGTTCGCTGATCGAGCATTCTTACAAATGCTTGGCAGGACAGTCCTGGGGCTGCCATCTTCATTTCTTCAAATGAGAAAAAGACATCTGTGGCATAAATTGTGGCAAAGTGAAGAGTCGCAGGCCAGTAGTCACTTCGATTTAAGTCGACCACTCCAGCAGCCCAGGCTTGGCATGCCTCACAACTCAACTCAGGCATGCCTAGATCATATCGTCCTGGAAAAATCAAAAGCACATCCACTTTAACGTAAACCTTATGTGATTAATCAGGGTTTGGATTCTTTAAACAATTTTTACATTACTTTGTATACTTTTTAAATATTACTCAGAAGTCAAATGTAGATTTTACATACAGACCTGGGCCAAACTTATGGGAGTAGAGCATGTATAGATTTTTATCTTCACACTCTTACCATTCATTGTGATCACAGCAACAGTCTTCCCTGGGCTGACCCTCAATGACTCTGATGAACAACCACAAATTTTGTCAGGAATCTCCACAGGTACAAGCCGTACTGAAAAAGAGCAAACATGTGAATTAAGATAATTTGTATTGACTGAGTAATATAACAGTGTAATGGTTCAATGGTAATGAAGTACATTGATTAAAAAGTATAGAAGATATGCTAAAAAAACTCAATATCAAACAATAAGAGACAAAAAGGCATTAAATAGTAAAGCTTATGATGCTTAACGATTATCAGAATGATATGCATGTTGTACACTCACAAACCAGAACTTACCACAATGGAAAGAGCCTTATCTACAACAAAAGTTGTTAGAGGCAGTGGCTGGTAGAATCCAGGAGTCATGGCATCTCGGTTATGGAGAACATGTCTGGTGTGCATGCTGACATCACATTCAGCACAGAAGAAGGGCCGTGGTCGACAGTCACCACACCGTACAACAGCTGGATTGCTCCCACACTGTTGGCAGATGCGTGTTGCCACATTTTCTTGTGCCGCAGCGGTGTTCACCAGACGGGGTCTCTCTGCCCTCCATCTCTCTGAAAAGAGACTTTGTCGTGTGCTCCAGTTCGAGGAAGCTAGGAGAGGATCTCTTGAGGTTACAAGAGGTGATGCCTCATCATCTGAGGTATTGCTCAGTGAGTGCTGGAGATCTTGCAGAAAACACTCTGTTAAAATAGTATGGAATATTTAAAAACAACACTTTAATATATACATTAATGTGTACTGCATGGATTGCCTTTGACTGTGATAAGGATAGTATTCTGGCAAATTGTACAAATTTAAATTTACACAATGAAGTACACACCAACAGTCTCTGGAGCAAAGGTCACCTCACAGGTAGTGTCAGGAGCATTGATGGGAGGATCAGTTTTCCGAATGTGATCAGCTGCACCAGATTAAAAAACAAAACATTTACAACATTTTCAACTTGACCCAAGGCTTGTGCCACAATTTTACCTCCCTTATATAACCAGCCTGAAATGGCCAAAGCTCGCTATTTAATGTTTAGCTAGAGAGAAGGACTAGCAGACTTTTTATTTCCCAAACCCAAATGTGGACAGTACAGTTACTTGAAGCTATCTATAAGGTGTCATATAGATGATGAAGGCAAATAAGAATGCTTGCTGTAGAAGCTGATAATTTAAAAAAGAAACAAGCTGGTTGGCTACCGACAACACACTCAGAACAAACACAGCCTTACCAAGACCAATATTTTAGTGTGGTTTATACTGCTTTACACAAATACTGTATGTAATCAATTTATTTTCATGTCAAAAATCAAATGAGTGGTTCTGGTTTGATTGTTTCCCTGACATATTCCTTGTTTGGTACATTCATAAGTGCCTAATCAATGTAGCTATTCAATAGATCTTGAATGAAAAACTATACTGACACTTATTTGACTGATTCCTGCTTGATCTTGGCCTTGCATAGACAATGTTTCCATCAATGTCTCTCTTTCTCCAATGCACCCTTGGTTCAGGTGTCTTTACTGGTGCTGCTTCCTCCTCTTCCTGCAGCTCACCAAGCAAGTCATCAAGACTTTGGAGTTCATCATTGAGTTCTTGATGATCAACCAGGTTATCCAGCATCATAAAATGTTCTTGGAGTTCTGAATCACTCATGGTGATGGGCAGAAACACAGACAGACAGAAAGACTCACAACAAAGAAGGACAGATACGACAACTAGAGATGTGAACAGAGAGAGAGAGAGAGAGAGAGAAAGAGAGAGAGAGAGAGAGAGACAGAGAGAGAGAGATAAGTACAGGTTAACAAGACGGACGTGGCTCTTAAAAGTGCCTTTAAACGACATATTTTCTCGTTAATAAGGACATCTTTTCTCGTTATAACGACATATCTTTTCTCGTTATACATCATAGATCTTTCTCATAAACGAATAAGGTCTTTCTCGTTATATAACATATTTTTCTAATGATACGACTATGGTAAAGCTGATGGGCAGTTTTGAGTTGTACTACGTGGAATAAAATGGGCTTGGACAGGTGGCATTATGATATTTCTGTTATACCGTTTTATTTCTTTAAGGCAAATGACAGACATGGAAAATGGTTTACAACATAGTCTTCTTTGAGAACACTTAATTTGCTTTGTTATACCATATGATGAGCCAAAATATTGTTGTAGTTATGAATTAATTTGTATAGTTCATTATTGGTAAGATTTGTGTGTTTACTATATAATTTTGTGTGGATTTTGATCAATTACTGGAAAACACCAATCTGGCAACACTGTTCGTCATCTGAACATTTATAAATTGCTAAAGTGTTGTGATCAGCTAACTTACTATAATATTGGTAACTGAACACACATCATAATTACAAATCATACAATCTCCTATGATATTGTCCTGCATGATTATATGTGAAAAAATAAAAAAGCTTACATTTAATTAGCTAACTTAACTTAGCTAACGTTAGCCTACTACACATTTGGTACAGCAGCACGTTATATTTTTTATAATACTGCATCACGAAACTGCTACCTTGCAATTCTAAAGGTTCTAAACACAAATTCTTGACCTGATTAAACAGTTTTTGTTCCGTAAATTTAAGGATTGTTCCCGTCTGTATTAATTAACTGTTCTACTTACCAAGTGGGAAATCGCAGTGGACGTTGGGATCGCGCCTTACAATGACGTCAGCACCACTGATCGATTGAGTTATTAATAAATACATAAACTAATTAATAAATAAATAAACAATCAATCAATCAATAAACAAACAAAGACATAAATAAATAAATAGATAAATAAATAATAGGATGATTGCATCGCATTGCGCTGATTAATCCTGATTAACAAAACATAATCACAGCACATTAAATAAGTTTATCTTTATCAACAAGCCTCCGACAAAAATACCAGCATTACCTCGGAAAACACTTACTGCTGTTGCTCGCTGGAGCGTTGTTAAAGTCACCGCTGAACGCTGTTTCACAGACGGCACTTTGATAGCAGGCAAGGGTGGATTTTAAAATAACAAAATCCGTGAAATATGAGACAATCGACTCCCCTGCCATAACTAATTTATTGTCGCCTTTTCTTTTTTATTCCTATTTATCGTAGTTTCAACCTGTACACACTGCATCTGCTTTCCTGCACGTCAAATGTCAACGCCGCGGGCTCCAGGCAGAAGTCTGTGGGAATCCCTGCAAGTTAAAATATGACGCCAAAGGGATACCCAGTGAGTTAAAATATGACGCCAAAGGGACCCTGACCAAGCTTCAATATGTGACGAGTTGGGAGTGAGAAGTCATGGGTCTGAGTGCTGTTATTGGATAATGTTGTATTGGAGATTAATCCTAATAAACATGCTGCTATAATTAAATCCATTACATTAAATACATTTAAAACAGTGTATTTCAATTCAGCCGCGTGCAGATCCTCGTTTATGTCAGACTGAGCAGCGCAGACAATCGCTCACCTCAGCCCTACCATATCTATTATAACGGAAAACCTATCGTTTATATGACATATGTCATTATTACGAGAAAAAATATGTCATTATAACGAGAAAATATGTTGTTTTAACGAGAAAATATGTCGTTTTAACGAGAAAATATCTCGTTATTACGAGAAAATAAGTCATTTTAACGAGAAAATATCTCGTTTTAACTAGAAAAGATCTCGTTATTACGAGAAAATATGTCGTTTTAACGAGAAAAGATCTCGTTATTACGAGAAAATAAGTCATTTTAACGAGAAAATATCTCGTTTTAACTAGAAAAGATCTCGTTATTACGAGAAAATATGTCGTTTTAACTAGAAAATATCTCGTTATAACGAGAAAATATATCGTTATAACGAGAAAAGACATAATTGAGTGGAAAAAATATTATGTGTGGGCAGCAATGCGTCACCGTACTAAACACCACATTTGTTAATATAGTTTTGTTTTTTAGTATGCACTCCATGTTGCACTCTCAAAGCCATTTGATTTTTCTGTGGTGAGTTTGCATCAATGTATTGTTATTTGTAATTTTGTAAAGCAAAAAGGGCTGAGAGAACACTTTCAAAAAAAAAAAAAAAAAACCTTTTTCTTTCTGCAAAATGTGTGTAAAATAGCCATAAATGGGTTTTCTCATTAATTGCAATGTATATATCAACAAAATCTAATTTGCATATTAATGTGTTTTTGGGGTAACATGAAATGACAAACGAAGTGTAATAATGGAAGTAATAATATAAATATACACTACCAGTCCAAAAAATTTAAACAGTAAGATTTGTAATGCTTTTTTTAAAGAATTATCTTCTGCTCACCAAACCAGCATTTATTTGATCCAAAATACAACAAAAGCAGTAATATTGTGAAATATTTTACTATTTAAAATAGCTGCTTTCTATTTAAATATATTTTAAAATATAATTTATTCTAGTGATCAAATCTAAATTTTCACTTTTTACTGGTAGTATGTATACACAATTAAAAGCATATCATGTAGTTGACATTATTGGCTGTTTTTTGTTGTTGTTGAATTCGATCCCTCCATTTGTTGTTTTTCCCCGCAAGCGATTTTATTCTCACTTCATCCAGGAAGGGCCACCTGCATCAGCTGGAGCTGCAAATGGGTCTGGTTGGATGCAGGCAGATGAATTTTTGCAGTTCCTTCAACACTTTGCCAACCATACGAAGCCCTCACTGGAATCCAAAGTACTTCTCTTCAAATCAAATCATATCAAATCAAATCAAATCAAATCACTTTTATTGTCACATCATCAAAACAAGTGCCTTGGTGAGTGAAATTCTTAAGAGCGTGCTCCAGACAGTGCAAAAAAAAAAAAAAACAGTTTACATATGGACAGTACATATTTACAGACTGTACGGAAGACAATGTGCAAAATACACATACATATACTCAGTACACATAGTGTACTATAAAGACATACTTAGTTATCAACTACACATTATACACCGTATGTGCACATCTACATTATGTACACTATCTATACATTATGTAGTCTATACATAGTAATAATGTGAAGGTGCAACAGATTATAAATTAACAGCAGATTGGTTGAGCAGCAGATAGTTGTGCAAAGGTGCAACAGATTATGCAAATGCAGTGTCGTGGATGCGCATTGTATGGTGTCCAGTGATAGCAGATAGGTTGTGTTAGGACAATCACGTGTCCCACCTGTCTGTCCAAGCCATGGATTTATGTAGGGAACGGGGCATCATTTTACTTACTTTTCCACCACAGTGCACTCATAAGCTCTGTCCCCTGGACAGTTAATGTTGCAAATAAATCAATTTGTCTACACTCAAAAGTATTGTTTTAATAGATGAAAAATGTACATACTGTGCTATGTAGAATAAAAAATGTAGAGTTGAGTAATATGAGTAAATATACTACAATTTAAACTAAACTGAATTTGAATTGATTGTGTGAAATCTGACTCTTCCAGCAAGTGTTACAAATAACCCTCTGTCTATTACAACTAGCCATGGGCTAAGTAGTAACATTTTATTCCTGGCACTTTTGCCGATACTGCACAAAAACGGTAGGTCCGACGAACATAGAAACAGTGCTCATTTGTAGGAGAGGCTTGTACGTTGTTTGTATAAAAAATATGGTTTGTCTAACCCCATTACTTTGTTCATTATTTGGCCAAAATCAAAAAGTGTTACTTTGTGTCAGTTCATCATTAGTCAGCAGAAGAGATCAACGCTCTCCTTCCATTAGAGATAACAAGTGAATCCGGTCACATGTTGGTGACGTAGCAGGTCCTGCTCCCTGCCAGTGGCCGAGCACCGGCACCAGCCCCAGTGGAAAAGAAGTAAGAGCGAATTGCAGTTCACTGCATATGAGGCTGCGCAGCCACAGACAAGCCAATGATGACCCTGAAAGCAACTAATATGGACACATGAGCATCAGAACAAGACTGAGTAAGAAGGAAGAATGGAAGAAGCTTGCCTGGTCTGATGAATTCCGTTTTCTTTTAGATCAAGTGGATAGTGGGTGAATGTGCATTGTTTACTTTGGGAAGAGATTGCAGCAGGATGACTATGGGAAGAAGGCAGGTCAGCAGAGGCAGTGTTATCCTCTGACCAATGCTCTGCTGGGAAACCATCCTTGGAAATTCCTATTGTGGATGTTACTTTGACACATACCACCTACCTAAAGACTGTTGCAGACCACGTACACTCCTCCATTGCAATAGTATTCCCTGATGGAATGGCCTCTTTCAGCAGGATAATTTTGATGTCCTTATATAAATCGCCCACTAGATGGCACTCTAGTTCCTTATTTGTATAAGAGATAACGGGATAGATGAAGTGAGAATAGAGTTGTTACAGATGCTGTGCATGTGCATGTGAGTAACCTTGCTAGTTTGAGTTATTAAAAGTTCCTAAGAAGAATCTATTGCTGTGTTTCCTGCCTATATGATGACATAATAATACACTGCAATGTTTGTTCAGGAATGGCTTGAGGAACATGACAAAGGGTTCAGGGTGTTGTCTTGACCTCCAAATTCCTACAAATCTCAATCCAGTATGTCAATGGATTGTGCTGGACAAAC
Source organism: Gymnocypris eckloni scoliostomus (assembly GCA_027564155.1). Taxonomy (NCBI): domain Eukaryota; kingdom Metazoa; phylum Chordata; class Actinopteri; order Cypriniformes; family Cyprinidae; genus Gymnocypris; species Gymnocypris eckloni. The sequence goes on from CM050427.1 coordinate 182,494, forward strand.
ATATCTGATCCATGGAGGCTCCATAACGCAACTTGTATGTCTTCCAAGGATCTGCTGCTGATGTCTTGGTGCCAGATATCGCAGGACGCGTTCAGTGGTCTTGTGGACTCGGTCTTGTGAACTCCATGCCTCGATGCTTCAGAGCTGTTTTGGCAGCACAAGAGGGGCCTACACAATATCAAGCAGGTGGTTTTAATTAATCAGTTTATGTATTTGTATTTGTTTCATTTTTATACCCTATGGTGAAACCATCAGGGAAAAGGAAAACATATTTTCCTCACACCTTGAATAAATGTATTTATTTATTTAATTATTTTTGAAGGTAAGAGGTATCAATTCAATTATTAACTCATTAAAGTGGGAAGTTACGCGACATGACAATTTTTACACATTGTCTGTGTGATATAATTAATTTTCTTTTTTTTTTTACATGTGGTTACAAAACATGACTTTCATACTTTATTTTTCATAAAAGTAGGAAGTTTTTTTACATGCACCTATCAACAAACAACCACTTTTTCCCTTCAGAATGCCAAATATGTGTCGAATAAAAAAGATTTTGATGCCATCAAAGAGGAGAATACTGATTACTTGTTGGGTAAGTGTCATGCACTGGTCAAGGAGACAGAGAGGCTGATGCTAGTAAAAGGTGGTTTATTCAATATAACTCAGGCAGGGCTTCCAACATAGGAGATATAACAAAGAAGGCTCTGGAAGCCGGATGTGCAGTCGCACAGTACGTAAACTTGCGTTTCCTCAGGTGGTGACCAGATCCAGGACAGACGGGCAGACAGGCAGACAATGACCAGTGTAGAGAGCAGCATACATGCAGCCTTGCGACCTTGAAACCAGCCGACGAGTGACAGAGGTGAGTGAGCTTATGAAGGGTAGAGGTGAGTGATTGCAGGTGTGCTCAATCAATGATAAGTGAGACCAGGTGAGGGTGTGCGCTGTGATTGGGAAGGGAGTAGGACAGGCAGATCCGTGACATTACCCCCCTCTCCCGGAAGGCGCGACCCGCGCCGTAATAGAAACACCGGGGAGGGGGGGTGGGCGCCCTGGATGGAGCCGAGCAGACGGAGAGCCAGGGTGACATCGAGGCTCCGGAGGGCCTAGGCGGAGCCAGCGGCTCAGGTGACTGAGGTGGAGGCGGGGATCCGGAATGCCGCGGCGGAGCTGGAGTGACGGAGGACAAAGGTGGAGCTGAAGGGAAGGAGGAGCCTGACAGAGCCGGAGGGATGGAGTGACGAGGCGAAGACAGAGGAGTGGAGTCCTGAGGTGGCGGATGGTCGACGACTGACCAAGGCGGAGCCGGAGGGACGAGGGAGCCCGGTGGAGCTGGTGGGAGGACGGGCCACGGTGGAGACGAGGGAGCCAGGAGCCAAGGTGGAGCCGATGGTTCGAAGGACCGAGATGGAGTCCAGGGCTTGGAGGATCCTCACGCCTGGGTGGAGCTGGAGGCTGGAAGTCCCGAGGCAGCGGATCAGAGCACCCAGCTGACACAGACTGAGGGCGAGCTGAGGGACTGGCAGGAACCAGCGGAGACAGAGTAGAGGAACTGGCTGGATTTGGGAGAGGAGGTGGGAGAGGGAGGCTGGGAGGGAGCACAGGAGCTGGACGGAATCAGCGGAGGCATCAGTGAGCTGGGCGGAACCAGCGGAGGCATCTGTGAGCTGGGCGGAACCAGCAGAGGCATCGGTGAGCTGGACGGGCCCAGCGGAGGCATCGGTGAGCTGGACGGAACCAGCGGAGGCATCGGTGAGCTGGACGGAACCAGCGGAGGCATCGGTGAGCTGGACGGAACCAGCGGAGGCATTGGTGAGCTGGACGGAACCAGCGGAGGCATCGGTGAGCTGGGCGGTACCAGCGGAGGCATCGGTGAGCTGGACGAAACTAAATCTTGGGGCCGCTCCGGAAGTGCTGATTCTCGTGGGCGTTCGGGTGACGCTGACTCTCGTGGACGCTCGGGCGGTTCTGACTCTCGTGGACGCTCGGGCGGCTCTGACTCTCGTGGACGCTCTGGAGTGCTGTACGGAACCAGCGGTGAAGAAGATGAGCTGGGCAGGACCAGCGGAAGAATTTGAGAGCACTTGTGAGGAGTCGGCCCCGGAGGGCGCTGGCGAGGAGCAGGCACCGGAGGGCGCTGGCGAGGAGCAGGCACTGGAAGGCGCTCGGTTAGCGCGGAACTGGACGGAACCAGCGGGGAAGAAGGTGAGCTGGACGGGCTTCCGGCTCGGGATTGGAGATCTCCCAGACATTGGGTCACCGTCTCCTTCCAATTCAGGTTGGAAGTGTCTGGGAGCTCCACGGGTCGATGGTATGAGATCCCGAGCCGGAACAGGGTCTTGAGGACCCCATCATCCAGGGAGCTGACGAGGGCGAGAGGGATGAAAGCCCTGGCGAACTCCAACGGCTCCGGATTCGCACAAGCCAGCGAAATAAATCGCGCTCGCTCCTCCATCGGTGCGGTTCGGTTTTTTAAGGGCTGGTTTTCTGTCACGCACTGGTCAAGGAGACAGAGAGGCTGATGCTAGTAAAAGGTGGTTTATTCAATATAATTCAGGCAGGGCTTCCAACATAGGAGATATAACAAAGAAGGCTCTGGAAGCCGGATGTGCAGTCGCGCAGTACGTAAACTTGCGTTTCCTCAGGCGGGGACCAGATCCAGGACAGACAGGCAGACAATGACCAGTGTAGAGAGCAGCATACATGCAGCCTTGCGACCTTGAAACCAGCCGACGAGTGACAGAGGTGAGTGAGCTTATGAAGGGTAGAGGTGAATGATTGCAGGTGTGCTCAATCAATGATAAGTGAGACCAGGTGAGGGCGTGCGCTGTGATTGGGAAGGGAGTAGGACAGGCAGATCCGTGACAGTAAGTCCGCCTCCTCCATTTGGAGGAAAAACATCCACCTGTTATGTTGATCTACATCCTACAATTCTGTCACTGTTTCTCAACCTTTGTGACTCCAAACCCCCAATTGTCCACAACAATATTCAAAGGCTCCATGACTTTTCCAGTAGTTTTAATCCTTATTAAATATAGGCTATTTACTGGAATTATATATATTTGAAATGTCTACCCAATGAAATATTTTACATTTTGGGTTGAAAATGTTTAATTTATCATAAAATGGAAATATAATTTTACTATTTTATTAATTTACATGACACTTCCACATCTAGAAATCACACTTTTAAAATGAGTCTACCTCATATAGTTTTTTCAAAACTTTAGGAATCCTGGTTCTTTTTACGGAAAACAACAACAACAACAACAAAAACAGGGGAAAAACTGCTGTTGAAAGAGGTGATTTTAAATAAAATAAAAATTGTTTGTTTGTTTGTTTTTTATTTAGTTGCATTAGTTTATTTACTGCTTCTTTTTGCTTATTTTTAATAGATCTTTTTCAAAGATTGCTTGAGTAATTTTTTTTACAAAATACAATTTCTACTTTAAATCAATCATGAAACCCTATTATTGATTTCTGAAATTGACCTTTCATGCAGTGTGTAGCACAGATCTAAAAGTTTTAAATCTGAAAGAGCATCGTGTAAAAAGTTATTTTCTCTCAAAAGTAAAGAGTCGACTCTGAATCATTGAAATAAGTCGTTTTTAAAACAAATCCCAAGCCGTTTCATGTTGACGTCAACATGAAACATTAGCATATTGCCCACCCACTTGTTGCGTGCACAGACCTGGGAAAACGTGAAAAGTTAATCGTTGAGCGAATCGTTTGGGAGTGGTTCAGCAAGTACAGTAATGCATATAAATGCATATTATAAGACAGTCAAAATGCTTTTTGAACTTCCATGCATGTCAACCTGTTGTTGGGGATTCCCAAGACCAAAATATGAATCTTTTAAAACCAATAATAGGGGCACTTTAATTCAGTGTGTTACATGCTGTTTCATTGTAATTAATTGTGAAACTTACTAGCAATTTCTGAGTGAAAACTGTTTGTACACCAAATTCTTCCAGGATAGTGGGGCCTGGCTTCCTGGTTGAGAAACACTGATGTCTATGTCAGTGGTTCCCAACCCAGGGGTCGCAAAGCTCAATCTAGTTTGAGGAATATGAATAGGGATGAAATGGTTACAGTTGGACTATAAACCATGATGAAATGGTTTATAATCCATTGAAATTCTCAATGGTTAGTACAGCTGTTTAATATTTTGATTTATCATTAAAACTGTATTTGATTACTGGGATATAATCACATAAATACTGTCCAACGTGAAGCAAAGTTAGTTACAGTCTCACGTAGGCACAGCATGCAGCATTGGTTTCGTTTTGTGTGACAACTTGACTGAAGGCATTGAAAGGTTTTACAGAGGGAAATATATTCATTAAAAAATTAATTCTCTATTTCTTTATTTGCTAATTGTCTTTATTTGTTTCTCTGTTTCTAGGAATTACACAAGCTTCAGTCTGGATCCAACACTTAAATGATCTGAGATGACAGAACAACTGAGAAGAGATGATGACAACCCCTCGGAGGACCTCAGAGGAAGCCAACCATCAGCGATTATACTTAATTAACCAAATTTTGCCATAAGTTATAGTTTCTACAATATAAATCTATTTTAGAAACTTAATTTCCTGTGAAGTTGCTTTGCAATGTTTGTGTCGTAAAAAGCGCTATACAAATAATCTTGAATTGAATTGAATTTTCTGAAATTGAGGTTTATACATCACCTGAAAGCTGAATAAATATGCTTTCCGTTCATGTATGGTTGTTAGGATATTTCGACAATATTTGTCCGAGACACAACTATTTGAAAAACTGTTGCAAAAAATCTAAATATTGAGAAAATTGCCTTTAAAGTTGTCCAAATAAAGTTCTTAGCAATGCATATTACTAATAGAAAATTACATTTTGATATATTTACGGTATACAGGTGCATCTCAATAAATAAGAATGTCATGGAAAAGTACATTTATTTCAGTAATTCAACTCAAATTGTGAAACTCGTGTATTAAATAAATTCAGTGCACACAGACTGAAGTGGTTTAAATCTTTGGTTCTTTTAATTGTGATGATTTTGGCTCACATTTAACAAAATCCCACCAATTCACTCAACAAATTAGAATACTCCATAAGACCAATAAAAAAACGTTTTAGTGAATTGTTGACCTATATATGTATATGTATATGTATACGTATATGTACTCAATACTTGGTAGGGGCTCTTTTTGCTTTAATTACTGCCTCAATTCGGCGTGGCAGTTTGTGGCTCTGCTGAGGTGGTATGGAAGCCCAGGTTTCTTTGACAGTGGCCTTCAGCTCATTGCATTTTTTGGTCTCTTGTTTCTCATTTTCCTCTTGACAATACCCCATAGATTATCTGTGGGGTTCAGGTCTGGTGAGTTTTCTGGCCAGTCAAGCACGCCAACACCATGGTAATTTAACCAACTTTTGGTGCTTTTGGCATTGTGGGCAGGTGCCAAATCCTGCTGGAAAATGAAATCAGCATCTTTAAAAAGCTGGTCATTAGAAGGAAGCATGGAGTGCTCCAAAATGTCTTGGTAAACGGGTTCAGTGACGTTGGTTTTCAAAAAAACACAATGGACCAACACCAGCAGATGACATTGCACACCAAATTATCACAGACTGTGGAAACTTAACACTGGACTTCAAGCAACTTGGGCTATGAGCTTCTTCACCCTTCCTCCAGACTCTAGGACCTTGGTTTCCAAATGAAATACAAAACTTACTCTCATCTGAAAAGATGACTTTGGACCACTGGGCAACAGTCCAGTTCTTCTTCCCCTTAGCCCAGGTAAGACGCCTCTGATGACAACTGTAGCCAAATTCCTTGACACGTCTGTGTGTGGTGGCTCTTGATGCCTTGACCCCAGCCTCTGTCCATTCCTTGTGAAGTTCACCAAAATTCTTGAATCGATTTTGCTTGACAATCCTCATAAGCCTGTGGTTATCTCGGTTGGTTGTGCATCTTTTTCTTCCACACTTTTTCCTCCCACTAAACTTTCTGTTAACATGCTTGGATACAGCACTCTGTGAACATCCAGCTTCTTTGGCAATGAATGTTCGTGGCTTACCCTCCCTGTGAAGGGACAACTGTCAGATCAGCAGTCTTCCCCATGATTGTGTAGCCTTGTGAACCAAACTGAGAAACCATTTTGAAGGCTCAGGAAACCTTTGCAGGTGTTTTGATTTGATTAGCTGATTGGCATATCACCATATTCTAATTTGTTGAGATTTTTGTTTTTGTTAAATGTGAGCCAAAATCATCACAATTAAAAGAACCAAAGACTTAAACTATTTCAGTCTGTGTGCATTGAACTTATTTAATACACGAGTTTCACGATTTGAGTTGAATTACTGAAATAAATGAACTTTTCCACGACATTCTAATTTATTGAGATGCACCTGTACATTACAAAATATTTTCATGGAACACGATCTTTACTTAATATAATGATTTTTGTCATAAAAGAAAAAATCTTTTTTTTTTTCCCATACAATGTATTTTTGGCTTTTGCTACAAATATACCCCAGCGAGGTTTTGTGCTCCAGGGTCAAAAAATATGAAGAATCGTTTTAAAAATGTGTTAGTATATGCTAGTAGATAACATGTCATGTTGTAGTCATCCAACAAATATTTTAGTTCATGTGAAATCTGACCATTGTTTTTATAATTTAATTTAATGTAATGTAATTAATGTTTCTGCTTTTGTTGCATTTATTACAAAGTTAACAACCGTTAGTTTTTTTTAAAATGGGGGTCGTAAAAAAAAGAATGCTAAAATAGGGGTCCCCTGGAAAAAAGGTTGTGAACCACTGGTCTATGTAATTACAACAATTTATTTTCGATAATTACTTAACCACATTTCTTGGAAAACTGGTAATAAAAAAAAGAGCTTTTCACATTTTACATTTTTTTTTTCACATTTTTCACAGTTATATGTGTTTTGTTTTTATTGTGCTCAGGGCTTTTTGAACCAAAGGACACCAGGTACGAGCTGGAACGTGATCCTTCAATGGACCCATCGTTGACTGAGATGGTGGAAAAACCCATTAAGATTCTTTGCAAAAACTCGAAAGGATTCTACCTCTTTGTGGAAGATAAGTTGATATCATGTCTTGTTTCCATTGCGTATGCCATAAGGTTCAAGGTTTCGTTTATTCGTCACATACTCAATTATACAGAATTTAATCAGTAGTGAAATGTAAATCAGGTCAGGTCCGCTCAATGGACAGTGCTAAAAAAGTAACAACACAAGGGAATATATATAAATATAGGTAAAAAATAAAAATAAGAAGAGACAATAAAGAGTAAAAATGTGCAAATAAATAGGGATGTGCAAGAAGAATGTGCAAACAGGTTATACCGGGTATATACATGTAGCAGCAATTAGGATGATGAGAATAGTGAATGTATTACAGTTAATAAATTGAGTCATGTAAATGTTATGAAACTGAGTTTGTGTTAAGGAGCCTGATGGCCTGAGGGAAGAAGCTCCTTCTAAGTCTCACGGTTTTTGCCATCATGCTCCTGAAGCGCTTGCCAGATGGCAGTAAAATGAAGAGACGGTTAGCGGGGTGATTTGAGTCCTTGATGATTTTGACAGCTCTGCTTTTGGAGCTTTTGAGGTAAATGTCCTGCAGAGAGGGGAGAGCAGACCCTGAGATGTGCTCAGCTAAGCGCACCACTCTCTGCAGAGCTTTGCGGTCCTGATTTGAGGAGTTACCATAAAACACTGAGATGGACTGAGCCAGTACACTTTCTATGGTCCCTGAATAGAAAGTCTTCAGGATAGCCGGTGAGACCCTGAATTTCCTTAGCTGGCGCAGATGGTACAGTCTTTGCCTGGCTTTCTTGACCTGTGTTTGAATGTGTGTAGTCCAAGTCAGGTCCTCTGAGATGTTTACACCGAGGTATTTGAAGCTGCTCACCCTCTTCACAGGGGTCCCACTGATCATAAGAGGAGTGTAGGGCCGCTGCTGTCTCTTCCTGAAGTCCATGATCAGCTCTTTAGTTTTGCTCACGTTCAGAAGATATATTGTGTTTACTTATATATGTGTTTTCTTTCCTGTACGTGGGAGAATAGATCACGGCCATCATGCAGGACAGGTGAAGTACGCCTTGACGGAGGCTGTGGAATTTGACAGAGCCATTGCGCGGGTGGCTAAGCTGACGAGTGAACTCGATACCTTGTCCGTGGTGACTGCTGACCATTCCCATGTGTATTCCTTCAGCTATTCTTACAGGGGCAATCCTGTGCTTGGTACACAAACACAAAATTCATCAATGAGCCATTGAAAACCAAACTTACTTGTATGTCCACACCTTTTGTGACTATATGCTGAACAGGTCTTGAAGGGATAGTTTACCAAAAATAATGTATTACATTTTTTTGGCATTTACATTTAAATTGAGTAATTTAGCAAACGACTTTATCCAAATCTACTTACAATTGGGGAATACATGAAGCGATTCATCTTGAAGAGGCAAACAGACAGAGGAAGTGCTTGTAATACCAAGTCTCAGGCATTGTTCAAATAAGTACAAGCTAGCAAGAGAAGGAATAAATAAAGAGAAAGACTGTTTCTTTTGGTGGAAATTTAGGATGAAGTTAAGTAGTGTTGAAAAAGAAGAGTTTTCAGGTGTCGTTTGAATGTTGACAGGGATCCAGCATTCCAGATGGGAGTTGGAATATCATCCCACCAGTCAGGAGTGTTGAACGAGAATGTTCTGGAGAGGGATTTTGAGCCTCTGTAATGTACCATGAGGCTGCTTCACTAGCAGATCTCATACTTCTGGAGGGATGTAGATTGTTATAAGTGAGTGGAAGTAGGCGGTGCTGAGCCTGTGGTTGTTCTATATGCAAGCATCAGTGTCTTGAACTTGATGCGAGCTGCAATCGGTAGCTAGTGCAAGGAGATAAAGAGAGGAGTAACATGGGCTCTTTTGGGCTCCTTGAAGACCAGTCGGCTGCATTCTGAATAATTTGTAGAGGTTTGATTGTGTTTGATGGAAGTCTAGCCAGAAGAGCATTGCAGTAGTACTGTCTACAAATGACAAGGGCCTGGACAAGAAGTTGTGCAGCATGCTCTGTCAGAAAGGGCTGATCTTTCTGATGTTGTGTAGTGCAAACCTGCAAGATCGAGCAGTCTTTGCAATGTGTTTTTGAAGGTCAGCTGGTCATCAAAGATTACACCAAGATTTCTGACTGAACTTGATGGGGTAATTGTAGAAGGACCTAGCTGAATGGTAAAACCATGCTGTAGGCATGAAATTATGTAGGTCTTAAATAATTTCAAACTTGTAAGACATTCTTTTTGGAACAAAAATAGTTTAAAATATAGTTTAAAAATTGTTAAAATAAACGTTTTATTTATTGGTTTATTTTTATACAATGAAACTCATTGGGCTGCAATGTTTTGTTGTTTTGAATCCCACTGACTTTTGCTGTTTGAACAAAAATGTTGAAATATTATTCAAAATATGATGACAAAAAATAATATTTAATTAATTAATAAAATTGGGTGTTGAATTATTATTTCTGCTTAGGCTTCAAGATATTTGCTCAGTAGAAATAAAAAAAATTCTCAGCAAAAACAAATGTGATGGTATTAGGCAGGGATTAAGAATGATTTATTTCCCTTTTTGTCTTTAGGTGTTTCTTATTCAAAAGCTGAGGATGGCAAGAGCTTTACTAATGCACTATACGGGAACGGTCCAGGATACCTGATTGTGAATGGAACTCGTCCTGACATGATTGCAACAATCTTAAGTAAGTTTTATGAGTTTAATTGTTATTCCCTCAGGTGCAGAGGAGCATTTTTGAGTGCATGGCACAAGCTCTATGCAATGCAGACGCCCCATCTTGTGGTTATGCATGTTACTGCAAGAAATTGAAACAAAACTTTTATTTTACGTAAAAAGGTATAATTCACCAATAAATAAATAATACAAAAATTAATCAAACCCTATTTCTCTCTCTTTAATGAAACACAAAATTAGAAATTTAGCATAATCTCCAAACTGAACTCTTCCATACAATGAAATTGAATGGAGTCTTCAGTTGTCAAGCTACAAAAGTGTCAAACAAAGTTTCCAGTGCTGTAATGGTTAACCAACATTTTTAATCTTTTAACTTTTAACTGAAATAAAGCTGAAATAAAGTAAAATATAAATATTATATGAAAAGCACTAAGTACTAAACTTACTAAAACTAAAATAAGTTAAAAAAATCCTTGCTAATATAATTGACAAAAGCACAATTACTAAAAGTTCAAAATAAAAATTAAAACATAAAAATAATAGCTATTTCAAAATGTTAATACATAATATGGTACCATACATAAATGCTATCAATATTTTGAGTATTTTTGTACTGAAAAGTTTTTTACTGAAATAACAGCATCGCAACTCTCACTGATTTTAAAGGGGTCATATGATGCTTTTTAAAAGATCATTATTTTGTGTATTTGGTGTAACAGAATATGTCATCATGCTTTAATGTTCAAAAAACACATTATTTTTAAAATACTGTACATTATTTTAGGTCCTCTATGCCCACCTCTCAAACGCTTCGTTTTCTACAAATTCCTCCTTCCGCCAAGAATAGTCTGCTCTGATTGGCCAACTGACATAGAGCATTGCCGAACACCACAACCATGAGTCGAAATTTAACGCCCCTTTCCATAATTGTGAGCTTCAGCTTTCAAAATGAAAGAAAAGACAGTTAATAATGTCCTTAGTTTTACCATCAGTCGAAGCCCGCTTTGATATGACTCTTGTGTGTGTCTGTCTCTCTCTCTCTCTCTCTCTCACACACACACACACACAGACACACACACGACACGCAAAACTCCACATTTGAACAGTCAATAGCAAATACTTAAACAGATAACAAAACATACAGTCACTGATTCAGAAGCGTCAGATTGTCATAGCAAAGTCAGAATTACCTGCTCTCCTAGGTTCACTAAACGGCCGTCCATTAAATGCGTTGCTGTTCTGTTGTAAGCAGTGTTGGTGAAAGTTCCTTTTAAAAGTAGTGCATTACAATATTGCGTTACTCCCTAAAAAAGTAACTAATTACGTTACTTAGTTACTCTCTTTATGGAAAGTAATGCGTTGCATTACTTTTGCATTACTTTTGCATTACTTTCGCATTACTTTTTAAATATGAGCAGGGCTTGATTGTTAGTTTTTAATTCAATAAGTTCTATTTATAGCAAATGTAAAAGCCTTTCACACCAAAAAGTATCATGAATAAACCCCAGGCTGAAGGAAGAGTAAATTCACGTCTGTACTGTAGAATGCAGAAAAAGAAGGTTCAACACTCTTCAGCAATAAAAAAAAAATTAAGCACAATTGTTAGTTTATCAAAAGTAATTTATGCTTATTAATATGGTTGAACTGGATCATCAAAGGTCAGCAGCAAAGATATCGGTTAATAAAATGAGTTTAGATATATGTGTATATGTATTAATTCATTTTGATGAATATTGAATCTGTTTTTTGTGAGTGGGATGAATTAATACACATTCCCATTTAGTCTAGAACTACAGTAAGATCATGTTCACACAGCGTACTGTCAGTCAATAAATGGAAAAAAAGTAACTCAGATATTTTATAGGAAATTAAAAAGTAATGCGTTACTTTACTAGTTACTTGAAAAAAAGTTATATTATTACGTAACTCGCGTTGCTTGTAATGCGTTACCCCAACACTGGTTGTAAGTAATATTAATGATTCCTAAATGCATCTACTTTTGGAAGGCCAAATAAAATGCCCTTTCTTTTTGCCTAGAAACACACAGCGTCCCCCTGACAAGGCTGCATCAACACTACTACCATTACTGAAACCACGCATTACACAAATGTTCCCACGCCGTGATGTAGACATGTGGGGGCATGTTTAAATGAGACGTTTTAGGGGTGTGTGGAACAGTCTTAACTTTGATAAAGAATATCTCTTTGGTTTTGAGACTTTAGTCAATCGCATCATATGACCCCTTTAAAAAGCATTTGATCATGAAATAAGATTGCTGAAGTCTTAATATATATTAAATTAGTTAGTTAATTAATTAATTAGTTTTTTAAGTCCTTAAATTGAAAATGTGTGATCTTTAAAACCTCATATGGTATGAGTTTTATTATTCGTTTTATAGATTTATTTTCATTTATGGTGAATTGATAAATAACTCTATAACGTAATTTAGTAATATGTCATTTTGTTTTTTCGTTTTTTTTTCAGGCAGTGATGAATATCTTCAGCAGGCTGCTGAACTCATGGTTCTGAGGATGTTGCTATTTTTGCCAAAGGCCCAATGGCCCACCTCTTCCACGGAGTCCAAGAGCAAAGCTACATTCCTCATGCTATGGCTTACGCTGTGCCTGTATTGAGCCCTACACCGACTGCCAGCTACAAAACAATGACGTTTGCACTCAATTCAGGCTTGTGGTTCTGATGCTGAGCTTGCTCTCCTCACTCACCACCCTCATGTAATGTGACTAAAGTGGGGTGAGGTGCACTTTACACAGTATATTTAAATCACAATACATTTGCAGGTTTTTCCCATTCAACTGCAACATTTAGACAACTGATGGGCAAGTTGCATAAGTTCTGCACTGGATCCGAGTTTGCAATTAATGTTGATTGAGATATAATTGAAATCCTCGGTGAGGACATGAATAAGTGTTGGCCAAATGTTGATTAATGAATGCCAATAAAATCTGGAAAATCCAAGAAGATGTACTTGTATTTACATTGTACTCGCATTTCTTTAGTGACCCTAAAAATACTGAATAAATAGTAATGTATGTAATAAAATAATCCTCTGAGTTGATTCAATTTAAGTTTATAATATTTACCTTCATAATGCTGAGTATAATGATATATTATAAACATATTTTGGACATTGTGAACAGTATGATGGTGTCCTCTTCAGGTAAAATAAAATAAATAGTTTGAAACATATCAACTGTGCTATTGTTTCAAATGAGTAAAACGTAATTCACTAAAAGTATTGTGAAATGTGATATTTTAAAAACTGCAATTAAACTATAAATCTTTTTTGTTTGTGTGTGTCCATTGTACACCATTCTGGAAGATGACCTGCCTCATACAAACAAAGATGCAAACCACCTTTCGCCTTCTCCCATCCTGTATGTCATGGCACATTTAAAAAAAATTATTAAAAATTAAATACATACCTGTAAAAAAAACAGTAATCTACTGGCAGCTGTGGATACCACTGCTAAATTAGAGTAATATACTGTAGATGACAAAACAGCATTTTACTGTTGATTTCAAAAACTGTAGCACACTGTTTTTTTACATTATAATGCTGGCAACCACAGCTGCCATTACCGTTTTTGTTTTTAACAGGGAAATGTTTTATAGTGTAAATAAATACATTTGAAAGAATACAATATTTAAATTTGAAGATTAAAAAATAAATAATTATTATTCCTTCCTTCCTTCAAAAAGCATTTTTTTTCACCTAGATTTAGAAAATCTGTTCACACTTAACTGAAAAATATCAAAACTATTTCAAAATATTTTAAATTGTATATATTGTATTCATTGGATTATATATATATATATATATATATATATATATATATATATATGCACAGTTAAATTGTATATTTGTCTGCAATTAAATGTTATTTTTGTACCTGACACTGAACATCTTTCCTCCACTTCATGCCACTTCCTAACAAGTCAATAAATTAATAAACAAATCAGATAGGATATAAAATAAGAAAAAATTTTTGGAAATGTATAATTCAATTTTTAATTTATGTATAAAGCAGGAATTGTGTGCGCTCAGAACAAACAAAACAAAGGTTCTCAGGTGCGTAGAACAAAAAGAAGAAAGTTTTTAGTTCAATAGGTAGCAGAATTTGTCCTCACACTGAAAAAACAGACCAAAAAGGTCTATCAAAAATTGCATTATTTATTTTTCATATTCAAACGTAACAAAGGTGCAATGTGTATTTAAAATCAGCCCTGAGAGCAGACATTTCAGCCCATTCTTTCTTCAGTGCTCATGAGGCAAAAAGCAACACCACACTTATATAGACACAATTGCAAATTGTTGACAGCTGATCTTAATTAATGAGGGAAATTGTCATGCCAGCAATTTCCCTTTACAAAAAACACGCAAGACCCATCTCTTCATTTAATCCTGTTGGGGTTAATGATTTCAACTCAAAAATCCAAAAAGCCTCTCTTTGTAACAATTTTCTATCACAGTTACCACCTCTCCTATGTAAAATAACCCTCTCAATGCCCAGGAATTTGAAATCAGAAAAAGAATGTCCTGTCTCCTGATAGTGCCCATATGTTCAATAATTCTAGTGTGCAATGCACATTTTGTTTTTCCAACAGACAGTACAGGGCAAGAACACAATTATTTATATCACATGTGTTGTTTTACATGTGATCAATTGTTTAATTTGATACGTTTTACCCATTGTGGATGTGTAAATTAATTGCATTTTAACTAATGCAAACAGGCAACACAATCTTTTACACAGAATATTTCCATGAGCACCAGAGAGGGTCCCCAGGAGTGGAGATGTGGGTATATGCACACACCAATTTATCCCGTAAATGTGGAGGCCTGGAGTGAACAAAGAGAGGTGGATTAGTAAACAGGCCTGGCAAATCACAATAACTCTGTATGATATGCCAATAATTATTGATTGCCTGTTTGATAACAGGACTCAAGGGACTAAAAGTAGATTTTAATATACAAGAAAACTTCTTATTCTTGGGGGTCCAGCTGGTATCTTTTGGCAAATGTCTAATTTTGTCTAAAGCAGTATCGAGCCACTTGATTGGATATCCCCGAGATCTAAAATCGCTATACAAATTCTGGGCTTTGGCTTCAAAATCATCCCTGCTAGAACAAATGCGAAAAAGTCTCGTTAACTGGCTATACGGCAGATCACGTTTCAAAGACATGGGATGATCACTCTTTGCATGTAAAAGACAGTTTTTTGCTGTTTCTTTTCTATATAGAGAAGATACAATTTTTCCAATGATATCAGAGATGTTTGTGTCCAAAAAAGTAATATCTATTGTCCTCACATGATAGGTAAACTTAATGGATGGTCTAAGACAATTCATATACAAGGTAAAAGCTTCGAAATCACTGGCAGAATCTTTGAAGATGATAAAGCAGTCATCAATATATCTTTTGAACAATACCAAATTGTTGATGAAAGGATTATTATTCAAGAAATATTGATCTTCAAGATAACCAAAGTATAGGTTTGCATGTCAGGGGCCATAGTGGCACCCATTGCTGTGCCCTCAATTTGTAAATGAAACTTCTTCTCAAAAAGGAAATAGTTCTTTGTCAAAACCGATTCAGCATAATATTTCAATGCCCAAGAGACCCTCAGTGTGAGGTGTAAAGAGGTCACATCCATTGTAGCAAGTATCATGTCTTCATCTAGATCTTTTATGACTTACAGACATTGAAGAATGTCTCTGGTGTCTCTAAGATAGCTGGGAAGAGATGTCACTGGAGGCCTCAAAACAAAGTTCACAAAATTTGAGAGTGGCTCTGTTAATACCTGCCACTATAGGTCGTCCAGGAGGAAGTTTTTAGATCTTTATGGATTTTGGGTAAGAAATAGAACACAGCTGTTGAAAAGATATTGTAATTCTTTTTCAGAAATCAAACCCTTCAAATGTGCCATCTTAAAAAAAAAAAAAACATCTCTTTGAAATTGTATGGTAGGGTCTGATGTTAGAACTTTAAAGCAAGTACTATTTTGTAAATGACGAAAGACTCCAGAATTGTAGAGCGTTCTAGGCAAAATTACTAAGCCACCCCCTTTATCAGCAGAGATCACCCCTTTACTATGCAGAGATAAGGATATCGTGGTTAAACCTGCTGCAGTTATCTCAAGGTGTGATCTCTGCTGATAAAGGGGGTGGCTTAGTAATTTTGCCCAGAATGCTCTACAATTCCGAAGTCTTTCGTCAGTTACAAAATAGCACTTACTATAAAGTTCTAACATCAAACCCTACCATACAATTTCATACAATTAATAATACTGAGAAAAGCTCAGAAAACGGATGACGTAGACATGTACTCTCCAGCCACAGCAGCCAATCACCACTGCAAATTAACGCATATGTCAGTTTTCGTAACGTTGGTTCAACTTTGCTTTTTGAACCAGAAGAAAGAATTTGCTAAATAAAAGAGGAAAATACACCCTACTGAAAAAAACAATAGACACCATCACACAATTTGTAATGATTTTACTGGTTATAATGGGGCTTGTAATGGTTTTATAGGAGACTGTAATGGACTCTGTTGGTCTCTACTGGTAATTGGTGGCTTGTTAAAACCAATAAATCCTAATGGAATATGTCCCAAAACACAATACAGAAAACCATTTCGAGTCTCGAGTCTCGGTCTGGCAGGAGTTGTAGGTGGGGGGAGTGAATATACAGCACTCTCCATCCTCAATACCACAACTGAGGTGCCCTTGAGCAAGGCACCGAACCCTCAACTGCTCCCCGGGAGCCGCAGCATAAATGGCTGCCCTCTGCACCGGGTGTGTGTTCACAGTGTGTGTGTGTGTGTGTGTGTGTTCACTGCTGTGTGTGTGCACCTTGGATGGGTAACTGTAGAGCACAAATTCCGAGTATGGGAATACTTGGCCGTTTGTCACTTTTTACTTGTTTTTTTATTTAAGCAGGGCACTTTTCCCTTAATAATAGATATAATGAGTGCTATTGTTGTTTTCACAATGTGAAACCTGCTCATGTATGTGAACATCTCAAAACAAAATGTGTTTAGGGTTTCATGGCATTTTAAAGCAGCCCAATTCCGCGGGAAAATCTCAGACTTGGCAACATTGAGTGCAATCCCATTGATTGAACGCACTGTACACTCTTTTTCATTCCTGTCAAATATTAAATATAGCGCTACCCTGACTGAGATCCATTAATATCCATTATCATAGCGCTGACGCATTTATGAGATACTCATCGTTAAAACTGATGAAGATTAACTGGTAAAATGCAGAAGAGTGACTCCTACGTTTGACCTTACAGCCCCAACAAACATGGCGACGGTCACTTGACACGTTAGAGTTCCGTTTCTATAGCAACACTACAACTCCCGCGATAACAGCGACCACGAGACTAATTGCGGCGCCCTATTTCCTTTCCCGCTGCAAGTGCGAGAGCTCCGGCAGCAATCAAGTCATCAACCGTGACAAACTTTAGTCACAAACAGCGTTTAACTTTCATTCGTAGGCAAGCAACACACCAGTGGTTCATAAAATAGGCCCGGGTGTTGTTTCTGAAGCGCCTCGACGTGTTTGAGGCGTTTGTTTGAGGTGTAAACTGTGTAAAACACGAGTTGTTGGTGGGTTTGATGGTTATGGCAGCACCGCGACCCGTTAAAGGGATTTTGAAGAACAAATCCAGTATAAAAGCCAGACCAGAAGAGCCAGTCCAGGACACCCCAGAACCAGGAGCCCCTATCAACTCTGAAGACGACCCACAGTGAGTAACGTTAACTACGTTAGTCTTTAAAACAGGCGAAATCTGCCAGCTGTAGCACCTGTCAATCAAACTCCGACATGATGTTGACAGCGACCTGAATTAGTAACGTTACACTTAACCAGTCCTCTAGGTCGAGTTTAACTGATGACTGGGTTAGTAGCTTGGGCTGACCTGTCATGTTAGGCTGGTTTGAACACAAGTTCAACATCTTCTTTACTAACCAGCTGTATTACATTCAGTCTTTGAGCCTGATATTTACATGCACAGCTCAGTGTTGTATTTGAAATATGGATTCATGTGTAGCAAAAGTGTTTTTTTTTTTATTAGCAAAGGTATAAATTATGCAACAACGTCGATGTTTTAACATTAAAAACTCTTTAAAACGATTTACAATCGATTTACAAGAGTATTTGTATATACATGCATATCATTAAATATGAATAGGACAGACGGTTGGACATTTCTTAAAATCAATTTCTGGATATTAAAATATGAATAAATGTGATTGTCACTTAAGCATTAACTGGGCGAATCACACTAACACTTCCAAGAGCATTCGTGTGAATTATTTCACCCCAAAATCAGAGGGACCAAAAATAATTATTTGCTTAATTTTTTTTAAAGGAATTTTAGTAAATACTTTAGTTACTTTTAAGAGAAAAATCTGGTAAAATTTCTTGTTTTTATTACTTACACACACACACACACACACACACACACACACACACACACACACACACACACACACACACGTGTATGTGAATGTAGTGATCAGAATATTTTTCCATTTACAAGCTTAAAATTCATGGTTATAATATAACACTACAAAAATGTTAACGTTATAAAAAACAGTTAATTAAAACAAACTAAAATTAAAGGCAACACTTTACTTGAAGGTGTGTGCATAAGACTTACATGACACCTTCATAATCATGACATGACACCTTTATAATCATATGTTTTTATGCATGTTTTTGACAACTGTCATTAAGTGTCATTCGCTAAGTTATGTCATTTTCAATGCAAAGATGACATTATTTGACCTAACTCTACCCTTACCCCTAACAAAGATATATCAAACAATGTCATCTTTGCATTAAAAATGACATAACTTAGTGAATGACACTTAATGACAGTTTTCATAAACATGCATAAAAACCTTCATATTCATGACACGTCACGATTATGAAGGTGTCATGTAAGTCTTATGCACACACCTTCAAGTAAAAGTGTAACCAAATTAAAACCATAATACACTTGTAATAAACATCAACTAAAATAAAATATAAAGCTTTTTTATTTCAGCAAAGAAAAATTGTATTGAACTTAAAACAACAAAAAGTTTACTGAAATAAAAATTATATAACTAAATAAATAATGGAAAAATGTATATAAAGAACTTGAAGTAATATGAAAACAAAAATATACAAATACAAAACTGATTTAAAATATTTTTTTCTAAAATAATATGTATCAATGATACTAAAATAATACTGGATTTAAAAATAGGCTTATTGTTATGCATAATATGTTCTTTCTTTCTTTTAGCTTTGGGGTAAAACAACATTCCCAGCATTGATATCTTTAAAGGATGTCTTTGGTAATTAAAGCAAATCCAAAAATATGAACCTTGTTCATGTTAAGTCAAACCAAAACATGTCAACACAAAGGTGGTATAACAGGACTTGTCCTGTCAGTCTGGCTATCATGTCAAATTAGAAGAGCGATTTTCTGTCTGAAGGGTGGCGCGTGTATAAAATGACATTCACTCGTCCAGAGACACTCTTAGGAGTCGTGGATGTGTCTCTCTCTGCTGATGCACTTTCTCTCCCTGGAGGTCAGAGAAGTTCTCTCATGTCAAGGATGCGACCGAAATAATGCTGATACCATTTCATTGTTAACTGAGCCGACTGGATTTTTCAATACAATGCATTAATTTGTGCTTTTAGGTCGAACAAAATTTGATGTTGAAAACATTGATAAAGGAAGTCCTAAACCTTCTGGTTCTGGAGAGCTTGTGTTGTCGGTTTGGCTCGTGTTGATGTATGTAGGTGTGCTTTTTGGCTTGCCGGCTTCCTCTGCCTCCTATTCCTCTCTTGCCAGAAGACATTGTTCTTGAATCCAGCTTTCCCACTCTTAGGAAAATAGGACACACTGTAAGAATGGCACTTATTACTGAATTCCTGTCCCGTGAGACAGCTGAGCTGACTGCAGTAACACTAAATAAATAAAAAATATTCAATGATGCACCGATAATGGGGGTACAGAACCATTAATATACTACAATTGTTCATTGTAGTATATTATTATAATACTATTTATCTTGTCCCACAGCAAAAAGATTGATGTCAAATTGTTTATTTAAACTGTATATTTAAAATCCAATAATCTAATAATGATAATAGAATAATAACAGAAATGTAGAAAAGAGGCAGTAAACGCATGTAGATGAAAAACAGGATCCGTTGTTCACATTGTCAAAATAAAAGTCCCATTTCTGACTCATTGGCCAAACAGGAAAACTCGGCCAATGCCGACAATTAAGAAATGCCATATTTTGTTAAATATATTGGCCTTGACAATATGTTGGATAAACACTCATTATCACACTTACTCGGACTACTGGGGTTTCCAAAATATGCCACTATTTTTCTCATTTGAAATAAGCTGCATTATATAAGTCATTTAGAAGTTGCAATAGAAGTTGCTAATTTACATTCACAGATTTTTTTTTTATATGTCGTTAAATTTAAATGATTTGCTGCGGGAGAGAAACTAAAATGCATGCTGGGAATACTAGGGAACTAGTATTGTCACGGTATCAACATTTCTGTATTCGGTACAGATACCAGTGAAAATCCACGGTTCTCTGTACCAATTTCGGTACCAAAGCAAAACACAAAACCATGCTAATTAAAAAACACACTATTTTTTTATTAATAAAGTCAAACAAAAAATAAAATGCACAAAAATCAATGCCATTCTTTGTGCTTATTTAAAATTGTGTTTCAAGTTTTTCCACAAGTTATAAAAGTATGGGAAACACTTAAGTTTCACACACATTTAATTTGTCTTTTAATTAATTAAATTGGACCAGTTTCTGTTAATATTAAGCCGCAAAAGTATGTCATGACATAGCAGGGCTCTAGAGTGCGACCAATTTGGTCGCACGTGCGCCCTAATTTCTCTCGGGTGCGACTAACAAAAATCCCAGGGCGCACTGGTGCGTCCAGCCATTCGAGAAAAGAAAAAAAAAGTATCCGCGACTCAGAAACTCTGGTTCAACAAAAGACACCCCCGTTAGGCTTATATCGTGGTCTAAACCAATCAGAGATAGTGAAGGGCGGACCCCCCCTCTGATTGGCCGTGGTCCAGATATTCCTGTATGTGTGTGTGTGCGTTTGAAGATGCGTGTGCTGCTGCAGTCAGAGAGAGAGGTGAGTTAGTAGAGATGCACGCAGCTCTTTCTCTGAATCTGATCTGTTCAATGAGTGTCTGACAGTCCCTCCAGGATTCTGCGATCGCTGAATTTATCGCAAAATCATGCAAACTCCGCTATTTTCCAAATTGCTGCAGATTTTGCTCTTAGCTTGTGACGCCATCGCAATGCGCATTCAGTCAAAGAAAGGTTGTTTCTCGGTTCAAAAATGGAATGAACAGCTTTGCGTTCTCTTCATGCACGATTTACAAGAGCTACATTGGACAAACGAACCGAAAGCGGAACAAATCCGGCACTCGTTTGGGCTACAGACCGCTTATCTGCTCGGACCGGCGCTGGCTGCTCTCGATCACGCCGACACCGTATACACAGCGCTGGGAGATACAGTGAAGAAAGTAGTAGAATTAGCCGCAGAATCCATAACATTTCTGTCAGATCTTGTGAGAAGCATTCAAATTCGCACATAATTATGTTAAAGCTACAGATATCAGAACAAACTCCACTGATGTGGAAAACAGGAGAAACGTTGTTCAATAAACACAAATCTCCACCATTCACCATTAATTTAATATAACTAACGTTACAGGAACAACTTGTGACAGAAATGGTCGAATGTCTTAAAGTGTTTTTAAATGCTTCACACAACTTTTCCCAGCACTTCAAACTTTAAGTATTACCGAATTTTAATGTTATTTTTAATGTGATGACATTATTTGTTCATCCTTCATAGGTTTTCCCATTTATAAAACTAAACTTTTCATAATGTAGGAAAGCAACCACTTATTTAAAAATAAAAAATACATTAAATTACCACTATTAGATGGCTGCAGAGAAGTACTTATAGGCTTATCAGCCATTTGCACTCCTAATATATATATATATATATATATATATATATATATATATATATATATATATTGTATTTATTAAATTATATTTAGACATTATGAATTACATTGATAAAAGTTAATTTTGAACTGCATCTCAACTACCCAGACAGCACAAGTATATCTGTAAGACGTCTTGTACATGTGTGTACAAGATGTACATGTGTGATTAGGGTGAGTGCTTTACTGTCAGGTGCTGGTGCCACCTTCTGTAGAACTTAAAGGCACTGGTGCTGGTGTCCTTAAATGCTAGTCTGGAGCCCTACAATGGTTCTCAAGTCAGAAAAGTCATAACAATATTAGAAGAATGTTGTCTGTGGTATATTTTGAAGGATTTTTTAATAGGTTTAATGGGAGGGTTTGAGAAGCACTGCACTAGAGCATTTTCATTCAGACACAGTGGAAGATCTGATAAGAATCTGTGTAGAGGCAAGTCTGGAAGATGTTGATGCTAGAGAGAGTGTGGCAGCTGGTTTAGCCAAGGACAAAGATCAAGAAGGACAAACTACAGGAGTTGGCCATCCGAGAGGCATGTGACTGCAATAGAGGATAGTCCATAATACATTGAGCCATGAGATGTTCAGTTTGACGCCCTTAAAACACTTAATTTAGATGTTCTTTTTATTTCATTTATCTTGAGATGTTTTAAGTTTAAATATTAGCTCAGTGAAGCACTTTAAGCACCATCACTTTTTTCAGTAAGTTACCTTTCTTGTAGAATTGTGCTTCAAATAAAGAACGTTATGTTGACCACATTGTTAGTTAATCGTTTACTAGTCAATATTGCCTATATAAAAATTTGGGTGCACCTAACTTTTGTGCCGGTGCACCTAAGAAAAAAAGTTAGGCGCACCAGTGCACCCAGTGCAAAAAGTTAGTCTAGAGCCCTGCATAGTATGACATTGTGTCCTCATTTAGACAGCAGACGCTGAAATCACCGTGAGCGTGTCAGTGAACAACTCAAGTAAACAAAACCGCGTGTCTCTGCCATTTAATTTATTCACACGGAGACTCGTAGAACATGTGGGACTCGTATTTGAATCGACTTTTGCAGCTTAATATGTACAGATACTGGTCCATATCGCGATTTGATTTAAGTGTAATGACCTACTTTTGAGTAATTCATCCAAACCTTGAAAAATGTCATGACATTCCATGTTAAACTGTAAATTCCGTTTTTAAACTAGGTTCCGCGATTCCGTCCAAGTTTTAGCCACAGAAATCAAACGGCCGTACGCGTCAAGAACTGGGTTGACCGGGTCCTCGGTACCACAGGTACTGTACAATACCTGGTACCGTGACGTTTTCATTTTTAGTACCAGGTCTTTTGACAACACTATGAAATTGCATAGTTCACAGCATATTTATAGTCAGATGTGATTTTATTTTTCAGAAAATACTGTAAACTATTGGTTCTTCAATTCGTTAGTTTAGCCATTTCTTAGAAATGTTTGATCGAACTCTATAAAAACACTATATGTATAATAAATTAAAATAATAAATAAACTAGAGAAATTGTGAATGTTGTTTGCTCGAGCAAAATCCCCTCCACAATGCTGGAGTGTGGGTGGTTGCCAGGGCATTTTGTTCACTGGCAAAGCCCCAAGTCTCTGATATTTTGTATTGGGCGCATGCGCACGCGGCGACCGGCAGTGAAAAGTTTGGCGTTCTCATGTCCTCGTCTTTTATTTTTATTTTTGTACTTAAACCAGTTTTATATAATATAAATATAATAATAATTTAAATATAATAATGTTGTCAAACCAACAGTTAAAAAAATAGTAAACAAATGACCATTTTAATTCAGGTTTGAGTGGATTTCCACAGTGGCTTTGTAGCACAGCACCTCGTGCAAACGCTGGTTGTGTAACTGTTCTTCTTCCATGTGGATTGGCACATTTGATTGCTACTGCAGGAGCATTAGTGATCTAGTCTACTGCGTTCATGTCACCAAATGCACTCGCAGGGTATTCATCAGACTATAGAACACAGAACGGATTCGAATTACGAAAGTCGTTGGTTTAGTTACAGTTCTGTAGCGTGTAAGAGTTTAATCTGCTTGAGGTGTTGTAAAGTGGGACAGTCTTTGCATTGGGAGGGTGTTGATTGCAGCTGCTAAGGCCAAAATCGATAGTTGAGGTCATATTTGAGCTTTGCTGTAACACTTTGACTTATTGATGGTCCATACGGTTAAATGCGAAGAGCTGTCTGTGCATTAGATGCGCATCCTTGAATGGACCATTTATGGACCATTAAGAAATGCATCACTTTTGGAAGGAACTTGGTGTCAAGAGTGTTAGGTATTAAAGTGTTTATTAAAATGGGATGTAAAGATTCACTCAACTCACGATTTGATTCACTATTTTGATTTCATGATTCAATTTTCTCACGATTGTTTTTTACAAAATAAAATTGAAGACATTACAGTAAATTAAAAGGTGTCCTTTTATTAGGCCATTGCACGTTTCTTCGTAAAATTGAAATATAACACAGCTAAATAGAAATTTTAAAACAAACATCAAATCAAACAAGCAAGTTACACAAATAAAATAAATCTCTTCATATAAACAAACTGAAGGCTTTGTCTGTACTCTTTATATTTAAAATTAGTCATCCACTGCATTTTAATCATGATCCAAACAAAGATGCAGCGTACATGCAGCATATAGTCAGGCAGCTTGGCACACAAAATGCGATGACGAGGTGTCGTTGCATTTTAATACTTTTTTTTTAGCCTGTCCAGTTGAACCCACTCGATGCGGCGCTACGCAAAAAAAGGAAAAAGAGCACATCAATGTGGAAATTGTTGTTTACCTCAAAACTGAAACCAAGCCGTTCACACAGAACGTATATTTATGGCATTTTCTAGAGGAACATCTATCATCGTTGCACTCGCGTCTCACACAAGAGAGCCCAAAGACATGTCAAGTTAATGGAAGTTCAACTTACATCTTTGAGTTTAAAGCGGCTCTGACAGAAAGGCTGCGTGTGCCGCTGACGGAGACGCGCTGTTTTGAGCTATGTGCTCTTTTCCTAAATGCATAACTTACATTTCACAGGTATATTCTCCATCTGTAAATGTTAGACAGCCATGGAAATATTTCCATTTTGCGATTTTTCGCTAAAATCCACAGACTTGGTTCTGAATGTGCGCCAAACAGACAGAGCGCAATGAAATAGGAGCGCAATAACTTTGACTAAAATATACATTTTGCTGAAATGTTTGCAGTTGGAGATTTTAAACCTACAAGTATGTGTATTTGTATGATAGCACTAATTGGAAAGTGACTATAATGGGGTAATCAACTTTTTACTCAATTAAATGTGAGATTCTGGAAACAAGCCTATCTGTGCTTTTTTCATTTTGTTCATTTTTTAGTTTAATTTTACTTTGCTTTAAAAGCATTATTTTTGTTTTTAGATCGCAATGTTAGAATTAGAGGTGGGCATAGATTAATTTTTTAAATCTAGATTAATTTTGGAATTAATCTAGATTAAAATGGCTCATTTGAATTCTGCCGAAGGCATTCAGAATATGTGTGCTACCCAAATAATGACTAAAAGTAAGTCTTTGAGAACGGGTTTCTCAAGCCAGGTGGCGATTAGACCAGGGCTCATCTCCTGTTTCCAAAATGCATCACAAACTTTAATCTCTTCCGTGCCAATCCCACAAAAACTGGAGGAAAATCCCATTTTCCTCCCGGAAGAATGACTCCCATTCCTCCCACTCCGTGTTGTTTTTTTTTTGTTTTTTGCCGATAACTGTTACAGTAAAAATATAGTACAGATCACAGCGTGCCCACCTTATTAGTTGAATAAAACCCAAAATGTCGCTTTTTATTATATTGAACTGAAAGCCATCTTATTATGCACAGTGTTGCACAGATTAAATTTCATGTAAATCATCCATGCTAACACACACGCCTTCTATTTTTTTTTTGACATTTCACTCTATAGATATATTTTTCTATGTACTGTATTTTTAGATATATTCGAAGTTTCAAGTTTCTCGCTCAAGTTCACATGAGACCTAAAGCGCATCCTGTTTGCTTAAAAGCATAGCGTTTCGTTGTTATTCTGAGTGCACACAAATAAACGTAGAGTCTTTACAGATTCGAAAGATGTATTAGGCTACTTTTATCTGTATGACCAAAATGATGGAGATTTTAAGAGCAAGTGAGCGCACCGGAGCCTGTCCTGCAGCAAACGCTTCCACACAAACACTTCAATAGCGCACATTTCTCTAGGTTAACATCATATTGAGCGGCCATGTAAAGTTGCTACTACATACATCTTTCAGATGAAAAGCCATATTTGAGGTTGATGAATGATAGGTGAGCGTTTGGATGTCCTGCCCGATTGTATTACCACATAGACCAGCTGTTAACAATCTGTCCATCACGGACTGCGAGCCTCTAGTTCAAGACTGCTCGCCCCTACAGTGCAATTGCCTAGGTATACATCCGCTAAAATATCAGGGTGAAAGTCATCATAGCTTGCGAGTATAGACCCAGCTCCCAACCCAACTTTGAGAATAGATTAACGGCGATATTTTTTATCGCCGATAAGAGTCTCACGTTAACGCAGCACGTTAACGCCGATAACGGCCCACCACTAGTTAGAATGTAATGTGATATTAACCCTTTTTGCACATTATAAATGCCTACATGGTTACATTCACTTTATTTATTTGTTTAATACAAAATGCCGAGATATGTATACTGCAAATCAGCCAAAAAATACAGAGATATTAATTTTTGCTCATATTGCCCAGCCCTACTTTGAAGAAACTTGCATTTGGTAATATTTAGCTCGATTCGTCCTCTTGTGGCCTCAGGAGAGAATCCCAAAGCTTTGTTTTCTAACTGAATTTATGCCTTTTAAATTTGAATATAGTTCGAACTTGTATAATATTTTGGTAAAAAATTCAAATGTAGTTTTTCAGCCAATTTGACAGCCCTAATGAACACTGACTCATTTAGCATGGTTCAGAGGCAAGATGATTAGAAAATACCACATAAACTTTTCTAAAGACAGTCAGTTCCCCTCAGAGATTCATTCATATAATTTAGCCGATTTGTTTGGCATCTCAACCAATTTGAATCGTCTCATATTTGAATAAATTTTCAACCGGTTCGCGGTTCATTACATCCATAAACATTTCTGTTTAGCTCTTATTTTTCTGTTTTATTTGAATCATTTTTGTATTTTATTTTAGTTATTTCATTTTATTTTATCTTATCTAAATTAAATTATCCTGCCTCTAAAACAACTTTTCTCAAATAAAACCATCCCACTCTGACCCTTCATGCTGTTATTGGCCACATAATTATGCATCAAATTAATTGTCCACCAGTTTGAAAGGTAGTCGGTTGAAATTAATTGTACTTTGTGATTTGCATTACAAAACTAACATGTAGGTTTAGCGCTGTAACATAACTGTATCATTCAATGCATTGGGAAACATTTACTTAATACATGAAAGAGGGCCTTGTCTGCCAGTCTTATCATTTATGGCACTAAAGGCTCAGTATGTATGCCACTTGGTGCTATTTTTTTTGTGTCCACTGTTTCCTGAGCTGCTGCTTAAAGTTTCAAAGTGGGGCAGAGTCCTTCGTTTAAAGTAACAGATCTCAGTGGGAATATTTGCTTCAGGGCTAATAACTTATCTAATAATTTTATGTTAAGCTTTGTGTTTCTGTCTCTTCTTATAGGAAGAAGTCACAGAAATGGGATGAAATGAACATTTTGGCCACATATCACCCGGCAGACAAGGACTATGGGCTGATGAAGATAGACGAGCCCAGCACGCCATACAACAGGTAAGTTGGACACACAATTTGACATTAATGCTGTTAAGACTATATCTCAGTCCCTCCAGGATTTAGCAATTCTGCAAATTTTGTAATTACCTCAAGTCTTCTGCAGATTTTGGGCTCAGACGTATCCTGTGATGTCATTGCAATGTGCATTCAGTCTCAGAAAGGTTCTTGAACAGCCTTGCATTCTCATTATGCCCAATTTACAAGAGCTACATTGGACAAATAAACCGAAAGAGGAACGAATCCATGCTACTCGTTTGGGCAACACGGCACAGACCGTTTATCTGCTCAGGCCGGAGCTGCAGGCTGCTCTCCATCACGCGACACCGTTATACACAGTGCTGGGAGATACAGTGAAGAAAGTAGTCAAATTCGCTGCAGAATCAATAACATCTTTGTCAAATCTTGTGAGAAGCATTCAAATTGGCGCATAATTCTGTTAAAACTACAGACATCAGAACAAACACCACTGATGTGGAATCTAGGGTTGGACATCGTTTGGGGTTTTTCGATACCGGTGCCAAACCGATACTTTTAAAACGGTACCAGTGCCTAAACCGATACTTATAAAAAAAATTACCAATTAATAATTGGATTGGCCATTAGCACTAAACACATGGGCCCGGTTTCACAGACAGGGCTTAGACTAAACTGGATCTGTCTGCCGCTTTTGACACTGTCAATCATCAGATCCTCCTGTCCACCCTCTCATCACTGGACATCACAGGGATTCCACTTCGCTGGTTTGAATCCCATCTCACTGGTCGGTCTTTCAAGGTAGCCTGGGGAGGGGAGGTATTCAAAGCACATCAATTGGTCACTGGGATTCCCCAAGGATCGGTTCTTGGACCCCTCCTCTTCTCCACATACACTACATGACTGGGTCTCATCATACAGGCACATGGCTTCTCCTACCATTTCTACGCTGATGACACACAGCTCTATCTCTCATTTCGACCAGATGATCCAACGGTAGCTGCACGGATCTCAGGCTGCCTGGCAGACATCTTGGCGTGGATGAAAGAACATCACCTACAGCACAACCTGGCAAAGACTGAGCTGCTTGTCTTCCCTGCCACTCCAACTCTACAGCATGACTTCACGATTTAGTTAGGTTCATCAACAATTGCCCCATCAGCTTCGGTCAGAAATCTTGGTGTAATCTTTGATGACCAGCTGACCTTCAGAGAGCACATTGCAAAGACTGCTCGATCTTGCAGGTTTGCACTACACAACATCAGAAAGATCAGGCCCTTTCTGACAGAGCATGCTGCACAACTTCTTGTCCAGTCCCTTGTCATTTCTAGTTTGGACTACTGCAATGCTCTTCTGGCTGGAAGCTGCCACCACTCAATTCAATGTAACAAAAAAAGTGCTTAAATGACCAAAACATTCATTTAGGAAAGTAAAATAAACTCTAAATTACTTCATTTAAGTTGGGATGCACTGATATGGATGATAAACTGTGATTACACTGCATTCATTTAAGATACAGTTTGAAGACCAATAATTGTTAAAGATCTGGGCCCGTATCCTTTTATAGAGCTCCTAATTTAGGTTAACAATTTCAAACTAGGAGTCTTAGCTTAAAAGTGATTCAGGACTGAATCTGACAGACCCAAATCATCGCTGCTGCATAGTTGCATTTTCCAGTTGCCATTAAGAGTTCCATGTTAATGTAGTGATTACGTCCACTATGGCATTTCGGCGCGGTGTCTGAGATGTTAGCTTGTCTTTAATAAGATCGGTCACAAACATGATCCCGGCACGGTCATGCATTGTGTGCAACACATGTTAGCTTGTCTTTAATAAGATTGGTCACAAACATGATCCCGGCACGGACATGCATTGTGTGCAACACATTTCTTCTCCCTCTTCATCCATTTTCTACACTGCTAAATAAACTCTTAATCCTCATAAAAGTCCTCGTTTGTACTCCTAACAATTTTGGACCTTAAGACCTCTTTTAAGACTTTTTTCTTTACCAGGATCTTTTCTTTAATTTTAAGAGGAAACACCCACATTTCTAGTACTAAGATTTTTCATGAATACGGGCCCTGATCTCTTGCTGAGGCTCTGTGGATTGTGGATATGTGTAGTTCAAAGTGTTGCTCTACTCTCTGGATATGTTACTGCCCTGTCTGCAAAATACAAGAGCAGCACTGTGCAACTCAATATGACAGGGCAAATTTGTGGAAAAGGTCGTTCTGTCGGTCTCTCTTCGGGCTAGAGGTCTGTGCGTTCTAGAGGACTGTTTTTTTTGTCCCGCTCCTGCCCGCTCCGTGAGGTTATATTCCGCACCCACCTGCTCCCAGCTGCAATATATTCACTCTTTGTTCACCCGCTGTCCGTTTAGAATAATTTCTTTCCAAACCGACTGTTGCCGCTAAATTTAGATCTCGTTTCCAGAATCTCACATTTTAAATTTCCGCTACTAAAAGAAAGGGAGATAGTCTAACAAATTAAAGTGTAGTCTGCAAAATTGTATTTTGTCGTTTTATTCAAGACTCTTGTCAAGAGTCTTGAATTTATTAACCGCAAAATGTTAAACAAATTTTTTGTCTTAAGATACAACATTTATTTAAAATGTTTCTGCCATCACAGTAGGATAAAAAGTGTCTCAGTGAAAGTAAATACGTACAAAAATTGTAGCCTATTTCTTGTTTTTTTTTGTCTTGTCAGGATACAATTCGTTTAATATTTACAACACAATAGGAAAAAAGTGTTGCAGAGGAAAAAGGCCTATTAGCTATTGTATTCCTCTTGTCAAAATACTAAATTCGTTTAACATTTTGCTGTCAACACAGTAGGAAAAGTGTCGCAATGAAAAGCGTTCTTCAAGGACGGTGCATCCACACTTTGCTCCATCCTTATTTTGCTCTGTCACTGATCGACAACCTGCCTGTTCTGTCTGAGGGCCGTATATTCACCACCAGTAGGCTACAGCCTGCTCTGAGCATCGTTATGCATATGCATAACAGGAACATAACATAAACACAGACCTCGCAAATAAAAAGCTTGACGCAGAAAGCACTCGTCTGTGCGTGCGGCACGTGCATAACAGTCTTGAGTGAATAAGAATAAAGGCAAATATGCTGTTCTGAAAGGACCTCAGGAATGGGATATTGTTAGACCGCCCGCTCCTGTTCAAATGACACCCGAGTTACCGACCGTTACCACATTTTATTCTGAAATGTAATCCCTCGTTGCAAGAAATCTGGTCGGGTCCCATGGTTCCTACAGGAGAGCCATGGGAATGCAGACCTCTACTTCGGGCTGTCGGCCAAAAATGTCCTGTCCCTCTTAGGATGGTTGGCGATGACGAAGATGAGGGGGCGCTCAGCGATTCGGACGGGAACACAGTCCTACTAGGAGATGACCTCGCTAAGAAGTAAGTGATGCATGATTGCTGTCTCTGATATGGATGGGAAGGGTGGTGGAGGGATTCTCAATGTTTTAGGTTCCAAAATGTGTACGACACCTAGTGCTGTGTTCGATACATCGATATGACAATGAATCGTCACAGAGATTTGACGATACGAGTATCGATACAGCTGGCCCTGTAGCGATATTGTGGCACGTGTGCAGCAGTGGACTGCACTTAATTTAAATACAAGAACACCTTTTAAAATGTTTAACACCAATGTGTAATCTGGCAGCAGAGGAACACTACTGGGTTGCCTGATATAAAGAGACATAATCCCCAAAACAAGCTCTTAACCTCTTGCACAATATCGAACTATCTGCTAAGTGGGATACTTTGTCAACCTGGCAACCATGTGCATGCGCGTTCTCTCCACTGAATAAACGCACTTGTTATCTGAAAACACCGGCTAGCTTGCAGTTTAGCGATCTCCACTTCAATATATTCTCAGAAAAGTGTAATTCATCAAGTGTTTACTTATGAGAGAGAGAGAGGGGAGAGAGAGAAAGAGAGATACTGTGCATGTATGAATTACCACTGTAACAATGATGCTGTGGGTTTAATTGAGCGATTAAGCTATTTTATCGATTAAAATTGCGAGGTAGCGCTAAACTGTTTGTTCCTGAATGTCTGTGTTCGACCGCAACGTGATCTGTGTGCGTTAGATATAGTGAAGACAGCACATTAGTTTAGAACTCTTGTATGTTTATTTTTTTAATCGAGATGACTTTAATTTGTGTAATGATAACCTACCAACAATGTTAAGATTTTTTTTGTTATATATTAATATGAGTTAATTACAATATAAATGTATTAGAACAAGTACATTATTAGTTATGGGCTTAAAAAGAAAATGCAAAAAATCAAAATATTTTACCTGATGGGGAGTGCCTAATGTAAACATTAAACATATGCCATTACCTATATTGTACTGTGGTGGAGTTATGGAGGCCCTTCATAATGCAGAGGTCAACTGCTGCTGAGAAATGCTGCTGCTATAGTTAGCAATGGCCCTATAGTATGCAATGTTTAATAAACAGCTGTTTTACTAAATTATTCTGAGGTGAAATTCAGTTCAGTCCCGTATTGTGATACGTATCGTATCGTGGCCTCTGTATCGTGATACACATCGTATCGTGACTTTTCTGGTGATACACATCACTAGCGACACCTCACCTATACTCCATGCATATCACAGGAGAGACCCCCCCCCACATGATTGTGAAGCGCTTTGGGTGTACAACCATACACAAAGCACAAATATAAATGCATCATTCATTCATTCAAAATGCATGTTATTGTTTATTTAGTGTTGACCTGAATAAGATATTTCACATACAATGTTTACATGTAGCCCACAAGAGAAAATAAGATTTAATTTAT
This sequence comes from Gymnocypris eckloni scoliostomus, assembly GCA_027564155.1. Taxonomy (NCBI): domain Eukaryota; kingdom Metazoa; phylum Chordata; class Actinopteri; order Cypriniformes; family Cyprinidae; genus Gymnocypris; species Gymnocypris eckloni. Next base: position 214,973 of record CM050427.1, read on the forward strand.
AAAAATGACCCCGTTCAAAAGTTTACATAGCCTTGATACTTAATACTGTGTTGTTACCTGAATGATCCACAGCAGGGTTTTTTTTTTAGTGATAGTTGTTCATGAGTCCCTTGTTTGTCCAGAACAGTTAAACTTCCTGCTGTTCTTCAGAAAAATCCTTCAGCTCGCACAAATTATTTGGTTTTCCAGCATTTTTGTGTATTTGAATCCTTTCCAACATTGACTGTATGATTTTGAGATCCATCTTTTCACACTGAGGACAACTGAGGGACTCATATGCAACTATTACAGAAGATTCAAACGCTCACTGATGTTCCAGAAGGAAAAACTATGCATTACCAGCCAGAAGGTGGAAACTTATTTATTTTTTAGATCAGTATGAATGTAAGCTATTTTCTCTTATGTGAAACATGTAAGTATCTTCTGTAGCTTCTGAAGGGCAGTACTAAATAAAACTATATATATATATATATATATTAGTGGTGGTTATCGGCGTTAACGTTGCGTTAACGTGAGACTCTTATCGGCGATAAAAAATATCGCCGTTAATCTATTCTCAAAGTTGGGTTGGGAGCTGGGTCTATACTACGCAAGCTATGATGACTTTCACCCTGATATTTTAGCGCGGATGTATACCTGGCGAATTGCACTGTAGGGGGCGAGCAGTCTTGAACTAGAGGCTCGCAGTCCGCGATGGACAGATTGTTAACGGCTGGTCTGTGTGGTAATACAATCGGGCAGGACATCCAAACACTCACCTATCATTCATCAACCTCAAATATGGCTTTTCATCTGAAAGATGTATGTAGTAACAACTTTACATGGCAGCTCAATATGATGTTAACCTAGAGAAATGTGCGCTATTGAAGTGTTTGTGTGGAAGCGTTTGCTGCAGGGCAGGCTCCGGTGCGTTCACTTGCTCTTAAAATCTCCGTCATTTTGGTCATACAGATAAAAGTAGCCTAATACATCTTTCGAATCTGTAAAGACTCTACGTTTATTTGTGTGCACTCAGAATAACAACGAAACGTTGCGCTTTTAAGCAAACAGGATGCGCTTTAGGTCTCATGTGAACTTGAGAATTCATTCCCGTGTCACCCTCTGCTTCAAACCTGTGTGTATGCCTAACGTTACTGTGAAATTACCACATCAGGCGTGACGTGCTAACATGGATGCAGCTATGAAGCCGGGTTTGCTTCAGGGAAAATTTATTTTTAAGAAGCTTCCCAATGGAAACTGTAAACAGTTCATCACGACCTCTTGTGTATCCCTACAGTTCAAAATTCATGTTTAACTGAATAAACAGTTAGTAAACACAAGTACATCTTATTGAACATAGTTTATTTTCATCACCAATTATCATAGTAGAACAGCTTTCTCAAGCAGTTTGTGATGCATTTTGGAAACAGGAGATGAGCCCCTGGTCTAATCGCCACCTGGCTTGAGAAACCCGTTCTCAAAGACTTACTTTTAGCCATTATTTGGGTAGCACACATATTCTGAATGCCTTGGCAGAATTCAAATGAGCCATTTTAATCTAGATTAATCTAGATTAATTTCAAAATTAATCTAGATTAATCTAGATTAAAAAATTAATCTATGCTCACCTAATATATATATATATATATATATATGAAGAGCTCTTTTCCAAAACGCTATAAATCCATTTGAATAGTTTTCATGAAAATGCAATTTTTACCTAGACCCATACATTTGGTTAATATTCAATTTATCATGTTAAAATGGTCTGTTGGCTCAGTCTGAACATGTTAAACAATGATTGTTAAACCCCCCCCGGGTCCGCAGCATCACACAGAGCGGGTCTCGAACCCGGGTTTCCGGCGCGGGAGGCGTGTGCTCTAACAAGGAACGCCAAAGGCTACAGCTTCTAGTGTCAATCGCTAGAGCGCCTCTTTGTGAGGTCAGGAGAGTGAGGTACATTTTAAACAAGGAAATATAGCGATTTGGCATGAAACATTGATGGAGCAGTGAATAGGCTCAGTACACAGCAAAATGGCATGACGAACTCATTTTTTTTTTTTTTTGGCGTTTATCGCGTTTTGGAAAAGAGCTCTTCATATATATATATATATATATATATATATATATATATAGTAGTGGTGTCAAAATTAGTGCGTTAACACAGGTGATACATTTTTCAGATTAATGCGTAAAAATAATTAATGCAGGGGCGGGGCTAGTGTTGGCCACCCCATTTACAACTGCTTAAAGTGCTGCCTCTGCCGCCAATTTTTTTCTTGAAAAAGATTGTTTATTTGGATGCAGAACGTCTTTATGACCACATCAAATGGGAGACGTTTCAGACGCGCGCTCTAAAGTCGCCTCCGTGCCAGGCACGAGTCAAACGAGCGCGGAAAAGATATTGTGCTTGTAGCACGCACTCTTAAAATACACGCACCAAGATGCCGGGCGCTGTAGCCTGTGTATCATTTAATATCAAACAGCGAGAGAAACTACGTGCATGCAATGTCCTAGTTATGCTGTCAGTTAAGGCATGAAGTTACCAAAAAGGCGATAAAAGCGGTCTTAAAACTGTGTGCATGCATGCAATGTGTAATATTTACGTCACATTTAAGAACATGTCTCTGAAATGGTTTTAAAAACTGTCCTGAGGCACCCCAGCACTATCTTCATCTAACACTCCCGATTCAACTCGTCCGCTCATTTGTGGAGACTTTAAGGCCTGAAGTGGGTCAGAAAAGGTAAAGAGAGTTGTGAGAAAATAAGATGCGTGTCACGTTCAGCAGCAGCTTTTAAAGCAATAGCAGGCAAATAAGCTAAAAACCAGCTGCTGTGATGTCTTAATACAAGAACAAAAGAAAAAAGAGGAAATCAATAACCTTGATATCTTTAAGGGGTTCATCTATAATTAATTTAGAATTTAGTGTTTGGTTACAATTCATTTTCTGCATATTTCTGCTGAAGGGCAGAGGTAGATAAATATGTAATTTATCATAATGGGTTCATGTGAAGATTGTTTTAAGTTCTCTTAAATTAGAAGTTAAGTCTAATAAATATTAAAATGGATATCTCTCAATTATACTGTAATTCTGAATGGCTGCAGTCAGTGGTTGAATATTAAGGGTCATCAGTAGTATTGATATCAGTGATGCTGGCCATCAATCATAGAAATATGCCATTAAAGAAATATAAAAATATACTGTCTTTGTGTTTGTACATTTGAAGACTGAATGTGAAATTATTGCAATATAAAATTATATTTAAAAACTTTAATGTTAGGTGGGATTAATTGCAATTAATTTTAGAAAAATGTGTGATGTGTGAATTAATGCATTATGATATTGCCAAACTTCATTAAAAGTAACTAATTGCCTTACGTTTTATGGAAAGCAATGCATTAGGTTACTTTGGGCTGGGCTTGCTTAACATCAAAAACTAAAGTCAGTGAAAAAATGGAAAAACAAAGTAACTTATTTGAAAAAGTTACTTTTTTTTTTGTGAATTCAAAATTAATGTTTACTAGTTACTTGAAAAAAGTAATCTGATTACGTAACTCACATTACATGTAATTAATGAATGAATTATGCATTTTTTATATAGCACTTTATTGTGTATTGTTACACACCCAAAGCGCTTTACAATCATGTGGGGGGGTCTCTCCTCAACCACCACCAGTGTGCAGCATCCACTGGATGATGTGTTATCCTCAACATTGCATTGGAGCTTGTGTTATGACATGAACGCAAAAACAAGCGTGCTTCGATGTCGCTGATCACTTACTGTTTGATTTAGAATTTTTATTATTAGGTAACCTATTAGTTTAAAACAATGCAGCGACTATTCGATTTCATGTAAGAATTCTCACCAGAATGTTTATAGATTTTCTTGCCCTGAGAGAAAGGCACTTTAAGTCTTAGAATGAATAGAAGAGGTTAGTTTGAATGCAGGATTTGGATGTTTTAATCTAGATCTGTGTCTTAAAAGCTCTGAGATGGATGTGGGTGAGTGGTTTATCTGCTGCAGGCCTGTAACTCAATCTGAAGCTGGCCAGGAAGAGCATCCCAAACCTCTTAGTAATACATCATCTCTGCTTTAGTCCTGCTCGCCTTTATTTTCTTTCTCCGTCTGCATCTCTGCTGTCCCTTTTGTCATCGTCGTCCTCCTACTGTGTCGTTCTTTCACCACTCTCTCATCTTGTGTTTCCCTTAGGCACGTGTATTTTATGCTCTCCTACCCAGCATTCACTGGGGCCAGTGTGTGTGTGTGTGTCCGGTTACTCCTGAGATATCTGGTCACATTAACAAAAAAAAAAAAATCTGGTCACATTAACAGTCAAAATACTACAAAGACAACCAGGTTTAATGAAAAACTTCCTTAATTAGCTGCACTGAGTTGTTTTATTAAGCAATGAGAAGGCCATCTGAGTCAAATTGGTCAATATGGATACAGTATGATGAGAATCAAATGCTTTTGGTTAGAGTTAAACGGATGTATTGGGCATTACATGTTTATTGGTTTTTCACTTCATGACAAAGACAGAAAGGTTTTTAGCATTAGTGCAGTAGCAATGCACATTAGGTGTGTAATTGATTCTTTCATCATTAATGTGCTGCCACAGTAAATTATGGGAAATTAAGCTTTGATACACAGGCCTGTTGCTTCATAAAGCGACAGAAAATGCAATCAAATTATGATATATTATGTAATATAATAAAATACTTTTAATCATTTGTATTTTCAAATTTTTTATTTGTATCATTTAGTTTAACTTGATGCACTAAAATAACTAAAACCAACAATAAAATAAAAATGAATAAAAACTATAAAGACAGTAAAAAATGTGACGACAACACAATAAGAATTAAATAAATTAAATATTACATTAAAAAGTGTATAAAACAAATACAAAATTATAAATTATATAAAAAAATTTAAATGATAATATTGTCTTGATACTAAATACAAATATATCTAAAACAAAACTAAAAACCCCAAACTCTTTTTGACATCTGTTTGTCTCAGGCTGACGGCAGCGGCAGAAGGCGCAGGATCTCGCTTCATGGAGGAGCCGGAGGAGGAGAGTAGTGAGGAAGAGGAGGAGGAGTTGAGTCCGGAGGAGCATGGTGAGACACGTGTCTTGGTCTCTCCTGACCTCAGATTTACCTCTGGTTCCTCTCACACTGATTGCTCATTTAAACGGCTCACCGCACCATCAGTGGCTCAAACACACACTGCTCCGCAACACTTTCTTTTGTCTTGTCTCTTTTCCTCATTTTTCTCAGTCTTATGCAGTGTTACATAGTAAAACACTTGGGCTACATATAGGGCTGTTGCGATTACTGCAATAATGCAATACCTATTGACGAGCATAATCTCTGTCTTAGCATCTACTATGATGTTGGTCAAATGAGCCTTTAAAAGTGGCGCTCAAAGTTAAAATGATTTCAACAGAGTGTTTCATTACATATTTTTTTGAATGAATCAGTGTTTTTGAATGTGTACTTGTATGAACTGTTAAAGACGGTCTGTTGCCAAAAAACAATGAAACTGCACTGTCTGACAGCCCGTCTAGAACAAGCAGGTGAAATATCAACAGAAAAAGTATCTTGTCCAGTCAGATTCGAGGATATATATATATACAGAGGTGGAAAGAGTACAAAAATATTCTACTCAAGTAAAAGTACCATTACATTACTGAAATTTTACTTAAGTACAAGTAAAAGTACCAGTCTAAAAATATACTCAAGTAAAAGTAAAAAGTAGCTCATTTAAAATTTACTCAGAGTAAAAATGACTTACATTTTAACAATGAGAGGGAGGAAAAAATGGGACAGACCAAAGGTGTCAAACTCAGTACCTGGAGGGCCACAGCCCTACACAGTGTAGATATAACCCTAATTAAACACATCTGATATAGCTAAACTAATCATTTAGGCTTATTTGAAAACTACATGGTGTGTGTGTTGGAGCAGGGTTGGAACTAAACTCTTTAGGGCTGTGGCCCTCCAGGAACTGAGTCTGACACACCTGGAATATGGGCCTATAAATCTCAAACTAGGTGTTTTTAATTAAAGGAATCAGTTATTTAGAATAATAACACATTTAGGCTGTTACCAGGGAAATTAAATCAGTATCAACAAAATTCATCTTTGCAATGCAGAGGAAATGCAGAAGCTTCATCTGAAGTGGCATATATGTATTTAGACATGAATGCATTTAGCCTGCAGTTACAAATGCAGAAATAATGTTTTGATAAATAAGACATAAAATATGACCCTGAACCACAAAACCATAAGGGTCCATTTTCCTAAATTGCAATTTATACATCATCTGAAAGCTGAATAAATAATATTTCCATTGATGTATGGTTTGTTATGATCGGACAATATTTGAAAATCTGGAATCTGAGGAAGCAAAAAAATCTAAATATTGAGAAAATCTCCTTTAAAGTTGTTCAAATTAAGCTCTTAGTTTTGATATATTTACAGTAGGTATAAATTTACAAAATATATTAATGGAACATGATCTTTACTTAATATGCTAATGATTTTTGGCATAAAAGAAAAATGTATAATTTTGACCCATACAATGTATTGTTGGCTATTGCTACAAATATACTCCAGCGACTTAAGACTGGTTTTGTGCTCCAGGCCAGGGTCACAAATGTTAAATAGTCATTTGAAATACAAAAATAAAGAGATACTTTAAATGATAAATTAGAACCACCAGTAGGTGTCAGCAAGTCACTCATAAGTGAATCATTGCGATTGAACCGAATCATTTAAACGGTTAATTCAAGGAATGAAACACCGTCATTGCTCAGAGTCAGAGACGCAAAACTGTGCTATGGTGGCTGTGTTTGGTATTATTTTTGTTGTCGAAATAGAGCAAAAACAGGCAATATGGTGTATAAAACGCAATTCTCTTAATTAACTTCTTGTTTTTTGAACTGTTGTAAAAAGCAAAACTACAGGACTATGTAATCATGGTGATTTTTTGGAGAAAAACGGCATTCTTCATGTGATGTTGACTTACTATATTAAATTATATAAATATATACATTTTCTGCTTCTATATCTTCAATTTTGTGATCATTCTAAACGCATTTTAACAGACTGAATCACGTAGTGAAGGAAAGCACTCCAAATGCTCGCGGAGTCTAATCTACTAGACTTCACGGCACACTGTTTAGAGTGATTTGTTTGGTTTTTGGCAAAATACTGATAATGTCAAATCGCACATCGTTAAAACAACAATTACTATATTATCTCAGATGATATTTCACACCCTGCACCACTGTCTTTTCTCATTTGTGCAAAACCTTTTGCTAAACCGTCAAAGCTTCATTTTAACCACCAATGCAACGATGTATTTACCTTACGCTACCTCTACATGCTTGCGAAGGGTGATGTCGAGATGTTATACGCTGCTAGTTCGGTCTCGAGGCAAACACAGCTAACACTGCATAATAGAGCATGAATATGGCCAGGGGTTCACTTCATTTCCTTCGAGTTCAACTTCAGCAGAGTACGACGGGTCTGGTTTTCAGCTGGGTCTGCACCATTAACGCCTGTCATGTCCGTCTGCCTCTTTCTTGTGATTTTAGCGCCAGTTTATTCTTCTGCCCATTATTTGCTGCAGTTGTTTCCACGGAGCGATTTTTTTTACTCCGAACGAATGTGTTTTAAAATGTAGCGTACAATACTTCACACAAAATATACTTAAGTAAAAGTAAAATTACAGATTAAAAATTACTTAAAGTACAAGTACACAAAAAGCTACTCAATTACAGTAACGCGAGTAAATGTAATTCGTTACTTTCCACCTCTGTGTATATATATATATATATATATATATATATATATATATATATATATATATATATATATATATATATATATATTATTTATTATTAGGGATGGGAAGATTCCTGAATCGCTTGATGCATCTGCAAAAAGTTAACAGCGATACATCGGTTTAAAAAAGTGTGCATTGAATACAAGTTTGCATTTGAATTACAATGCATCGTTTTTAACATATTTGCATCAGTAAAAACTGATTTATTTATATATAATTACAAGTGGATGCGATACACTTTTATTGTTTAGAAAGAGACCAATAATCTGTGACCAAGATTTTATAAGTAGATTGATTTCTCCTCCCGAAATGGTTTCTTCAGCACGTTCTCTCATCACCGCTGCGCGTGAATATGATGAATCACAACAATACTACGGACACCTGAGGAAAAATGGGGATTAAAGTCCAAACCCTGACTTGAAATAACCTAACACATCAATCGGGGCTAAAGCGGTTATAAACGAAAATGTAAGTTCACAATGTCTAACTAATTTGTGCACGCTTTTTCTTTAGCAGACCTTAATGTCGATCATGGATCAAATCGATCCACCAGGACAAACAGTGAATATATTTGTGCTGTTTAATGCATTTGAGACGTTTTGTTTTCCTCAGTGTATAACTGACATGTCACGAGTATATTTTTCTCTGTAAATGTTAGAAAGTCATGCAAATATATCCATTTTGCCGTCAGGATTCGACGACGCATGCAAGAGCAAGGAGCACAGTATGTTGCACAGTTTAATGTTGTTGGACATTAAATGTGCCTTTTGCATAATTTTAAACCTACATACGTGTACTTTTATAATAGCATTAACCATATAGGGACTATTGAAATGGGTAAATAGAGTGCAAGCAATAGTCCAAATTACTAAGCTCAGATGAGTTAATGTATGTTTCTTAAAGAAGTTAAAATGTAGTTTAGTTATTGTTAATACTTTAAAGAGCAATGTTAGATTGTAATGTTCTAATACTATCTGTTCTAACTATAAAAGCTGTTATAAAACCAGACAGAAAGGCTGCATGGCTATGATAGTATGTCAGAGAGTCAGTGGTAATATCATTGTGTTCCTATTGGTTAGTGTTCGAGGAGCTCAACCAAATAATTTGACTGAGTTAAGACTAACTGAAATAAGCCTGGCCTATTTGGTAAACTTGTTTTATGAAACACGCCTTGAGATGTTATAAGTCAGAAGATTAAGTTAATTTATAATTTACTGTCTGTCCGAACCAAAGAAATAAAATGATCATATTCGATTTCAAATCGAATCACACTGCATCGTAATAGGGGTGAATCGTATCGCATCGCTAGCTGCTTCATATGTATCTTCAAAGTATCTTCCATATGTATACCCCAAATCACAGCACAGGTATTGTCATTACCTTATGTGTATTTTATTTCATAAAACAATCAGGATTTTTGTGCCGATTAACATCTTGGAAGGGAGAGCTAGTTATGTATTCTTAATGGGTTGCATTTCAGTCACTTTCATATTCATCCCATTGTCTGACAACAGAAACAGTAAAATATATAAATGAAAACAGTTTTATTGAGAATTTAGCTGAATCAAAATACAGTATGCAGCACAGAAAGGCAAACAAATGCAATAATAAATTAAATAGGCTATGTACATTTTGCATGTTCAGAAAATGTGAGCTGGCCTGTGTGCAAAAATGTAAACAGGTTTGTGTAAATTGCTCAATGCAAAGAAAGAGAAGTAATGAGAACCTGGTGTTTCTTTTTTCATGTGTCTAATAGACATGAACAAGTTCTTTGAAAAACATATATTACCTTTGAAACAGGTCTAGTCTTCATGGTCTATGTTGACTATGGTTTCAATAATAATAAATATACATTTGCTTAAAGCATCCATATTTGTCCAAGCCCATGTTGATTAGAGTATTACAAACTTGAAAAGTATTAAATTAAGGTTCATTTAGAACAAAGAAAAATGTGCGGTAAAACACACGTTAACTCGTGACAATCATGCGATTAAATATTTTAATCGATTGACAATTGTTTGTTCACGTTTGCTTACTGTTGAAGCCGATCTACTGTGCATGTATGGAACACGTTCGCAGAGCGGACCACCAGCGCACTCTTTCAGTAGTATAAATACAAGAAGTCCGCGTCCGCGCTGTCCATCTACACATCCAGATTGCCCTCGTGGAAAGTATAACAGGCTTTAACAGTTATTAAAAAGCCACACTAACTGGGATATGTAAGGGATAATCAACAGCTAGCTGTGCATTAAACGGTTTGAATGCATGGGGTGGAGGCGAAAAACGCTCCGGTTACTATCGTAACCTCGGTTCCCTGAGAGCGGGAACGAGACATCACGGAGAATTTCTCCGTTATGGGAACTCCTTCCCTCCAACCTTTCCTGAAGACCTATTGGCTCACGCCAGTCCAATGACTGGCCAATTGTCGCGAAGCATGCAAATACGAGCTCGAGAGGCAGTATAAATGCGGCGCCCGCAACAATTACGTCAGAATCTGATACTGAACGCCGCTTGGCTGAACGAGCGGCGATCACCGTGATGTCTCATTCCCGCTCTCAGGGAACCGAGGTTACGATAGTAACCGGAGCGTTCCCTTTCGAGCTTTCACGAGACATCACGGAGAATTTCTCCATTATGGGAACGTTATTCAATCCCGCCGTGAGAGAGGCTACGGGCAGCCTGTACCAGTTACACAGCGAGGTAGAATTCCCATCAATAACGGCGCTCGTAGGGCGGGCTCATAGCTGATAGGTGGAGATAAGCCAATGAGCGCCCACACCTCAGGTATACTAAATTTGCATATCTGGCAAGTGACTACATGGGCTGCGCTGAGAGCAGGGCAGAACACATCCAGCAATAGCAGTATTATAGGAGCTATACAGAGTTAACTGTTTTTGAGCAGCATACCATAACATGTCCGCGGCACTGAACTCAGGGCCGACAATAACAAGCACCTCATAGCGGGCTGCGTAATGTACTGTACAACAGCACCTCCCACAAAAAGGTAACGTTAGCAACATGAATTAGTTACTCACCGACCGCACTTGGGAGGCTAAGGACTGAACGTCCAGCTTGTAAAACCTGGCGAAGGTATTCTGCGAAGACCACCGGCTGCCAAGCAATATCTTGAATACACATACATCTTGACCACGCTCAGGTGGAACGATAGCCCTCGTTGAACGGCCCCTAATGTGCAGAGGGCATTTTCCAAACTTTGGGTTGTATATGCCTCCGTGATAGCGTCCACAATCCAGTGTGGCAGACTTTGTTTCGATACGGCTCGGCCCTTCGTACACCCACCATAGCACCCAAAAGCTGGATCGATTGCCGAAAACTGCTTGAACGGTCAATGTAAAATCTCAAAGCCCTGACGGGGCAAATTGCAGTCTGGGCGTCCGCACTCTGTGAGGGCGATGATTTAGTAGCAAGGGTTGACGGCGAAACCGTCTCTGTCCTTTCGATGGGGGTAGACAGTGATTTAGGCACGTATTCCAATCTCGGCCGGAGAGTGACACTGCAGTCCCCGGGACCGAATCGAATGCAGTCGCTGTCCACAGAAAAAGCGTGTAAATGCTCTATGCGCTTAGCCGAAGCGAAGGCCAGAAGGACTGTCGTTTTAAGGAATAGCTCCTTCAAACCTACGGATGTTAAAGGCCCAAATTGTTGCAATGAGAGAGCTCAACCCACTTCCTGGTCCCAGGGCGGAAATGAAAGTGGACATCGGGGATGTAGTCTTTTTTTACCGAACGATTGCCCGCTCTGCGGGGAACGAACACGGCAATGGCCGCGACATAGACATTCAGTGTCGATGGTAACGATCCACTATCCAGTCTCTGCAGCGGGAAACTCAGAACATACGATACGGTGCAAGTAGTCGGGTCGATATGAGCCTGACTCTTTCACAAACACTCCCATTTTGTAATCTCCACTCTCCTTGAGGATTTATATACGAAACCACAGATGTGTTGTCGGTGCGAATCAGTACATGCTGCTGTTCCAGCTGTGGCTGAAAATCCTTTAGAGCTAAGAAGACTGCTTCCAGCTCCAAGCGGTTTATGTGCCACCGGCTCTGAGATTCCAGCTACAGTCCCGAAGCTGGCATTCCCTCACACACTACTCCCCAGCCGTGAGTCGATGCATCCGTCGTGATCATCGCACGCAACGCTACCGAGCACAGGGGAACTCCCCGGCTGAAGAGATCTGGGTTGCGTCAGAGCTTCGATGTGGCCGCAATGCACAAACATCCCGAAGTCCACGCCGTTCATGGGACTCGGGATTCCAGCCATAGCTGCAGCGGGCGCATGTGTAATAATCCCAGATGTAATACCTCTGAATCCGCCACCTTGAGTCCGAGCAGTCTCTGAAATACCTTCAACTGAACAGAGCTGCCTTGCCTGAAAAGGCGCAGGGAAGACAATTGGCCACGGCTCGATCTCGCGAGAGGCGGGATTTCATCTCCACGCGATCTCACGAGAGGCAGGCTCTCATCCCCACGCGATCTCACGAGAGGCAGGGTCTCATCCCCCACGCGATTTCGCGAGAGGCGGGCTCTCATCCCCACGCGATCTCGCGAGAGGCGGGGGCGAGAATGCTCTCTGCATGTTGACACATAGCCGTAGGGACTCCAAGTGAATAAGCAGCGAGTCTATGTGGCTGATAAGCGTATCCAGGGACCGAGCTAAAATCAGCCAATCGTCCAGATAGTTGAGGATGCGCCTTCCACTTAATCTGAGGGGGAAGTGCTGCATTGATGCACTTTGAAAGTGCGTGGGGCCAGAGCAGCCCGGACGGGAGAACAGAGTATTGGAACGCTGTGCTTTTCCTTGACAGTTGACAGCATACCTCAGAAAACCGTCTGTGATGCGGTGCTATCTGAATGTGAAAATGTGCGTCCTTTAAATCCACGGACGCAAACCAGTCCCCGGGACGAATTTGCGCCAGGATCTGCTTAGCGTTAACATCCTGAACGGACGCTTACCAAGCGCTCTGTTGATGGGTCCAAGATCTAGAATCGGGCAGAGTCCACCCTCTCTCTTAGGCACCCCAAATAGCGGCTGGACAAAACAGCCGTCCCGCCTGCTCGCTGAGACTTGTTCTATCGCTCCTTCTCCGAGCAATTGTATAGCTCTTGTTTAGGATAAGGGCATTTCAAGTCAGTGTTAGATACTACGCCACGCCATTGAAACGGGATGGTCTGCGTCTGAACTGAAGGGTGTACCCTCGCTCTTATGCAGAGCAACCAGCGTGAGATTCTTGGAATAGCTTCTCACGCGCTTATGAACTGACACAGCGGCTACAGCGGCCTGGCAGCTATAACCCGTGTGGGCAGTGGGTCCGGTCGCTAAGGGGAGGGACGAGCGGCGTTGGTGACTGAGTGAGGAGGAAAGTGCTCCTCGTGCAAACATAAGTTTTTAATGAACATAGGTCATCCCACACATTTTACAATTTTGAGACAGCTTGAGGGCTCCTGCACTGGTCGTGGTGCCTCTTCCCGGGTCCCTTTAAACTTGTCCAAGAAGACCTCGATCCCGCGGTCTGCTACAATATAACGGCTGTAATAACTACAGGCTGACTATGCTATACGACCTAGTTGAACACCACGTGTAGGGGTGTAAACAACTGGCGTAATAGTCCGGCGAAATCTGGAAGGCTGATAGGATGCATCAGGTGACTCCTCGCCTTCAAGCGCAGGTGCGTCAAGCGACTCCTCACCTTCGCACGCTTTCCCGCGCAGGGGTGTCATGTGACTTCTCACCTTCGCGCGCAGGGGTGTCAAGTGACTCGCCTTCGCGCGCTTTCCGCGCAGGGGCATCAGATCCCATCGCATTCGCGCGCTTTGAGAATTAGAAAAATGTCCTCTACACACAAGGCAGCCGCCGATGAGGGGCTGTTATCATGTGAATTATAAAATGTTCACTACACACCGTAGCTGCTAATGAGGGGCTATTATCATGTGAATGAGAGGTTGTCCCGTTCACACGGCAGCCGCTAATGAGGGGCTATTATCATGTGAATGAGAGGTTGTCCCGTTCACACGGCAGCCACTGATGAGGGGCTGGTATCCTGTGAATGAGTGAGGAGCTAAGTGATTGTGCTCTGCACACAGCAGAACGCCGCTCTGAGGCGGGGGCTGCATTTTGCTTACACAGTGGGTTTTCTCCGTGCGGCATCTGCGGCGACGTGAGATTCCTTTTGCTCCCGCATCTGCCCTCGGCTCTCCGCACCGCCATGGAAGGGGGGCGTGAGAAGCCGGGCTGATGTCTTGTCCTGCAGGTTCGACGGTGAGAGGAATGCGGACATTTAGTCGGCACGAGCTCATCACCTGAGTCCCGAAGGTCCACCGCTGATCAGAGGGCAGACGGACTACCTTTAAGAAATGTCATACTCACCTGAACGCTGCAGAGGAGCAGCCATGAGGCCTGCCCTCGAATGAGCGAACCTTAACCGTGAGCTGTAATAGTTTAAGCCATAACCTAGGTTCAACAAAGTGAAGAAAAAGATTCTGCCGTAATTGTTGCGGGTGCCGCATTTATACTGCCTCTCGAGCTTGTATTTGCATGCTTCGCGACAATTGGCCAGTCATTGGACTGGCGTGAGCCAATAGGTCTTCAGGAAAGGTTGGAGGGAAGGAGTTCCCATAACGGAGAAATTCTCCGTGATGTCTCGTGAAAGCTCGAAAGGGAACCGCCCGAGTCTATGGTTTCATGGCTATATTTCCGCTGCCTGGTGGCCGATTTTCACTAACTGCACATTCCACCAGTAAGAGCAAAGTGTGAAGGTTTAATTAGCAGAACAATAGCACAACTGTACACAGCATATTGCAATGCACACAACTAGGTGTGTAACGGTACACAAATATTACGGTTCGGTCAGTACTTGGTTTCAACGTCACTGTTCGGTATGATTTCGGTAAAGCAGGGGGATTATTATTTTTTTTTTTATAAACTGTGGTATACTGAACAAGTTGCTCTCTTTAAATACATTCAGTTATAGTTTACATTTTCTTAAGTGATAAAAATTTACCTCAGCTTATGCTTAACTATAGGGAGCCCTTTTACATTATAAGGTTACAATTAGGCCTAACAACTTAAGTCAAACTTAAATTTAATTACTTTTTATTTTTAAATATATCAACACTCAACTTAAAAAATGTATGTAAATTGCACATAATGCAGTTTTTAAATTAACTTTTAAATAATACAATTTCTAGGCTATTTGTTAAAATATATTCAGTTCCACACTGGCTGTCATGTTTCCAACTGTTGTCACCTCCTCACCAAGCTGCTTGGCGATGGTCTTGTAGCCCATTCCAGTCACGTGTAGGTCTACAATCTTGTCCCTGACATCCTTGGACAGCTCTTTGGTCTTTAAGAGAGTGCTCCTATCTCAGCTCCTTACCTGTATAAAAGACACCTGGGAGCCAGAAATCTTGCTAATTGATTAAATTAAAATACAAATCAATTTATAACTTTTTTGAAATGTGTTTTTCTGGATTTTTGTTGTTCTGTCTCTCGCTGTTCAAATAAACCTACCATTAAAATTCTAGACTGATAATTTATTTGTCAGTGGGCAAACTTACAAAATCAGCAGGGGATCAAATATTTTTTTCCCCCCACTGTATGTATATGTGATATATACACCTCCGGCTGTGTGTTGAAGACAGAGTGAATCGGTGAATTCTCATCTTTAGAGCTGTATGTGTTTGTCTTTTCTCAGCCAGAAAGAAGCAGTTTCAGATGATGAGGAAGATGCATTATAATGAAGGCATGAACATAAAACTAGCCCGACAACTCATCGCCAGTGAGCTGGAAGAGGAGGTCGGTGATGATGAAGAGATGAAGGATGACACCGAGACCGAGGACATCACCATCGACCCCCCACAAGATGGTAAATGAACATACTAACTTAATCAGCTGTATGTGATTACTCTGTTGACTGTATTGTTCTGTACATGTAGGTTAATGGTTTGTTGAAACTTTCTCATGCTCTGAGTGAACAATGATGCATCGATTTGCATGTGTGAAGATTTTTCTCACTTTGTTGGAAGAAGAGTCTACAAGCACGGTCTGTTGACCACTAGAGGTCCTTTGAGATGGTGGCAGAGTTTCCAGATGCTCTCTTAAGATTAGTTTAGGACAAAATACTTCAAAATAGAGAAGAAACTTAGTCGAGCATTGCTATTGCTAATTTTGGGGGTTAGTGATTTGAATAAATGTATTTACCCTGTTTAATACATCATATATAATGAATAGTAGGCTTTTAAGGCCAATTTATTGATCACAAAAAAATATACAATTTATTTTGCATTGCATTTATAATCTTGGAATAATTTCAATTAATTGAATAATAATAATAATAATAATGATTATTATTTTATTTTAATAAAGTACGTTTCTAGTTATGTTTTTTCAAATACAGAGTTTCAATACCAACAAAAAATTACACAAAATTCTAAACTCCAAATATGTAGTATGTGTTTATTAAATGTGTAATAAATGACACACACGCACCACTTCAAAAGTGTGGAGAAAAAGTGTTGAAGGATCATGTGACACTGAAGACTGGAGTAATGTTTCCTGAAAATCAACTTTGATCACACAAATAAAATATATATATTAACATAGAAAACAGATGTTATTTTAAATTGTACGAATATTTCACTATATTACGGTTTTATTTAAATCAAATAAATGTAGCCTTGGTGAGTAGAAGGGATTTAAAATTAGGGCTGGGTGATATGAGCAAAAATTAATATCTCTGTATTTTTTGGCTGATTTGTGGTATGTGGAATAGAGGTGCATCTCAATTAATTAGAATGTCTTAGAAAAGTTCATTTATTTCATCAATTCAACTCAAATTGTGAAACTCGTGTATTAAATAAATTCAATGCACTCAGACTGAAGTAGTTTAAGTCTTTGGTTCTTTTAATTGTGATGATTTTGGCTTACATTTAACAAAAACCCACCAATTCACTAAGTGCTCACTAACACAGATTTAGACAGATTTGTGAACAATATTTGAGAGAAATAGGCCGTTTGTGTACATTGAAAAAGTCTTAGATCTTGGATCTTAGAAAATGGGGGCAAAAATAAAAGTGTTGCGTTTATAATTTTGTTCAGTGTATAACGCTTGTCATATGTTTAGAACAAAGTGTATTATGCAGTTTCAACGCAGCAGTTCAGTCTGTTTCGGATGCGCTCGTATCAAACTCGATATTAACGGTATTGCGTCATACCGTATTGCTTATAAAAACATATCGATATATCATACAAACTCAATATATCACCCAGCTCTACTTAAAATATTAACTAGAATTTTACTATATTTGTAAAATATATATATATTAAAATATTACCAATCCCAAAGTGTTGAAAGCTTGTGTGTGTGGTAGTGTATTTATTTATTTTTATGCACAAAATATTTTAAAATATTGTTTTCTGTAAATAGTCTAGGAAATACTGTTAATCTGGTGATAAGTTTTGCCGAGCTTTGTCTTTATAAATGTTAAAAACGAATAATAAGTCTAAATGAATTGTAAATAAATAAATAAAAATAAATGTAAAATAATTAATAATAATCTAAATGTTTTTGATATAATTAAATAAATTGTAACTTCATCCATTACAGCTAATTCATTGGATTGCTAAGGATGCCAAGATCTGTCCATCAGCTCCTGCCTTGTCCCATGAGCGTCTGTCTGGAAGGCACAGCGTCGTCACCGGTTCAGCTCCTGGATTCCCCTCCACCCCATGTTTCCACCGACACCACAATGCCACTCATATCATCTTGCTCCCTCATTGCCAAGCGTTCACTATCATCCTGCTAGAAACAAGACTGTTATCAAAGCGCTCCAGGCCTGGACTCCACCCTCTTCCTGTGGTGAGAGCGTGGGGGCCAGCGACTGATTCCACACTCACCGGTATTGAGTTCAGTGCGATCTGAACAGCATGCTCTGGGAAAGGGGGACAGATGTGGTTTTGGGCTTTGACACACACTGCTCACATGAGCTCTACTGTATGCATGGCTTCTGAAAACCATGTTTAATTACATTGGCACTAATAGTATCAGCCCTGTGTATGATGAACAGGTGAGTATTACAGAACTAGATAACTACTGATTACTAGACTGAACCCTTTGGTTGTCTCTTGCTTTTCCGAAACTGCACAAGCTTTAATAGATGCTGAACCATTTTGACAGTTTTTGACTTGGCATTCTTATTGAGCTCTGTTTGTTTTGATTGCCTTTTTTACTCCATTGTAATGGGGTTATTTGTTTCTATGATTACTGAAGAATATAATTATCCTGTAGTACCAAATAAAAATTATAATAATTTTGATATTAACCCAGCAATTTGTCCTCTGAAATCGCAGTTGTTATTTTTGTGTATTTATCAATTTATAGTCATGAATACTCACACAATATATGTGGGCTGTTTTGTTTTTAAAGCTAAATGGGTGAAAACCGCGAAACCTGACAAGAACTTGGAGAATATATATATATATTTATTTATGTAATGTTATTTATTTTGCTCATCAATACTTTAATCCAAAATTATCATTACTTGAATGCAAAATTACTCATTACTGTACTGTAAAAAATACTCAAGACTTATTGCTGTTTTTTATATATATATCATTACTGTAATTGAAACAGAAAATCTGACTAATTACTAAATGAACTATCTGACTAGTTTTCATAATACAGTAAAGAGATGCTTTTTGCATTTTGGTAATTAGTCAGAATTATTATTATTATTTGCATCTCTGTATTGAGCCATATTATTTACAGTACATTAGCCAGAATATATTTTATTTAAAAGTTTTGCATTACTGTAACATGCATCTCTTTACTGTATTATGAAAACTGAAACAAATAAAACATCCAGATGCATTACATTAATTAGTAAATAATAATAAAAATATTTTATATAAACTCTATTTACTTGGTTTACTGAAAAAAATGTAATTAATAAATAATAATAATAGCAATAATAAATAAGTTCTTGACAGGTTTGATAATTCACCCAAATATATTGACCGTGTTTCTGCCTGAATGCATTGAAGACCCTTTTGTGGCAACTGTGCTTATTCTCCACATAAAGATCATTGGTGTGAGGTCTGTTTCTGAGATGTTCCCGGCGTTGTGTATGTGTTTTCACTCGGCCTGCCCTCGACTGAGTGATGCCAGGAAATGTGTCGAGTTCTTGCAATCTTTCAAGAACCGTGCTGGATGCATTGAACATAAAAGCACTTGGCCTATTTCTTAATCGGTTACCTATTTTAAATGAGAAAGAGGAAAGGTCTGGAATCGTCCCATCAGTCATCGACATATATTTGACTCACTGGCTTCTTATGATCAAGTCAGATATAGTTTAATCCTACATTCATACATTCTCAAGCACAAGTGCTTTGATTTTATCGTTATGTTGAACTGTCTGTCTTTTTTTTTTCTTCACGCATTTGACTATTTCTGTCCGTTGTATTCATCCCCAAGATTTTTGTTTCATTCCCTAAATAGATGTGCATATTCTTCAATTCAAAATGCATATTTATCAGTCATTAAAAGTTGGTATGAACTTGATACAGGTGTCTGTATTTTGTGTCATCTCGTGAGCTAAGTGTATTGTACCACCCCTAGTGTTGATAAGCGGTTTTCCAAGTGTATGATATAGCTTTCATCAGGTCAATCATAAGGAATAAGGAAAGTGGTAAGTTTGCAATAGTATCCTTTCAAATGTTTACGTTGCCACAGTCATTGCATTATTTGCATGTGCTGCACTTTATTTGTACCATTTTGTTGTACTAGTTTATTAATTAGAATTTGAAAGATAATAATGTTGTTTGATAAGTGAGATCTCTGTCCTTGAAAACCAAAAAGTAGTTCTTGAAAGTCCTGGAATTCCATTTTTCAGTTTCTGTACGAACATTTCTTGCTGGATGAAGGACCATCACCTTCAACTCAACCTAGCTAAGACAGAACTGCTTGTGGTTTCAGCAAACCCATCATTTCATCACTATTTCACCTTCCAATTAGGCTCATCAACCATAACTCCTTCAAAAACAGCCAGAAACCTTGGAGTTGTGATTGATGCTAAGCTGAATTTCTCAGACCACATTACTAAAACTGCCCGGTCCTGTAGATTTGCATTATATAATATTAAGAAGATCAGGCCCTTTCTCTCGGAACATGCAACACAACTCCTTGTTCAGGCTCTTGTTCTGTCCAGACTTGACTATTGCAATGATCTCTTGGCAGGTCTTCCAGCCAGTTCCATCAAACATCTACAATTAATCCAAAATGTTGCTGCAAGATTAATCTTTAATGAGCCGTAAAGAATGCACGTCACACCTCTGTTCATCAATTTGCACTGGCTACCAATAGCTGCTCGCATTAAATTCAAGGCATTAATGTTTGCCTACAGAACCACCTCTGGCTCTGCACCCCTTAACCTAAATTCATTACTTCAGACGTATATGCCCTCTAGAAGCTTGCATTCTGCAAGTGAACGACGCATTACTGTACCATCCCAAAGAGGCACAAAATCACTTTCACAGACTTTTTCATTAACTGTTCCCATCTGGTGGAATGACCTGCCTAACTCAATCCCAGCAGCTGAATCCTTACCATCTTCAAGAAACGGCTAAAAACACATCTCTTTATTTGATCCTCTAACTCTAGCACTCTCTATTCTAATTTTATTTTATCTAATCTGTCATCTTTTTATTAAAAAACACACACACATTTGACCCTCTATCAATTGCATATTTATTCTCTAACTGCTAGCTTTTCTTGTAAAACAAACACTAAGTTTCTTTTTTCTATATACTCGTTTTCTTAAAAAAAAAGCTTCCTACGTGTACTGCGTTAGGCTAACCATGACTTGTAATAGCACTTGCATGTTGTTGCTCTTTTGTTGGTTTTGATTGCTTCTATAATGTCCTCATTTTTATTTATTTTGCTTTGGATAAAAGCGTCTGCTAAATGACTAAATCAATAAATACAATAATGTTGTTGTTTTTGTTTGCCAAATAACCCTGAGTATGTGTCCACCCCTGCAACTAAACTCCCACCCGGCCAAAAAGTTCAGGCTCATACTTTTTTTTATATTGCTTTAACCCCTGAGTATGTTAGAAACATTGTTTGTTTTTAGGTATGAACGAATTGGTGTTCTCGGTAAATGTACAGCAAGAGTTTTGAAGTATGAAGAGTTTGAAGCACATGAAACTCGTCTAAAGCAAAGTGCAGGTCAGAAATCAACCACTAGAATGACTAGATGGTAGTATTTCACCAGAAATACAATTAATACATGCAACGAACGCAAACTTGACCCATGCCGTAAATTCGCAGGAAAGAAGGGAATTTTTTTAGCTTAAAAAAATCATATATAAATCACACAACGATATCCTCGTGGTCGATATGTAAGTTACTTGAATAATTTTAAAACGCGAAACTGCATCAGTCGTTTCATTTTTAATAGAAGTGGGTGTCAACCTTTTCCTCAAAAGTGGATCCTGGAGATCTGCGGTAGTTTCCCGAGACCAAATGCAGTGTGTTTAAATTACTTCACGAATTATATATGATACCGAGCATATGACGCAATCTTTAATGCTGCATAGAAATACTGTACTATTTGGTGTATACTGTGTCAAACAGGACTTGGGAGGAGGGGAAGTGAGGTTTAGATTCACTGGCCTGTTTCTGGCCGTGTCTTAAATCTCTCAGACGGCTAATTTGTCCCTATGAGTTATGTATTAATCTCCTCCAGGGGGCGGTTAGTGACGTTAGTGGCTAATCCGACTGCTCAAACAACCGATTCCTCCACTCAGCCGCATTCAAATTTCAAGAGATTTAGATTTTTTTTTATCTAAATAAACACATTTTTACAGTAAAAAGTATAATTACTTAAATATTTTACATTAAATGAGCCGCACCTAAAACGGAGATGGATGCAAATCCGCCAACTTTCTTTTAAACACACGACTATGATTGGTCTGTCCTGATCAGCGCTGAGAAAAGTAACATGTGACATTGCTAATCTTTAACTTGTAAATAAAAAAATCCTTAACTTGCGTTGATTTTCAATGTGAGAATGTATAAAAAATGGATAGTTGTAATCTTATAATAATAATACTAATAATACTAATAATACGATTTGTAAAAAAAAAACACGCCCTCTCTACAAAGCCTTGTTTTACAAAGACACGTCAGCCAATCCGATGCCAGGCTCAAGATGATTGACAGGCGAGATTACCGGCTGGCTAAATCTAAGCCCCGCCCACTATGAAAAAATTGTTCAATTCAAAATTCCTTTCTACTCAAATGACTTCGTTTCTTTTCTGCAGGACGAAACTCAATGCAGTCTAGATAGTCAGCGCACTTGTATTTGAGAAACAGCCTCATTTACACTCATCAGATCAGTCCACTCGCTAATTCTGGAGGAACTAACGTTACAGCTCTTAAAATTAATCTCTACAGCTTCATGTCCATCTGACACAAGCAGACCAGACTTCAGCGCATATGTGTGGAGTTTGTTTGGGATTCTGGAGTGATTTGAGCTGAAGTTTGAGCTTCTTGTGTTTTTACAGGAGCTAATGTTAGCCTGCTAGCTCTCTAAACCTGTGTTTATAAACCTGATCAAGTCAACATGAAGATTACTGTGGATTTCGAGGAATGTCTGAAGGATTCTCCCAGATTCAGGTCAGAAAGACGCTCGATTTAAGCTCATTTAACATGGATGTGTTTGTTTTGGAGTTTGACATTATTGTAATAATGGGTTGGGTTTGTGTTGATCTAACTATATTAACTATTATGATTTTCACATTTCCATGAATGACAACCTTTACAAAACGACATTGGACTGCAATACAAATCTTTATCTTAATCATTAATTTATTCATAGCATGATAGTTACATATTTTCATAATGAAATGTTTTAAAAACACATGTATACATACTACATAATATATGTATATGTTTATAAACATTTAATTATATGAAATATATTCCATTCATTTCAAAATTGCTTTATCGGCATGACTGTAAATGATACAATATGGCCAAAGCTTAGTATACATGTACAAAAAGATCAAATAATACTATAATTAAATGAACATCGCATTAATAGAATGGATTATTATAACATCTTAGAAGTATTAAACTGTAATGCCATTTGAACATGTGAACATATATACAGTGTTGGGCAGTAACTTAGTTACTGTAATAATATTACTTTTTTGCAGTAAATAGTAGTGTAACTAATTACTAAAATATTTCAGTAATAATATTACAGTTGCCATCCATAAAACAGCTCAGTTACTTTTGATGCCTCAACCCTGATGATTTAAAATCCAACAATCAAATAAGTCCTAGATTTATTTTCATGACTCGCACATGCATGTGATGTCCCAGTGCAGCAGGCAAGCTTGGAATACGGCAATTCCTACATTCAGCAGATAGAAATATTGCATTACATTGATTTTGTCAGGTAATAAGATGATCTGAACACTGTTGTATAAGTTGTGGCTGTACTTTACTCTGGCATTACATCTCACCCACATCCTCCGATCAGCATTATATTACTATATTTAAAAATATTTTTGGAAAATGAAACAGTTTCTTACAAACTTATGTGATATGATAAAATACATAATGAAATATAATCGTATATGGGTAATGGAGAAATTACAATAAGCTTCAAGCTACACAAGACAATTAATGCGATTAATACAACAGTTCTACTTGAATGTCAATATCAATCACTGTTGAGTGTTTGTAATAACTTCTGACTGTGATCCAATGTGGATTTTGGTAAAATGATGAGGCAGAAATATGTTGTTAGTAACATAGAATAATTTTATGTGGAAGATACACCGTTACAACTTCTGTGGGTCGTGAAGAAAAAGTAATGTAACTAGTAGTGTAACTAATTACTGATGCCAGAAAGTAATAAGTAAAGTGGCAATATTACTTTTGAAAGAAGTAACTAGTAATGAGTAATATATTACATTCTTTGAGTAACTAGCCCAACACTATATATATATATATATATATATATACATATGATAGAAGTGTGTTTCTTTCCATGTAAACAACTTAAACAGTTGTCAGTTTTCCTATTGTTGTCTTTCTGATTTATTGCCAAATATGAAGATTTTTGGCTTACATTTTTTTATTCTGTTGCTCCTGGTTGTAGTGGATTCTGTAATTGGGTAAAAAATATGGGCTGCTGACTAAAAGATTGTAGATTCAATCTAGAAAAAAACAAAAGTATCAGGTTTGGGCCTTTGAGCAAGACAGTTAAAGGGACAGTTCACCAAAAAATAAAACAAATTGTCATTCATTTTTTTTATTTATTAATTCACCCTTAATTTGTTCCAAATATATTGCTGTTGTAGAAAATAAAAAGAGATGTTTAGCAGAATGTTTCATGCTGCTCTTTTCTCTTTTCCATACAATGCAAGTGGAAGGGGACTGGAGCTGTCAAGGACTAAAAATGGCACAGCATACCAAAAAACCTGCCATAATTAATAGTTCATATGACACGTGTACTATTGCAAATATGATACAAGTTTTAGAAAGCATAGACTATAGCAAGCAAGTTAAATTTAGCAATTGTTTTTAGCTTGATAACCTCAGTCTCCATTCACTTCCATTATATGTAAAATAGCAGTATGAAGATGTTTCAAAATCCCTTGTTTTCCACTGAATAAAGACATGAGGGTGAGTAAAACTGAACTGTTATAGAATATATAATTTTTACTTCACGTTGTTCCAGAAACACTAATCCTGTATTAAGTGAACTTGTCTAAATGACTGATTAGTAAGCGTCCTTGTATCTAGTGTAGCTCAAGTGAATCTCTGTGGAAGAATTATTTATGCTTTCTGCTCCTTCATCCCCCCCTCCTCTCTCATAACAACATCCTCTTAGAAATTAGGAGCAGATGTTCATAGAAAACATGGAAAAATACATTTACATTTCTTCATTTTTCTGTCTAAGAGACGTCCTGGGTTTAGCTGAGAGGATGTGAAACCGCTGGACGGTTGCACTGAATCATGCTATTTCTTACGCAAAGTGAAAAAGTACTTCATTAACCACTGATGTTTCCATTTTCTGAAGAAAACATGTTTGGCCGTGTAAAACTCTTGGCCGTTCCTCAATCCCTGACTGAAATGGCTCTTATCAGGTCTGTTTTCTATAAAGACTGTGATCATGAAGTGAAAACTTTCCAGAGTTATGAATTATTATAAGACAGGCTGCACCATTTTAATGAGTGCGGTGAGTGATTCTTTTTGTTTGTTTTTTTTGGACTTTAGTGTGCACTTTTGTCCTATCTATGATCTGAAGGTTATCTTTCAGCACAGTAGTCATAATTTCACACTCGACAGTTGCAAAGGTTTTCTCCGCAGGCAGATTTTCCGCTGCTACTCATACAAATTTTTCCATTTGCTGTGTTTAACTTGGCGCTGTGAGGGCGATGGATTAAAAACGGGCCTCTCGGTCCATGTAGAACAGCCCTCTTGGTGTCCGTTTCCATTTATGTGTTGAGTGCCGGGTTTAAAGTTTCTGTTTGCGAATTCATATCCGCTTTGATAGGAGAGGTGTTGTTTTGTTTTTAGTAAATGCATTTCACTTCAGCATTTCACTTTTAGCAACATCTCTCTTCATCTTCGACTCAAATACATTGTGTTGTGCTGTATTGTAAAACGGACAGTTCCGGTCCTTGATTCTTTCAAGGTTGAGTGTGTTGAGTGGTTGAGCCACGTTCGAAACCATTTTAAATTACTCTACAAACATACTCATTTGTTTACATATGTGTGTTGCTTGGCAAACACTTTGTTGCAACATGAGGAACTACAGGTGCATCTAAAAAAATGCATATTGTGAAAAAGTTCATTTTTTCTTGTAACTTATTTCAAAAAGTGAAACTTTCATATATTTCAGATTTATTACATGTAAAGTAAAACACTTCAAACGTTTTTTGTTTTAATTTAGATGATAAGAGCTTACAGCTAATAAAAGTAAAAAAAAATCAGTATCTCAAAATATTAGAATATTTACATCAAAGCATATTAAATGCAAAGTTGACTGGAAGGAAGAAATTGGGTAGGAAAATGTGCACAAGCAACAGGGATGACCGCTAGCTTGAGAATACTGTCAAGAAAAGCCGATTCAAGATGAGAAATGGATCTTGATCTTAAAAAATGAGAAAAGATTGAAAAAGATCGAAAACTAAACAAAATAATGTAATTTACTTGTGGTTCTGACAAAATGTTCATTGCTTAAGTCTTTTAAAAATATATATTAATTTGAACAAAATAAAAATTTAATGGAGTCCGTGTCTCACTTCATAAAGACTTATTTCACTATTATCTCCTGAATGAATGATTCAATGACAAATACTTTTTAAAGCGGTTGTCGTTAACAATACAAGGGTTATGATACTTTCGTTTTGATCGCTGCTGTAGAGTACTTATACTTGCTACTGCTAATATTTGATCGCTACTGTAAGTGTTTATACCCAAACTATAAACTTCTATCCCAGTACTTCTAAGGGATGCACCGAAATGAAAATTCTTGGCCGAATCTGAAGCCGAACAAAAATGAAACTCTGGGCTGAATACCGAACACGGTTTTTCGATTTTTTCACCATGTAGGCCTATTTTGCCATTTTCACCATTGCATAGATACAATAGCCAAAAAGTGCTTTTTACTGTTTTGTCCTGCTTTTCAAATAAAACAATCAACTACAAAACAACAATAAAAAATAGTTACTTAACACTGAACATTTTTTAACATTCTATCAGACATTATACCAACAAAGCACAATTTTTTGCCATTTTTGAGACCCCTTCTTGAATCAAGCATTTATTATTTTCTGTACAAATATATGCAGCCTTGCTTAGAAGAGACTACTTTTAAAACATTAGAATATATTACAGATCACAATTTGAACACTGTGTGAATGTTATAATAAATGTATTAATAGAGACAATTTTGGTTGCCGAACATTCGGTTTATCCCTATTACTTCTGTTATTGAAATGTTTATAACCCTGAAACGAATGTTTGTGTTGCTCTTTCTGGACCAGCAGCAGCATGAATGCTGAATTGAATTTCTTTAACACCTGTTTCACATCGTAAGCGTCAGTGGAGCATGAGCAGCACGTGTTTTGTCGTCGCCCATATCTGTGAACGACAGCGTTCACATCGGAAGGATGATGATGGCAGACCCTCTGATTCATCAACATGAGCAGCGACAAAATATGCTTCTCATGATCCACTGACACTCGCGATGTGAAACCGTCACAGTAGACATAGCTAAATCGTTGTCATTCAGGAAAAAAAATTGCATGGGTGTTTAAAGCAAGATCACAATGTTTTAACGATTAATGGTGCAGCTCTAATGTAAACACTGCAAAATGTTTTGCAAGGATAGCATCACGTTCTCGCGAGACCAGTCGTTTCACGAGATCTCGTCACATCCCTAATATATATGTATATGTATGTCCTGGCTCTTCCCAGCTTTATAATGGCAGTGAATGTTGCTCAAGATTTTGAAGTCCAATAAAGTGCACCCATCCATCATAAAAAGTGCTCCACGCAGCTCCAGGGGTTAAGAAAGGCCTTCCGAAGGGAATTGATGTGTTTGTGTTATAAAAATATCCATATTTAAAATGTTATAAACCGTAATCTCTAGCTTCTGCTAACTGTCAAAAACCACATGAAACCAGCATTTTGCTTTTTTTATCTTTGTCTTGTTTACACCACATGACATTTTCATTTAATTACATTATATAAGCTATTTGATTGAATTCAATTAATTAATTTGTTTATTTATTGAAAATGGTATGTAATTGTTTTTAAAAACCACATGAAACCAAAATTTTCCTTTTCATATTTGTCTTGTTTATGGTTACACCACATGACATTTTCATTTAATTAAATTATACAAGCTATTTGATTTTTAATTCATTTAATTATTTTATTAGTTTATTTATTGAAAATGGTATGTAATTGTTTTTAAAAAACACTTGAAACCAAAATTTTCCTTTTCATCTTTGTCTTGTTTATGGTTACACCACATGACCTTTTTATTAAACTGAATTAAATAAACTTGTTATTAATTAAATTAAAATGCAATTTATTTAGATTATTTAAACCATATGAAATCAACATTTTCCTTTTCACTTTTGTCTTAGACTCTCTTATTTGTCAGTGTCCCTGTAGTTTTGTTGGTGTTGTGGTGTTCTCTGAATGACCAGTGATTTTTGGAGTTCAACTCCAAAGTTTGGAGAATGTGCAGACTTTTTTATTTCTTCTTATAGTTGGCAAGGCCTCGCCTGCAAAATTCCCTTCCTGTCATCTCATTACGTGGTGGTGTTGGTTTTCTAAAAATCTGAAGTTTAGCTCATTGGGAACTCCCCTCCCCCTCTCTTTCATCCCAGATTTTTTCCTAACAATTGCAGGAAGGGATTCACAACAGAGGGGCTGACCCGAGCGTCACACACACATCATGTCTCAAATCCACTGCTACTGCTCCGTCTCAGTCAGGAATTTCTCCTGATCTCACCTCAGCCTCATTTCCCATGATCCTCCGAGACTGGCGCTGAGCCAACTGAAGACTCATCTCGAGATCTTTCTTTATATTCCTCACCTGGTAGAAAGTTAATTGTTTTCATTCTCAAAATCTTTTAAGGAAGGTGGGTGTGATTCCTCCACTGAATCCAGCTGGATAAACAAACCCTCGTCCACTCTTTAGGAATAGTTCTGCTTTTAATGATCAATGTTGACCAGTAGAGATCTGATGTGGTTTCCTGCTTCTCAGTTGTTTAGGCGTCTGTATTGCCTCTTCTTTGATGTTGGTTCTTTTAATAATGTGGTCCCACACCAAACACCAGACACCAAACAATGTTTTCATTCCCATGATACCTATCATAAACATGACATGTTATATGTATGCCACATTAATATCAGAAGAAAGAAATTGTACTTTGCATAAATAAAATTAAGCCGGTATTAAGACCATTGGGATTTAGCTCATATAATGGAAGACCATTCATGAACCACTAACAATTCCTTTATCCCCGCAAAAGTTATATATATATATATTTTTTTACATTTGCTTCTAATTAAAATAAATCAAAACAATAAAAGCAATCTAATTTTAAAAAGATCTATATATTAATTCATAATTTGACCTCTTTATTACAAGGCAAGGTTAGTTCATGTTTTAAATTGTCATGTGTTATGACCATACATTATTTTTATTATATTTAGGAAATACTAATATTTGATATTTCAAAAAAATCTTTTTTATTAAAAACAGTTTTGAAAATAAAAATTTGCATGTGAAAAGACAGTACACTTTAGGGCTGCAGTGATTCGTCGACATCATCGATTACATTGATTATAAAAATATGTTGATTAGCATGGAGTGCGTCGACGTGTCGCATCTTTAGCCACGCCCATTGCGTGAGCCTCCAGTTATCCCTAGTTAAGACTGTTTTTCTGCCATGATTAACACAAAACAAGACTCTAAAGCAGAAGTTAAAGGCTAGTATGGCAACATCACTTCACTTCATAGAGCGTTCTATTATTATTATTCGACCGTCAGAACCACGTATATATAGCCGAACTGACGGCTTTACATTGTCAGGATTCACATCCGCATTCAAAGCTGCTATTAACATATCTCTCCTAAAGAAAAGAAAGAACGGAACAGCACGGGACATCGAGTTGCTCATGATGGGTTTAATGCACCCACAGAGACGGAGAAAGGATTCACGTTCATCTTAAGATCCACCGGGGTTGCCGTCAGTGGGATCACGCAAGCTCTGAGACGCGTGCACCAATCGCGCTCTGCACTCGCTAACACAGCATTTAAAGTCGTTGTTAGTTGTTTAACTGTGTGATGGACAAGCCTCGACTGGGCTCGTTTATTTAAAAACGGGCTGTCAGCTGTGATAAAACTTCCCGGTGTTATGACGTTATTTTTTATTCTGTGTGACTTCAGCTGTTCATTCATATACAGATATGTATTCAAGATGTTTTAATCTGCTGAATAAATAAAACCTTTCAAGTATCTCACCTGTAAGTGCGGTCAGTCCCAAACAGAACAGGGAATGCACAAAAATCTGCATTTCTATTGACTGTATCACTGCCCTGTAATTATCTTTCTCGCTCTTGCTCTCTCTCTCGCTCTCTCTCTCTCTTTTATATCAAGATTCAAATACCTTTATTGGCATGGTGAAATAAATCTTTACATTGCCAAAGCTTTAATAACACTATACAATAAAAATAAATAAATAATAATACGTATAAAATAATGAAGAAAAAAATAAAATCTAAAGTCAAAAAAACTAAAAAAAAGGCAAATCTTATAATATTTATAGAAGTGCCTCTAGGCATATAGTGAGTGTGTTGGCAGTTCTGTTCCCTCTGAAGGCTCTTTCGTCATGACAGGATCTCACATACCTGGCAGCCAGGTTTGAGCTTGCTGGGCTTTCTCCTAGCAGGTATGGGAGTTTGTCCATATTTGGTTTCTGATGGAAGTCTTTAAGGTGGGTTGTGAACTGGGAGTAGAAAGTGTCCCTAATTAGTGCATATTTAGGGCAGGATGTCATGAAGTGCAGTTCTGTTTCCACTTCATTTCCTGTGCAGTGGGGACACAGCCGGTCTTCTTTTGGTAGCCAGGTCTGTCTGTGTCTGCTTGTCTCTATGGTGAGATTGTGTTGACTGAGTCTGTACATGCTCAGAACTTTTCTCAGTTTAGGGTCACTCACTGTACTCGGGTATCCTGCCAATTCATATTCTCTATTTAGGGCCAAATAGCATTCCAATTTACTTTGTAGGGTTGTTGCGTCTCTCCAATGTTTTAGGTATTTTTCTTTTTGTGTTTTAATTATTTGGTTTGTTCTGGTTAAGTTTTTATTCTCAGTCAGACATGTTGTGGTTTGTGTAGTCAGCTCAAAGACCAATTGGCCGAGGGCGTTTCTTTCTGGTGTTTGCTCTTGGTAGTTCAGGGCTTTGTGATGGAGGGTCTGTTTATCATTATTTTTTAGGTGGGCATGGAATTTAATGGCCCTTTTTTGAATTGTGAGTGATTATAAGTGGGTATAATCCTAATTCTGCTCTGCAGGCATTATTTGGGGTTTTGCGCTGTACTCGGAGCAAAGCTTTGCATAGTTCGGTCTGCAGAGTCTCTATTGGGTGTTTTATTCTCTCTCTTTCTTTCTTTCTTTCTTACTTTTTTGTTATTTATTTTTTGTAAAGTATTAATTATGAGAAAACATTTAAAAAAGATTAATAGCAGAAGTTACTGTTATTATTTATTGATAGTTTAACTAAAGAATTCATCAACTGATGAGAAAATAATAAATGGAGTAATCGAAAAATAATCGATAGATTAGTTGACAATAAAAATGATCGTTAGCTGCAGACCTAATACACTTACATGCATTCAATGTGTAATAATTTGTTTTTTATAACTGGCCATGTTATTACATGCTATTTTCTTAGAATATTAATTAAAACATTAATTAAAGGTGTAAATACGTATAAATATGAAATGCATGATTCAGATTAGGGATGCACCGAAATGAAAAATCTTGGCCGAAGCAGAATACCGAACACGGTTTTTCACATTTTATTTCTCCCCCATGTAGGCCTATTTTGCCATTTGTTTTCACTATTGCATAAATTTAATTAGCTAAAATCTGCTTTTTACTGTGTTGTCCTGCTTTTCAAAAAAAATAAAAAATTACTTAACACTGAACATTTTTATACATCCTATCAGACATTATACCAACAAAGCACAATTTAACTTAAAATTAATAAGTTAGTAAAATAATATTTTTTGGCCATTTTTAAGACCCACTTCCTAAATCAGGCTTGTATTTTTTTCTGTACAAATAAATGCAGCCTTGCTGAGAAGACTTCTTTTAAAACATTAGAAAATATTACAGATCCCAATTTGAACAAGATTGGTTAATGCTATAGTAAATTTATTAATACAGCTGTTGTAGGGTAATTATTTATATAATTATTATTGTCTTACTATTTTATTTTACAGAACAACAGTAAAATTACAATACTAACATTTATGAATGTTGATGGAGCTTTTATTTTTGGCGGAAACCTGCAGGAAGACCTCAGTGCTTCTTTTTGTTGACAACAGCATGCAGATATTTCTCAGATATATCTTATTACGAATTTGGGAAGATGTTTGTCACACGTATCACATTGTAACACTGCTTTAAAAAAAATTATACAAATGAGCAAATGATGAGTAACAGTTTCAGCGCAAACATGCCATCCGTGCGTGTTTTAGAAAACATAACATTCTGTAGTGTATTTACTAGTCGTTTGAGGCCATTATGCGATTTCAATCATCACAGTAACCAGCAACAACCACCCCTTCCTCTTCTCATCGGAGACATGAGAAGCAGCGCTAAGCAGTCTCTTGCTGTCTGTGTTTTGTGCTTGTAATGATGGCCGCGTCTCTCTCTCGGACAGTTTTAAATGCTTCCACACTGCAGACATTTTTTACTGCATTAGTGCGTGCCTCTATTTGATTGCGTAACGTCATTGTTCGTTACAAATTATTCAGTCTTTACGCTTATTCGGCTGAACACCGAGAGTTTTTTTTTTTTCTATTTTCGGTCTAACAATTTTGGTTGCTGAACATTCGGTGCATCCCTAATTCAGATTGATCTGTTATGATTCTAAATATTTTTTACCCTTGCTGAAAATAGCCTTTGCTGTGGAAATGTTTCTAAAGTAAAGTAGGTTCAGTTTATTTTGCTATTATAGCAGAAATATATTTGTATTATATATATGTATATATATATATATATATATATATTTGTATTGATTAAAGTTTTAATAATTGTGTTGTATTTTGTATTTTTTAGGTCTTCTTTTGTAAATTCTTTTTTACTAAATTTACGATGTACTAAATTGTATTTTAGTTTTAAAATATTTATTGATGAAAAATGAGAAATGTTGGCAAATACAATTAAACTTTAAATTCAAAAGTTGTTTTTATGATTGTAGTTTTATCTATATTATCCAGTCTCTTAAAGCTTGCTGTATCTATTTTTTTTTAAATGTACTAATTCATAAAAACACTTATGTTTGCAAATATTTTGGAAACATGTTAAATTTAGGTACTTGTTTCTCTGAAAAAACAACGCTACAATCAATTATTCTGTGTGCGTTCCGTGTCAGAATGTCTGTTTTTTGTTTTGTTTTGTTCTGCTTGACTCCACCCACTACCAGTTTAACCTATAGTATTTTGACACCTGCATATTTCAACCATGGAAGCCAGTAAAAAAAACTGCATCAGAGATCGCAGATTCTATCTAATCTAAAAAAACAACAACGTCTATCTAAAAATCTCTATGAGGTATTAAATAAACCATGAAAAATTAGCTCAACTAACAGCGTAAGTTTCGTCGTCATGAATGTCAATTCCACTTGTTTCTGTTGTGTCTTTTACCTGGCAACCCGCATGAGCATCGAGTCTTGAGGCGAGAAAAACAACTATATTATAAACAACTATACTATAACTATACATCTCCAATATTTTTTTATTTGGACCGCAGTACCACTTTCAGCCAGTAGCTGTCAATATTACATACTGCACCTTTAAGTTTTCTCTTAAGAAGTGTTTGATGCCCATGTATAGTCTTTTTTGGAGGGATTTGTTGGTGTCCTGACATTCTGTGTGGCAGGTCATGCTGGAGGCAGGTGTTTGATGTAGAGATCGACCGATATATCGGTTGACCGATATTTTTCCAGATATTTAAGCATTTTACCATAATCGGTTATCGGTTTTGTAAAAAAAAAAATATGGGTTTTGAATTTTTTTTTTTTACATAATTATACAGAGTATAACCAGCAGTGAAATTTTGTTCTCTGCATTTGACCCATCCAAGTACACACACACCTGGAGCAGTGGCCACTGTTCACTCAGGAAATGCTCCAGCACGACCACCGCATGTAACTTTATACAAGATTCACTTGTTTGAAACACGCTGAATTATATTAACATTTACTATAGAACCATTATTTCGCCAATAAACATCTAAATAAATACATCTCTATCGAAATTAATTATTTATTTTCTCCACAAGCGATCGCAGTTTGAGTATAGTTCTGTGTAAATAGATAAACCACGCTGTTCAGCAGTTTTCATAATTTAGAATGACAAAAACATTTGAATAATTCTGATAAAACATAGTTATGAAATGCAATAAAATACAATGTTTTGTTTGTTATAGCTTATTTCAATATTCCAGAGAATATTATTCAGTGAATTAACATTATCCAGTGCATTATTATTCACTCTTTAGCCTATTAAACAGCTTATAAACCTAAAACTGTAGTTTAAAATGAAGTTGATATTTTGTTTGAGTTTTCCTTGCTTTCCTTAGGTTTTAAATAAGCCTGTAAGCGCCGTGTGCGTTTTACTTTGACTTTAATATCAGCAGCAATTCGGCGTCAAGCAGTGTTTAAAATAAAAAACAGCAAATACTGTGGAACCAAATAAATGAGAAACTAATGTTTTTTTTTAACATTATCACTTAGATCAGGGTAATAGATCGTATTCACTCTCTAGTATTCTGTTTAGAGGAGAAATACGGTTCTCATGGCGCTGTGAATACAGACTGAACGGTGGCTCAAACCGCTGTATGAGAACATGATACACAAACTACTGCTCTCGCTGGATAAAGAAGCCAGTGTCACACTAGTACACAAGTTTGGATGGGCAAGTTTTGTAATCAAGGTAAAGCTGATTACAGTGACATGATCGTGCATTAGGCATGCGTTATGTCCGTTATAAATGATGCGCAAACGAACCGTGTATGTGCGCTTTCGATCTCTATAACATCATATTTCTGCTTGAATACAGCTCAGTATATAGTTGAATACAGCGACGTGAATAATAATAAAACACTATTTTATTTATTATTATTAAATTAATGCAACATAAAGATACATCACAACAAGCCTTTTTAATTATTTATTTAATGTGTATTTTATCATTTATTTACTTTTCACTTGGTAGATCTCGGTGAGTTTTCTCCCTGACTAAGATTAATGTCAGACTCAGAAGTCAACATTAAAACGGGCGCTTTTATACATTTGGTTTTGAAACTCTTCCACATCGTCTTGTCTGTGTCACCTCACTCTTCTTGTCAGTCATCTCTCTTTACGTGATAAATAAAATCTGATCTGTGATGTAGAGGTCTGCGCGGGACTATTTGAGGTTTTATTCCGCACACACCCGCTCCCGCGATATATTCTGTTTGTTCACATTTCTGCTGAAAGAGAGATAGGCTAACAAATAAAAGTTTAGTCTGCACAAAAGTGTATTTATTTTATTCGTCTTGTCAAGAGTCTTGAATGTATTGACTGATAAATGTCAATAACATTTTGCTGCCAACACGGAATAAAGTTTCAGAGGAAAAAAGTTATACAAAAATTGTAATCCCTATTATAATTTGTTTTGTCAGGATATAATTTGTTTATGCTAACATTCAGCCTACAACACAATAGGAAAAAAATGTAGGTTTAGCCTAATAGCTATTTTATTAGTCTTGTCAAAACACTAAATTAATTTAACATCTTGCTGTTAACACAGTGAAAAGTGCAGCAGAGAAAAAATAAATAATTCGACACAGTCTGTCATTTAAAATGATAGGATAAGCATAATACAAAAAAAAGGAAAGAGAATTGCATGTCCTTCAAGGACAGCGGAGTAAGAAATCTGGTCGGGACAGCTGCAGCAATGCAGACCTAGACTGCTGTGATGCAAGACTCTCGTTCGTTCGGTGCGTTGCATTTAGCAGCCGCATTCAGTTTTAATTTTAGTGTCCTCTATCTGAACGAATTTATTTTTATTACTATAAAAACAATCTAAACGAAGGTGGGGGACGGTTCCATGGTGAGCAAGTGATGTAACAGTGTTGCGGCTTAACACCAGTATAACTGTCGTCAAGCCTTTCACTCTGTTATTTATTTACTTTATAACAGTAAATAAATATCGGAATATCGGTTATCGGTTAATAAACGTATAAATTATCGGTATCGGTTATAAAAAATCAATATCGGTCGATCACTTTGATGTGTTAGCGTGTGCTGTTATGTTTCTCTCATGACTCACACGTTCTCTGGATCTGCTCCAGCTCTGTCTATGAGGCAATGGCCTAGATTTCATTAGCAGCAGCCCGCTTCACTGCAGTCAGCACTTTCCCAAACGTTGGCTCCAGCCAGAGCTGTTTTG
Source organism: Gymnocypris eckloni scoliostomus (assembly GCA_027564155.1). Classification (NCBI taxonomy): domain Eukaryota; kingdom Metazoa; phylum Chordata; class Actinopteri; order Cypriniformes; family Cyprinidae; genus Gymnocypris; species Gymnocypris eckloni. Next base: position 251,100 of record CM050427.1, read on the forward strand.
GAAAATCCCTGGGACTGAAATAAGGAGCAGAACAGAAGTTTTGTCAGGATGATGTGCTTCCGAGTTGTAACTGATTAGCAATAACTTAATCAGGGCTTAATTAAGTTTTCATTCTCAAAATCTTTGAGGAAGGTGGGTGTGATTCCTCCACTGAATCCAGCTGGATAAACAAATCCCCGTCCACTCTTTTGGAATAGTTCTGCTTTTTATGATCAACGTTGAAAAGTAGAGATCTGATGTGGTTTCCTGAATTATAACAAGATAATTCAAGGTTCAATTCAAGATTATTTTTATAGCGCTTTTCACGATATAATCATTGCAAAGCAGCTTTACAGGAAATTAAGTTTCTACAATAGATTTATATATTGCAGAAACTTAATATATTTAAATTATGGCAAAATTAGGTTAATTCTGTATATTTTCTGAGGTGTTGGCATCATCTCTTCTCTGCTGTTAATGATCTGAAATGACCAAACACCTGAGTTACCGGAAGAGAGCGTTTAAAATAGACTGAAAACCATGTGTCTTAGGGGGCTTAGTTTAGCTGTGTGGGATAATGAAGAACAGAGAGGACGTTCTTGGGCCGCATGCTTATAATGCTGTGTGGGTTTCAGCATAAAACAAACATTTTCCCATTTATTTAATGGTACTTGGGGCCCTTCATGAATTTAACATATAGTGGACTATTTTGTGTTACATGTCCCATCATGACATTAAATGTCCCATTTCATTCCTGAAATTACCAAAAATGGATTTAAAATGGACTAAACAAGCCAAACCTTACTTGGTTAACATGATTATTTCGTCTTATTATTAGTAGTAGTATTTTATAGGCCCTAAACTATTTTCAAAAACAGATCACTCCATTTGTATTAATTTTCTTAAATCATGTTTGTGTTAATTTGTTTGTATTGTTTTGTTGTATTGTTTTTTGTTTGTATTGTGTTAGTTAGCTTTTTTTATTTTTATTTAATCAAAACAACCCAACTGCAGTTTGATTGATATTAATTGGAATGCAGGATAAAAAAATTTGTTATCTGTTTTTGCAAATTAATTTGATGTTTTTGAAAGAAGTCTCTTCTGCTAACCGAGGCTGCATTTATTTGAACAAAAATACAGTAAAATCAGTTATACTGTGACATTATTACTATATAAAACAACAGTTTTCTTCGTGAATATGTTGTCAAATATAATTTATTCCTGTGATTTTAAACATTTCAGTTCAATCATAAAGACATTTCAGCATCATTACTCCAGTCATGTCACACGATCCTTCAGAAATCATTCAAATTTTCTCCCATAATCCAAATATAAAAATGGGGTAAATGGACGTAAATGCCTTGTTGATGTCAGAGGTCAGAGGAGAATGGGCAGACTGGTTACAGATGATAGAAAGGCAACAGTAACCACTCATTACAATCAAGGTATGCAGGATACCATCTCTGAACGCACAACACGTCGAACCCTGAAGCATATGGGCTACAGCAGCAGAAGACCCCACCGGGTCCTATTGATATTGACTGTTTTTGCTCAATTTCGCTGACGAAAATAGTTGCGATCAAAGCTGCAGCAACACACACAACACGTTACTGAATGAATCCACGTATTTGAATGAATCGAGTGAGTCAATTGATTCAGTGGCCCATTCATAAGGACAGCCAATTGACTAATTTCTGAATGAATCAGCCGTTTGAATGAATCGGTTGAATAAATGACTCGCTCATTTAAACAGACATTTGCTGCCGCCTACTGGTGGTTTAGTCATATTTTAAAGTATCCTTGCATTTTTTTCAACATTTATTTGTATGTTTAAAAAAATATGTAAAACATAAATCTTATAAAATTATTAATGCATTTGAAATTTTGCAGTGTAAATGCATTTATGGCACCTCAGCTTCATCAAACTGAGTAAATGCATCTAATGCAATTCAGATGCAGCGTCAGTTTCCTCACTTTATTTTGAGAGTTGTTTAAGTAAGAGAAAATCTGTAAATTAGTCCAGATTGGGGGAATTGTAATTTTTTATAATTTAATTTATTTTGTAAAAATTTTTTCGTTGATATTTGCATAGATTTTGTTTGTATATGCTTTCAATTATAGTTCTTAGAAAGAAAATCGGAATCTGCAAAAACCGGAATCGGCAGCTCACACTTCCAAAAAATCGGAAATTGGAATCAGCCAAGAAAATTGCAATCGGTTAATTTCTAGTTTAAATGCCACAACCTTCCTGAGTATTGTTGTTGTTGACCATGTCCATCTCTTTATGGCTACAATGTACCCATCTTCTCGTCTACTTCCAGCAGGATAACGCACCATGTCACAAAGCTCAAATCATCTCAGACTGGTTTCTTGAACATAGCAATGAGTTCACTTCAATCAAATTGCCTCCACAGTAGGGATGCACCGATCCGATATTCAGGATCGGTATCGCTTCGATATAGGGCTGGGCGATATGGCCCAAAAAATTATCACGATAATTATTTTCATATCAGTCGATATCGATAATTATCACGATAAATGTCAAATCTTTATTTCTTTCAAGTTTAAAGCCAGATTTTTGCTCCAAAGTGAAAGTTTTAGAAACCAGACCATTAATTTTCCTTAACACAATAATTATCTAAATAGATATGTATTTCTTAGTTTCTGCATGTTCTAATGAGTTGATATTGTTTCAAAATCAAGAAACCGGTTTGGGTTGCCTCATAATATGAATGATAATAATATCACTTTTTTGTCTCTTAGAAATACACTTTTGATCGTAGCTTGAGTTAGGATGCAGTAACATTTTTGTTCATTATCAAAATCAGTAACATCTTTACATCAGTAACATCTGTAGCAACCTCAGTTTTATATGGTATAATGTATTCTGACCAAGTTTGTATTTTTATTAAGCATTGGTCTCCTATAGTAGCATACATTTAAATAATGATAAACAGTTAAAACCACACATATAGCACCTCAATAACATGGTCAAAATATAACTAAATGGTTTTTAAGTAGTCTATTTGTTTGAAAGACAGTAGTCTAAAACCATTCAGTATAAATGTACACATGCTATAGCTGCCTTAACCACACATACTTACTATAATTATATACCATTACTCCTGTAATAATATTAAATGTGAATATCCCACATTTCTGCCACAATACCATAGTGCAGTGAATGTTACTACAGTAAATCCATGGTAAATAATGGCGATGTGCATATTGAAAAGCCTTCTGACTGTCTCGTTGCAGTGTTTCTAATGTTCGCTTGTGTTCTCATTAGCGTGTTGACTTAGCGGTGCTGACAGAATGGTCAGTGTATGACATCAAAATACCGTCTCTGATGTCAAAGTACCGGTACTAGTCTTTGATGTCTTACACTGACCATTCTGTGCAGCGCCGCTTAAGTCGAACACGCCTACTGACTGGATCTCACAGCACTGCTTAGTGATCACGTGACCGAGTAAACGCATCTGCTCTTGTGAGCTCGTGCCCTGTTTGAACTGTGATCCGAAAACATTATATGTCAGTATGAATCAAATCTCTGGGGAATGTTTCCAACACCTTGTTGAATCTATGCCACGAAGAATTAAGACAGTTCTGAAGGCAAAAGGGGGTCCAACCCGGTACTAACAATACTAGGCGTAACTAATAAAGTGGCCAGTGAGTGTATATTTAAAATATTGACATCAACCCTGGTCTTAAAGTGCCATATTTGGGAGAGATTTGACCAGTCATGTGTGCATGATCTGTAAAGAGTTATGAAAGTTCATCATACCACATACATAAACCAATATTTCTGTTCCTAATTTTGAGGTTATTCGGTTGAATTGTCGAGGATTGAGTGCTATTCTTCTCCTGACGATCAGTATCCAGGATCTCAGCAGTGCACCTGAGTGTGCTTTATAGAGATGTTTTTGTGTTTTTCTCATGCTTATTCAGGAATTTAGATTAACTCAAACATCCCAGCAATGTAGTCACATGAAAATGTGAAGAGAAAAACAGCTGTTGATGGGAGTGAAACTGCACATATAATCTCTTCTGCAGTTGTGCTGTGCTCATGACAAAATTTTAGTTTTTCCTTTTGCTTTTAACCAAATAAACCAGTACCTGGTTGTGTTATAAAACGGATATATCTAGAGGTCATATTCTATACTTATGAATCATTTAATACTTAGTGAGGCCGTTTTTGCTTATATAATTTACCTTTAAGATTTATGTATGCAAATGAGCTCCGTTGTGATTGGCTGAACTTTTCATTCCAGCATAGTTTAAGGCTATGACGATACAATAATGTATTATAGAATTAGAGATGCACCGATTGCAATTTTCTTGGCCGATTTCCAATTTGTTTTGGAAGTGTGACCTGCCAATACCGAGTTTTGTCGATTCCGATTTTCTTTCTAAGAACTATAATTAAAAGCATATACAAACAAAAATCTATGCAAATATCAACGAAAAATTTGTTACATAATAAAATAAAGTATAAAAAATTACAATTCCCCTAATCTGGACTTATTTACAGATTTTCCCTCACTTAAACAACTCTCAAAATAAAGTGCTCTGTTACTGGAAAGAGGAAGAAATAGTTAACTTAAAATTAGTTGCTTTATTTAACAAAACAGATGTAATTTCCCACTGTTTATAAATAGTAATTTCTTTCCCCTAACCTTATTAAATGTGTCATCTTTCACATCAAATTCTTACTTTGTTCCAATTAAATCAGTTAGTATAATAAGAAACTGTAGAGTTGTTACCATTGAAATTGAATTAGTATTAACAAACTGAGGCTGCATCTGAAATGCATTAGATGCATTTACTGAGACAGTTTGATGAAGCTGAGGCGCCATTAGATACATTTACACTGCAAAATTTCAAATGCATAAATCATTTGATAAGATTAATGTTTTACATATTTTTTTAAACATACAAATAAATGTTGAAAAAAATGCAATGATAGTTTTAAATATGATTAAACCACCAGTAGGTGACGGTAGGTGTGTGCGATATTGAAAAAAAATGATATCTCGATATTTTTGGGGATTTTGTCGATAACAATAATTAGATGATATTTTGCAGAGTGTGTTATTGTGCTGATATCTGAATACTGTGCACAGCTGCAGTTTATGATATTCTTCATATTCTCTGTGCTCAGTTCACATCAGTGATATAAATTAATCTTTTAATTTGTTTAAATTAGATTTTTACCTTTTAATAAAGCAATTTTTTTTCTAAAAGTGTACATCTTTTGAGTCAAATTGTTACATTTAACCAGTCAATTAATATAATACACATTTAGGCTGCTCCCAAACAAATGAAACCAGCATCATCAAAATGAATCTCTGCAGAAGTTGCATCTGAAGGTGTTTAGATGTGTTCACACACTGTTTAATGCAGCTCAGGGTGCTTTAACCAGTTACAAATGCATTATTTGACGTTTTAAACATAAAACATTGAATACTGATATTTAAATTTATTTAAAAAATGAAAATGGACTTTAAAAGTGAAATTAAACCATCATGTGGCTCAGAGACGTAAAACATCGCTGTAGCTGTTTGGAATAATTTTTTGTCAGCAAAATGGAGCAAAAACAGGCAATATGGTGTCTAAAATGTAAGTCTCTTGATATTAGCTTATTGTTTATTTAACTGTTGTATAAAATCAATATCAAATTTGTAACCGTGCTTATTTTTGAAGAAAAAAATGCATTCTTTTATGTGATTTTAATCATATGAAACGTAAATAAATAAATATTCTGCCCCATATGTTTAATTTAGCGATCACTCTTAATGCATTTTAATCGGCTGAATCATGCAGTGAAAGAACATGCTCTAAATGCGCACGTGCACTGTTTAACCCCTTCATCACCTCGCAGGCTAATGTATGCGTGCACTCCGTAACGCGTCTGTTTTGTTTGGTTTTTGCAGAATACTCGATATTGTCAAATTGCATATCGTTAAAACAACAATTAAGATATTATCGCAGACGATATCGCACGCCCCTAGGTGACGGCAAATGTCTGTTTTAATGAGCGAGTTATGTCAAATGAGGCAATTGACTGTCATGAATGGGCCACTGAATCATTGACTCATTTATTTGTTCAAAAACCTGGATTCATTCAGTAACGAAACACCGCTGTGTGTTGCTCGCGCAACAGTTCTGCTGTGGCTTTGATCGCAACCATTTTTGTCAGCGAAATTGAGCAAAAACAGTCAATATTTTGTCTAAAATCTATGTCGCTTAATTTCAACCTCTTGTTTATTGAAATACTACTGTATAAAATCAGTGTCACATTGCAGTCGTGCTGATATTGTTATTAGGGGGAACATCACGGCCGTCTAATGTTGCTTACCTAAATCATATTTTGTAAATCTCTCTTTTTTTCTAACGTAGTATGCATCTATACTTTTCTGAGAGTTACTTTGTGTGTGCTGTCTCTCTCACACACTCACTCAGGCTGTGCAAGCCTCATCTAGCATGACATAAATACATTATCAGTCGCCGTTTACACTGAAAGCCATTCAAATTAGAATCATTCTTATGCGAAACTACGTGTATACACGCGACTGTGATATCATACTGTGAGTGTGCGCATAGCTGTGCCGTCTCTGCCTGCGCCGCTGGCAATAAAAGAATCGGCTTGGAATCGGCAGGACGTGAGAATGACCGGCCAGTCACCGATCCGGGCCAGTCATGCAAGAAATCGGTCGATTCCGATCACTGGCCAGTCAATCGGTGCATCTCTATATAGAATATAATGTTTATAGAACTTTTTTACACAATATTACATAGTTTAGATCCTGTTGTTGATGTTTGCAGTGATCTATATTTCCAAAAGTAAATGAATGTTGAAGCACACAGTGGTGCATGCCACTGTGCAGAGCTTCAGTGATTGTGAATCAGTCAGTTATTGTGAATGACTGGAATCCTATTCTCAACAGGGCGACCATTGAGGAGGCGGAGGGCGACGTCTGTGAGCTCGAGTCCAAACTAGACAAGGTACGTCGAGAAAGCCAAAAGAGAAATGGTAAAATGTAGAGAACATGGCCGATGTTTCCTACAGTAAGATTTTTTTACAGCCTTTTACAGTCCTACTTTTGCTATTTTAATATTTAAGTCATATTATATTTAATATGTTATTTATAACATGCAATTATAATATATAAATAATGTTTTATCTTTTTTTTCTTTGATGAACAGTCTTCACAGCATCTGGGTTATTAGCTTATTTGCCTTCTATTACTTTAAGAGCTGCCACTGCAGAACATGATGTGAATCTGACGCACACACTTGTAATTTCATTCATGCTTTAATATGAAATGATAGCTACAGTATTTCTGAATGCAATTGAAGAGCAGAGTATAACTGCTAACAGGACAGGACGATACGTTTTTACTGACTTGTGGCTTGACAACATCTCATTACCGTGTTCGCTTGACTCGCGCCTGGTGCTCAGGCAAAGTGGAGTGTGCATCAGAAAAAATCCTATTTTATGTGGTCTAAAGACATTCTGTGTCTAAATAAACACACTTCTTGTCAAAAAAAAACGAGACCGGAGCAGCAGTTGTGAGTGTGGGCCAACCCTAGCCCCACCCCCGTGTTAACTGTGTTAAATATTTTTTTATGCATTAAACTGGAAAAAGAATTGCCTGCATTAACGCACTAATTTTGACAGCACTACTTGGTAGTAAAATACATTTTCTGATTATGTGTAACTTCATTAAATTTTATTTTAACAATTATAATAATTGTAATTTATCATTTTAAAATATATTTTCAATATTAGTAAAGATTGTGCAATTTAATTATATTAAAGTTTGAATAATAATAATTCATGCTTTTATTTTATCATCTTATAATGTTATATTTGTGTGAATAAAACTAAGAAAATAATTTCATTATGCAAATATTGGAGCTGCCAAATCGATTAATCGTGATTAATCACGTTCAAAATAAAAGTTTGTGTTTACATATGTGTGTACTGTATATATTTATATGTATACTGAACACAGTTATAAATGCAACACTTTTGTTTTTGCCCCCATTTTTCATGAGCTGAACTCAAAGATCTAAGACTTTTTCTAAGTACATACACTGCCTATTTCTCTCAAATATTGTTCACAAATCTGTCTAAATCTGTGTTAGTGAGCACTTCTCCTTTGCCGAGATAATACATCCTCCTCGCAGGTGTGGCATATCAAGATGCTGATTAGATAGCATGATTATTGCAAAGGTGTGCCTTAGTCTGGCCACAATAAAAGGCCACTCTAAAATGTGCAGTTTTATCACACAGCACAATGCCACATGTGTCACAAGTTTTGAGGGAGCCTGCAATTGGCATGCTGACTGCAGGAATGTCCCCCAGAGCTGTTGCCCTTGAATTGAATGTTCATTTCTCTACCATAAGCCGTCTCCAAAGGCGTTTCAGAGAATTTGGCAGTACATCCAACAGGCCTCACAACCGCAGATCACGTGTAACCAGACCAGGACCTCCACATCCATCATCTTCGCCTCCAAGATCATCTGAGACCAGCCACCCGGACAGCTGCTGCAACAATCGGTTTGCATAACCAAAGAATTTCTGTACAAACTGTCAGAAACCGTCTCAGGGAAGCTCATCTGCATGCTCGTCGTCCTCATCAGGGTCTCGACCTGACTGCAGTTTATCGTCGTAACCGACTTGAGTGGGCAGATGCTCACATTCGATGGCGTCTGGCACTTTGGAGAGGTGTTCTCTTCACGGATGAATCCCGGTTTTCACAATACAGTACAATACAGATGGCAGACAGCGTGTATGATGTCATGTGGGTGAGCGGTTTGCTGATGTCAACGTTGTGGATCGAGTGGCCCATGGTGGCGGTGGGGTTATGGTATGGCCAGGCGTATGTTATGGACAACGAACACAGGTGCATTTTATTGATGGCATTTTGAATTCACAGAGATACTGTGACGAGATCCTAAGGCCCATTGTTGTGCCATTCATCCACGACCATCACCTCATGTTGCAGCATGATAATGCACGGCCCCATGTTGCAAGGATCTGTACACAATTCTTGGAAGCAGAAAACATCCCAGTTCTTGCATGGCCAGCATACTCACCGGACATGTCACCCATTGAGCATGTTTGGGATGCTCTGGATCGGCGTTTACGACAGCTTGTTCCAGTTCCTGCCAATATCCAGAAACTTTGCACAGCCATTGAAGAGGAGTGTACCAACATTCCACAGGCCAGAATCAACAACCTGATCAACTCTATGTGAAGGAGATGTGTTGCACTGCGTGGGGCAAATGGTGAGTGGCATTTTATTGTGGCCAGCCTAAGGCCCACCTGTGCAATAATCATGCTGTCTAATCAGCAACTTGATATGCCACACCTGTGAAGTGGATGGATTATCTCGGCAAAGAAGTGCTCACTAACACAGATTTGTGAACAATATTTGAGACACATAGGCCTTTTGTGTACATAGAAAAAGTCTTAGATTTTTGAATTCAGCTCATGAAATAATGTGGGGCAAAAACAAAAGTGATGTGTTTATAATTTTGTTCAGTGTATATATAAATAGACATACATACAAAACTGCAGTTGGGTTGTTTTGATTTAAGTAATAATAAATTAAAAAATAAAGATAATTTACACAATTAAAGTTAATTGAAAGTATGTTTTTTTTTACATATTAAAAGTTTATTTCATAGCAAAAGCAGACAACTTCACATTTTTTGTTTTAGAGTAAAAAAAACACGTTTAATCTTTGTAATCTCAGATTACAATGTAGATGCCTGACAAACGTTGTTGATCATAGATTATGGATGTGATTACATGCAATACAGGGAGCAGCTTTACCCTCACCACTGTAACGCATTTGCAAGGCTCCGTGAAAACCTTTCAGCTTTTATTTTCCTTTTTCGCCCTGAAGAAGATATCACAGGTTCATCAAGTTTGTTGAAATTATCCATCCCCTTGATCACTTTTAGTCAGCTTCAACAAAACTTCTCTCAGCTAATGCATCTTTTCAAAGTGAAAGTAGCCTTGTCACCTGACCTGAATACAGCGCGCTGATTTTTTTTATAGTGTAATGCACAGATCTAATATAATGTTTCACATCTGATGTTTTCCCCCAAAAGTTTACTTAAGATAAGATATAGCAGATTATGTTTTCGGGAATACTTAAATATATTTAGCCTACTGTAAATGTGTATCAGGATAGTGTCGTCTTTATGCGGGCACTTTGGATGTCAGTCAGCGCTATTGATGGCCATTTTATAAGCAGCATAACATTGTGAGTTTGTCGTCACTTGTTTTAAAGTCAGCAACACTCTTGCTGACATAAAAAAAGCTGATGATCATGATAATCCAGCATGATCTGAAAATATCTGTTAAAATAATCTCAAAATACCTAAATATTAACCTAATACATGTTCAGACCTCAGGAAAGAAGCAGCAACATCTCACTATAGTCTTAGTTTGAAATGAGCTCTTTCCTGTTGTAGTCCCTATCGAGTGCTGTAAAAACAGCAGGGGGGCTGTCGGAGTGAGAGGGAGCGATGGAGTGGCTCATTGTTGGGTCAGATTGCAGACCCACCCAACGTCATTTGGCCGAGTGACTCTGGCCGCTCACTTCCTCCTCGGACCGAGGAAGGATATGAGATCTTAAGGAGGAGCTGCTGCAGCTTTTAGAAATCAACACAAAAAGATGTGTAATAATTGAGCATCAACATTAACGTCATATATCAACAAACCTAGAAACATTTGATGTGTGATGTTAATGTAGATGCTACATTATTACACATCTCACACTGTGCACACTTACACATTTGTGCTGATTTCTAAGAAAAGCTGCAGCAGCTCCTCCTTAAGGTCATTTTCTAAAGTTATAAATTATGTTTTGTTGATTTAAACATCTATAATGAGAACAAATTATATACAGTAACAAAAAGAACAATGTATTTAAATTTATAGGGACACAAATACATTAATTTCATTGTATTTCAGTAAATTATAGTGTAATTTTGTTGCAAAAAAAGAAAATGAGATGAAAATGTCAGACTTTCTTTTAACCTAAAATTTTAATTTAGTTTATTTATCATTGCTATTTTTTTCACTATCAAAAAAAAAACACTTTTCTAAGCAATCCAACTTTTATTTTATAACCTTTTATTTTTTGTATTTTTTTTGGACACAAGTCTTTATTTTTAACCAATTATTTTGACCGTTAACAAAAAAAGTGCAAAACAAGTACAAACCACTTTTCTAAGCAGTCAGACTTGTGAGTTTTGCCTGACAGATTATAACAAGCTAAAACAAAGTGCCACAGATTTATACATTTATATACTTTACATGTCTATTTTATTACATTTAATGTTTACAGTATATTTATACATATATGTACTGTGTATTGTGTTTAGCTGGTGAAACTATGCATTGGGATGATAGATGCTGGAAAGGCGTACAACACGGCCAACAGGCAGTTTGTGAACGGGATTCAGGAATTGGCGCAGCAGTCTGCCAAAGATGATGTTATCGAGGTGAGCAGTGCAAACGATTAATGTTATAACCAGTCAGCTCTTATTAGCCCGAGGCTTTCAGAATCACAAACATATTGAGTCAGCCGTATGAAAATGCACATTTTAGAGTGGCCTTTTATTGTGGGCAGCCTAAGACACACCTGTGCAATAATCATGCTGTCTAATCAGCATCTTGATATGCCACACCTGCGAGGAGGATGGATTATCTCGGCAAAGGAGAAGTGCTCACTAACACAGATTTAGACTGATTTGTGAACAATATTTGAGAGAAATAGGCCTTTTGTATACTTAGAAAAAGTATTAGATCTTTGAGTTCAGCTCATGAAAAATGGGGGCAAAAACAAAAGGGTTGCGTTTATATGTTTGTTCAGTGTATATTTAAATGCTTTTGCATTCTCATGCGTATTGTTTGGGAAACAATGTTTTTGTGAGAGATTTATTTATTTATTTCCATCACCATGACACCTTACTGTTAAGCAAAAAAAAATTATCACACACAATTTATTTATTTAACTTTTATACTTTTACAATCCAATTTTCTGTTCTTTAAAGTTGAAATGTATGTTTGTAGGTTTACCAAATATAATGTGAAAGTATATGTATTAATGTAACTATTAACAATATATTAATATTATTGATAAATGTTTAAATGAACCATTACACTATGGTAGTATTTGTTGAACTGACTGAAAGTATTTAAACAGACTAAAAATACATTCATTGTATTACAGTACAATATTTATTTACAACCCGAATTCCGGGATTGTTGGGATGTTTTTATTTGAATACAATGAAAACTAAAAGACTTTCAAATCACATGAGCCAATATTTTATTCAAAATAGACCATAGAGAGAACATAACAAATGTTTAAATTGAGAAATGTTACACTTTTATCCCCTAAATGAGCTCATTTCAGATTTGATGCCTGCTACAGGTCTCCCAAAAATTGGCAACAAAGCGCTGAAAAAGCAAGACATTTTGAAAAAATTCAGCTGGGAGAACATCTAGCAACTAGTTAAGTTAATTGGCATCAGGTCTGTAACATGATTAAAGAGATGCCTTAGAGAGGCAGAGTCTCTCAGAAGTAAAGATGGGCAGAGACTCTCCAATCTGTGAAAGAGTGCATAAAAAGATTGTGGAATACTTTAAAAACAATGTTACTCAATGTCAAATTGCAAAGGCTTTGTAAATCTCATCATTTACAGTGCATAACATCGTCAAAAGATTCAGAGAAATTGGAGAAATTTATTTGCGTAAGGGACAAGGCCGAATATCTTTGTTGGATGCCTGTAGTCTTTGGGCCCTCAGACGACACTGCATCACTCATCGGCACGATTATGTCATTGAAATTACTAAATGGGCCCAGGAATACTTCCAGAAAGCACTGTCGGTAAACACAACCCAATCTGTAGATGCCAACTAAATCTATATCATGCAAAAATGAAGCCATATGTTAACATGGTCCAGAAGCACAGTTGTGTCCTGTGAGCCAAGGCTCATTTAAAATTTACTGTTTCAAAGTGGAAAAGTGTTCTATGGTCAGACGAGTCCAAATTTGACATTCTTGTTGTAAATCACGGATGCTGTGTCCTCCGGCTAAAGAGGAGGGAGACCTTCCAGCGTTTCATCAGCATTCTATTCAAAAGCCAGCATCTCTGTTGGTATGGGGTGCATACGGTCTTGGCAGCTTGCATGTTTTGGAAGGCACTATGAATGCTGAAAGGTATATAAAGGTTTTAGAGCAACATATTATGCTCTCCTTCAGATGACGTCTATTTTAGCAGGACAATGCAAAACCACATACTGCAGCTATTACAACAGCATGGCTTCATAGTAGAAGAGTCCGGGTGCTGAATTGGCCTGCCTGCAGTCCAGATCTTTCATCTATAGAGAAAATTTTGAGCATCATTACACAAAATATATGTCAAAGTCGACTACACCCTTCAGCAGCTGGAAACCTATATCAGGCAATAATGGCACCAAATTCCATCACCAAAACTCCAGAGACTCATAACCTCGATGACCAGACATCTTTAAACTGTTTTGAAAAGAAGAGGAGATGCTACGAAGGCTGTCAAATTGGCTGAAAAACTAAATTCAAATTTTTTACTAAAATATTATCAAAATTCGAATTTAAAAGGCATAAATTCACTTGGGAAAAAAAAGCTTTTGGCTTTTCTGAGGCCACAAGAGGGCGCATCGAGCAAAATATTACAAAATGCAAGTTTCTTCAAAGTAGTGCTGGGCAATATGAGCAAAAAATCATATCTCTGTATTTTTGGCTGTTTTGCGGTATACGGTACATATCTCAGTATTTTGGATTTGGATTAAACAAATAAATAAAGCGAATGTAACCATGTAGGCATATATAATGTGCAAAAAGGGTTAACATCACATTACATTGCCATCTAAAAACAATAATGCTTTTAAAGCAAAGTTAAATTTACTAAACTAAAAAAAAGAAAAAGCACAGACTAGGCTAATTTAGTAAAAAGCTTTTTTGACTACCCCATTAAAGTCACTTTACAGTTAGTAATATCATACAAATACACTTGTAGGTTTAAAATGTCCAACTACAAACATTTAAGCAAAATGTATATTTTAGTTATTGCACTCCTATTTCAAAGTCTGTGGTGCTTAGCGGAGAATTGCAAAGCAAAAGCTCGTCTGACAGCAAAATGGAAATATTTCCATGGCTTTCTAACATTTACAGATGGAGAATATACCTGTGAAACGGAAGTTATGCATTTAGGAAAAGAGCACATAGCTCAAAACAGTGCGTCTCTGTCAGCGGCACACGCAGCCTTTCTGTCAGAGCCGCTTTAAACTCAAAGATTTATCATTGCTGATACACCTAATTTATTAACATTAAATCATATGATCGCAAGGTTAATGTTTACGCTGTTAATATGCATGTTCGTAAGCAAGCTAATTTTTTTATCTAGTAATTACATGTTTTTTAAGTTAAACTTGCATTCATTTAAAATGGTTTTGGGCTCTCTTATGTGAGACGCGGGTGCAACAATGATAGACTTCCTCTAGAAAATGCCATAAATATGCATTCTATATGAACGGCTTAGTTTCAGTTTTGAGGTAAACAACATCATTTCCACATTGATCTGCTCTTTTCCCGCAATATTTTGAATGTGTAGCACCGCATCGAGTGGGTTCAACTGGACAGGCTAAAAAAAAGCATTAAAATGCAATGACAACCCGTCATCGCATTTTGTGTGCTAAGCTGCCTGACGGACACCTAAAAGACGAATACAGCATTTTGCATTTGAATGTGGATTTTTTTATTTTAAATTTGACGAATATGCAAACTAATTTTTTGACAGCCCTAGATGCTACACCATGTTAAACATGCCCCTGTCCCAACTAATTTCAAATATTGGCTCATGTGACTTGAAAGTCTTTGTTTTCATATTTCATAAATTAAAAAACTTCCCAACATTCGGGTTGTACTTTTTTTTTTATTGTAAAACAATATATAAAAAGTCAAAATAAAAACTTATAGAGCAAATATGGTGAAAATGTCAGACTTCAATTATTAAATTTTGTTTTGTTTAGTTTTGTTCTATGGTCAAATAAGACTTTTTGAGAGTTTCATTTTGGTATTTTCTGCATTTGTGATAATTAACCATACTTTTTTCTGTCCTGTAATCTGTAGCATTGACTCTTTGCTGATCTTTGTAATGTTGTCTGATTTCTTCACAGTCCAGTCTGAACACGTTTGCAGAGAATCTTCAAGAGATGATCAACTATCACACAGTAAGAAAATCTGGGCAAAAAGCTTTTACCGTATTGCGTTATTGCCTATGACTTCTCATTTTCTCCCCCTTTTTTAATAAAAAAAGGAAAAGCTTAAATGTGCTGAGGTGCTTAAAATGTTGACTTCAGGAGAAATTACCGCATTTCTTACGCAATGAACAATTTCCCTCTTTCCTCTCTAGTCATTACCATTTACCATTAAATTTAACGAGATTGTCCTCAAGCTGAAATTGACCATAGAACAGGACAGTTAATGATAATTCCTGCAATAGCGCCCTTTGTGGAGACACTGGGAAGTGATTTTAATTTCAACTACTGTACATGTGAAATCAAACTTGTACTTGACTTCATGTTATAGTGTAGAGTATGTTCTTGGTCTTTTAATATTTATATTCCTGTAATATAAAGGATGATTATGTGGCCCCCACGACTCAACAGTGTTGCTGTGTTTTAAACTGGAGCTCCATGAGTCAGTGTTTAAGTTTGTAGTGAGATCAGCTGACTTGTGGTTAAAGTCCTCATGAGCAAGAACTAAGCACATGATCTTTTAAAGCACAAATGTTTCTTGACCAGGGGTCTTCAACACATCGCTCGCGAGCTACCAGTAGCTCGCAGCCTGATTAGAAGTAGCTCGGGAAGACATATCAAGCCTGAATGCACTGTAAGTCGCTTTGGATAAAAGCGTCTGCTAAATGCATAAATGTAAATAATTAGTGCTGTGTTCACTACATCGATACGACGATTATACATGTTCAGGTTATACATGTATTGTCAGTATGTGTGTTCCCTGGGAATTGAACCCACAACCTTTGCACTGCTAATGCAATGCTCTACCACTGAGCCACAGGAACATTGTACCTGGTGGGGTGTGCCCAATGTAAACATTAAACATATGCCATTACCTATATTGTACCGTGGTGGAGTTATGGAGGCCCTTCATAATGCTGCCTATAGCATGCAATGTTTAATAAACAGCTGTTTTACTAAATTATTCTGAGATGAAATTCAGTGAAGTCCCGTATCGTGATATGTATCTAATCGTGGCCTCTGTATCTTGATACGCATAGTACCGGGACTTTGCTGGCGATACACATCACTAGTAAATATTGACATATTGACCGTGAGGTTATTTTAATGATCCTGTTATGTATTTTAATTATCATTAAATCTATATTTGATCATCACAATTTGAAAAACTCACTGTAAATACAGTTCCGCTTTAATCAAAGTTATTATTAGGGATGTTCATTTTAACCTTTTAACTGTTAACCGACCGATACAAATTTTGACCGATTAATACAATCAGTTAAATGGTTTAAAGTCACTTATTTATTTTAAAATTATTACGTTTTAGAGAGAGAGAGAGAAACATAAGTCGCTTATAAGTAGTATTTTATTATTTCATTCAGAAATAGGCTGATACGAATTACAAACATTATAATAAACATTGTAAACATAGCTAGGCTCTTTTAGTTCCCCTCACTCCACAACAAATCTAAGAAACATGAAGTTTCACCGTGTGTGTCAGCAGATGTCGCTGTTTAAATGTCATGTGTCTTTTTATTGTTGTTAGTATAACTGTTGCAAATAAACATACATGTTATATTTTTTAAAATGTTTAAAATATGCTATGTAATATATCAAATTTAAAAAAAATATATAACTTTGTAAAATTAATTTTTATGCCGGTGTCCGTCAGCGAATCTGCTGACACACACAGTGCTGCGTTGTCACAGGAACATGAAGAGGAGGAAATGACATCGCTCCCTTCACCAAGTGCATTCAAAACAACTACATAATGACGCGCACGTGCCCTGCTCACTCCAAAGTCCCCACTCCAAGGGGATAGATATGATCACTTCCATTTGGAACTGCCCGTGAACCGTCCGAGTAGTTTCATTTTGTGTGAATAACGTGACTGAAGGCAGACTGCTGAGGGAAATTATATGAAAGAATATATGATTTCATTATTTGTGTGAATGCATAATAGGAAACCGACTGTCTTCAGAAATGTTTCAATGGCATTTGCTCTCCATCTTCCCTTGGTGTAATGCGTAGTAAAGCAGTTTAGAAGCGCAGTTATCAGAAGTGTTGAGATTTTTAGAATGCTCATTAGCTTATATAGAACTGTTAATGGAGCAGATCAAAATTAATTTATAATTCTGGCTCATGCATCCTTTTATTAAAAAAAGATTTAAAGGCTATGTTATAATTTTATTTAAAAATTGTGAAAACTTTATTTGAACATGTAGATAACATGTTTTGAATATTTTGTGTTAGTTTAAAATCTGGCTATGATTTTTTAAATGTTTTGTTTCACTGTTTATGCAAACAAAAAGTGCTGCTAATTTTATTTGTTGGCTTCTGTCATACAACTTGGTAAAATTATTTCAGTGTGTGTGTATAAGTACTTTTTAAAAAAAATTCTTTTTACAGATTTTATTCGACCAAGCACAACGATCAATCAAATCACAACTGCAAGCATTCATTCGAGAGTGAGTATCATAACATTACATGTTATTTTGTCAATTTACATGATTCTGATCTCTTAATGATTGTTCTAGTAACTTCCTAAATTTAAACAATTTAACATTTTATATTATCAGTTGATCTTGGTGTTTTTTAAGAGCTGATGCAACATTTAGAGTAGCTGATTTACCAATTTAATGCTGATATGTATTTAAAAAAATTGTTAAATATTTGAATGTCCAAGTATCATCAGTATATATATACACATATATACTTGTTTTTTGGGGCATTTTGTTTTTTACTTTACTAGTATTGGACAGTATAGCAGTGAAAAAGGTAAGTGAGAGAGATAGGGGTGAGATCGGGAAATGTCCTCGAGTTGTGATTCAAATCATGCATTTTCTATAAAGTTTCAGCACCAAAAAAAGTTACACTTTATATGTTGTCATCAATTTGTGAGTACAGAAAATCAAGCTTTTCCAGCCGCCAGACTGATTTCCATCTGTTTATCAATAGACTCCATACACAAAGCCATTTGTCTCATCTCAGCTAAACCCAGAGTTTATAATGGCACGGTTTCAGCGACAGTTGAGTGCACATTTAAGGAATGGTATTGCTGTGTGCAGGGACCTTCGGAAATTTAAAGAAGCTAAGAAACAATTCGACAAAGTGAGCGAGGAGAAAGAAGCAGCCCTGTCCAAAAATGCCCAGGCGCCTCGAAACAAACAGCACGAGGTGGAGGAGGCCACCAACACCCTCAAAGCCACACGCAAGTGCTTCCGCCACCTCGTCTTGGACTATGTCCTTCAGGTAAGAGCACGCAACCCCCTCCGCAGGGAGTCAGGATTAACCTTTGTAGTCAAACAACCTTTGTACAGATTCCTGGGTTGTTGCATCATAGTCACAAGACGCATGCTAATGATATAGATTAATTGGAATTAATATTGCATTCATGGTTATTTGAAAAAGAAAGAAGGGATGTTTTTAAAGAGAAAGAAACTTAATCAGTTCTTGTCACACAATACTTTTGTCCTCTCAATGCACTTCCTTTGTTCTGTAGTGACCGCACACGCTCAGTTTAAACAATTCCCCTTAGCGAGGTCAGTCTAGTGGCTATAATTCAAACGACTTGAACGTAATTACCATAGGTTGACCTTTCTCTCAAAATTATGTGTAACAGCTCTGCTAAATCTCTCCAGTGAGTCAGTAGTGGGTGAGTGTTTAATGTGTGTGGTTTACAGGCGGTCTGTGAGCAGTGTATTGCGCCCCCTGGTGGCTCAAAAAAGAACTGCTTATTTCCTGTCAAGGTTCAAGGTTCAAGGTTTCTTTATTTGTCACATAATAGTTATACAGGGTATAATTAGAAGTGAAATGTAATCGAATCAGGTCCGCTCAGTGGACAGTGCAAAATAATAAGAATACAAATTATAAAAAGTAACATAACACAAGGGCATACATATGGTGAGAAATAAGAGTAAAATGTGCAATGAAATAAAAAAAGTGCAAAACAATAAGATGTGCAAAAGACAATAAGATGTGCAAAAAAGATGTGCAAAAAAACAACAAGATGTGCAAAAAACAATAAGATGTACAAAAAAAGAAAAAACAGTGTACTGGGACTTAATAAATAGTAATGTGAATAAGAGGGATGTGCAGACGGGTTGTTCATGGTCATGTACATAGAGCAGCAATGATGAGAATGTGATGATATTTACAGTTAACAGTGGGTCTAGTGAGTGTTTATGAAACAGAGTTTGTGTTTAGGAGCCTGATGGCCTGAGGGAAGAAGCTCTTCCTCAGTCTTTCAGTCTTTGCCATCATGCTCCTGAAGCGCCTGCCAGATGGCAGTAAACAGAAAAGGTGGTTACCGGGGTGAGTAGAATCTTTGATGATTTTAGCAGCTCTGCTTCTGCAGCGTTTGAGGTAGATGTGCTGCAGAGGGGAGAGCAGACCCTGAGATGCGCTCAGCTGCGACGCGACTCTCTGTAGGGCTTTGCAGTCCTGGTTTGTGGCATTATTATACCACACAGAGTAATGACGATTTTCTCCGGCCATTCAGTGATCAGCAGAGTTTACACGTCACGCTTTGGTAACGGCTGCGGCTCGATGGAACCTCGACCAGTGGTACTAAAAAGTATCAGGTACCAGGTACAGTACCCAGTGGAAAACCCCCAAAAGTGAACCGTGCACGTGCACGTGCCGTGCCGTACCATGCAGTGGAAAAGCGCCAATAGTTGCCATTTTTGCTGTCGATGTGAGTGAGGGAGGAGTGCAGTACCTGGGAGATGGCATCGTCAGTAGATCTATTTGGCCGGTAGGCAAACTGAAGAGGGTCCAAGGTAGCAGGGATGGAGGAGCAAATGTGTTTCTTTAAAAGTCTCTCAAAAACCTTCATGACCGTCGATGTGAGGGCAACTGGACGATAGTCATTCAGGCAAGAGGGTTTACTGTTCTTAGGCACAGGGATTATGACAGATTTTTTAAAGGAGGTGGGAACAACAGAGGTAGCAAGGGACTCATTAAATATGGAAGTAAACAAACTGTCAGTTGTGAAAGAATAAAGGATGTGCTTTTAGGAGTTCAGGAAGCAGATGTGTACGATTTGATAATAGACTATCATTATTTAAACATTAGTGGTTTTACAGTTTTCAATTTAAGTCAGTTTGTATGTTTGTCTGTCTTTTTTGTTATGGCATATGCATTCTTTTTTGGTTTTCATTATTTTACTGTGACCAAGATTGCATAGAATTGTAGTCTGCATTTTTTTTTGTTTAGAATGTGTAAAAAGAAAGCAAATTTATAAAACTGCATAAACGTATGAGCACTAAAAATATATCTCAAGTATGTGCAGTATACATGGTATGTACTGTACATAATACAATTTATGTCTTTGTTGTTGTTGACAAAGTAAAAAAACAAAGAAAAAAAAAGGAACTTTGTTGACAAGATTAAATCTGATATTCCCTACTGGGAAAATCCCCAATTTAATGGTAATCTTATGGATTTAAAATAGGTTTATTTTTTTTTTTTAATTTTTTACTTGACATCCGTAAAATGTACCTGTTCTTTTAAGTAGGTAATTTATTTATTTATTTTTTCAGATTAATGTGCTGCAGTCCAAGAGACGATCAGAAATCCTCAAATCGGTAAAATATTCTTATTCATGATTTGTAATTAAGACTTAAAGGTATAGTTTACCCAAAAATGAAAATTATGTAATTAATTACTCACACTCATGTCATTCCAAACCCACAAGGCCTACGTTCAGCTTCCGAACAGAACACAAATTAAGCTTTTTTTTTAAGGAAATCCGCATAGACAACAATGCAAATTAAATGTTCCCAGACCCAGAAAACGTAGCAAGGACATCCTTAAAACAGTCCATGTGGCATCAGTGGTTCGACTGTACATTTACGAATACTTTTTGTGCTCAAAGAAAACAAAAATAACAACTTTATTCAAAATGTATTTTCCCATGTGTTCCACCATTATCATGAGTACCACGGGCTCGTCAGCAGCATCATGCACGCGCCAAAATGGCTCTAGGGTGACGTTGAGGAGAATAATTGTTGAATAAAGTCGTTATTTTTGTTTTCTTTGCATACAAAAAGTATTCTCTTAGCTTCATAATATTATGGTCTGAACCACTGATGTTACATGGACTGTTTTAACGATGTCCTTTCTGTGTTTCTGGGTCTGGGAACATTTCAGTCTATGGAGGGTGAGAGAACTCTCAGATTTAATTAAAAATATCTTAATTTGTGTTCCAAAGATGAACGAAAGTCTTGCGGGTTTGGAACGACATGAGGGTGAGTAATTAATGACAGAATATTAGTTTTGGGTGAACTGTTCCTTTAAGATTTATAGTCTCATGCTGAGTTGTGTTGTTAAACCTGTCGTCTGTTGTACAGATGCTGTCCTTCATGTACGCCCACCTGACGTTCTTCCATCAAGGTTATGATCTGTTCAGTGAACTACAACCCCTCATGAAACAACTGACCGGACAGGTACATTATATCTATCTCTCTGCCTAAATCTGTCTCTGTCTGTTTAATATACAATCTACTTTTTTGTCTGTCATGCAATCTATCTATTTATTTCTGTGTGTCTGTCTGTTGTACAGTTTTTCAGTCTGTCATATGATCTGTCTGTGTATCATACGATCAGTCTTTTTATCTGTCTTGACTGTCTCTGTCTGTCTCTCAGTCTATAGTACAGTCTGTCTGGCAAATGATCAGTCTGTCTGTCGTTCTGTCTGTCTGCTATTGTATGATTTGTCTGTTGTACAATCTGTCTGTAAATCGTACAATCTATATCATATCGTCCATCATATGATCTCTCTGCTACTGTACAATCTATCGGTCTATCGTACAATCTGTCTGTCGTGCGATCTATCTGTCTGTAGTGCGATCTATCTGTCTGTCGTGCGATCTATCTTATCAATCTGTCTGTCGTACGATCTGTTTACTGTATAATCTATCTGTTTATCGTACAATCTATCTGTCGTACAATCTATCTCTCTGCCATACAAACCTGTCTATTGTACGATCTGTCTGTCGTATGATCTATCTCTCTGTCATATGATCTGTTTATTGTACGATCTATCTGCCTATCATTTGATCTGTTTGTCTGTCGTAGGATCTATCTCTCTGTCATACAATCTGTCTATCGTACGATCTGTCTGCCATACAATCTATCTCTCTGTCATACAATTTTAGGATCTACCTCTCTGTCATACGATCTGTCTATTGTAGAATCTATCTGTCTGTCGTACGATCGGTTTATTGTACGATCTATCTGTCTATCATTTGATCTGTCTATCGTTTGATCTGTCTATCGTTTGATCTGTCTGTCGTTTGATCTGTCTGTTCTATCATTTGATCTGTCTGCCGTTTGATCTGTTTATTATAGGATCTATCTCTCTGTCGTTTGATCTGTCTGTCGAGGATCTGTCTCTGTAGGCTTGCCGCGATAGATGGTGATGACGGTTATACCGGTGTTAAGCCACTTCATTCCGTGTTGGCAGCAAAATGTCATTGACATTTTTCTGTCAATAAATTCAAGACTCTTGACAAGACAAATAAAATAAATAAAATGTTGTGCAGACTAAACTTTTATTTGTTGGTCTTTCATCATAAATGTGAACAAACAGTGAATATATCGTGGGAGTGTGCGGAATAAAACCTCAAACAGTCCTGCGCAGACCTCTACATCGCAAATCAGATTTAATTTATCATGTAAAGAGAGATGACTGACAAGAAGAGTGAGGTGAGACCGACAAGACGATGGCGGAAGAGTTTCAAAACGAAATGGAAAAGCGCCCGTTTTAAGCCAATTTACTTCTGAGTCTGACATGTTTATTATTATTCACTCTTCACGACGCCATCAGTAAATAGTTCCTCTTTAAGAACAAGCTATCTGATGCCCGTATGCACATAATCACCACTGATCCTCATAAACTTTTCTAACACACGCGAGCATCCGTTATGAAACACTCGCTGTATTCAACTATGTGAATATACTGAGCTGTATTCAAGCAGAAATATGATGTTAGAATGATCGAGAGCGCACAGAGGTTCGTTTGCACGTCATTTATAACAGACATAACGCACGCCTAATGCACGATCATGTCATTGTAATCAGCTTTACCTTGATTACAATAGTCGACCATCAAAACTTGTGGCTAATAGTGTGACACTGGCTTCTTTTATCCAGCCGAGAGCTGTAGTTTGCATATCATGTGCTCATACAGAGTTTTTGAGCCGCCGTTCTGTCTGTATTCACACAGCGCCATGAGAACCGCATTTCTCCTCCGAAACACAGAATATATTTTTTTACATGACTTAACATGCGAATCATAATATCAGTGAATATGTTATGTTGTAGTTTTATCTCTTGCCCCTGGTTGAGAAACACTGACCTAAAGGGCGATCTTCCAGCATTGCTTCGTGATCGATCTATTAGGCATCCCTGATCTAAGTGATGTTTATATAAAAAAAACAAAAAAACATTTGTTTCTCATTTATTTGGTTCCACAGTTTTTGCTGATTTGTTTTTGTTTAAACACTGCTTGACGCCGAATTGCTGCTGATATTAAAACTCAAACAACCCCCCACCACGGTGATACCGTTATAACCGGTGTGACATCAGATCGATTAACCGGTGGGAAAATTTCCTCACCATCACAACCCTATCTCTCTGTCATACAATCTGTTTATTGTACGATCTATCTGACTATCGTTTGATCTGTCTATCATAGGATCTATCTCTCTGTCATACGATCTGTTTATTGTTGGATCTATCTGTCTGTCATTTGATCTGTCTTCCGTAGCATCTGTCTGTCGTACGATCTATCTCGCTGTCAAACAATTTGTCTATTGTACGATCTATCTGTCTATCCTAAGATCTATCTGTGGTAGGATCTATCTCTCTGTCATATGATCTGTTTATTCTACGATTGATCTGCCTATCCTAAGATCTGTCTTTGATCTGTTGTAGCATCTGTCTGTGGGTACGATCTATCTCTCTTTCATATAATTTGTCTATTAGTGTGACCGTAAATAAAAATCAGAACAAATAATACAATTAAAGTAAATAGTGTTGTAAAGTGTATGTGTGTGTATATATATATATATATATATATATATATATATATATATATATATATATATATATATACACAGTGGAGTACGGAAAGTAGTTAGCACTTGACATTTTGCAGATTTAAAAAAAAAGAAAAATTGAAATATCACATGGTCCTAAGTATTCAGACCGTTTGCTGTGACACTCATATATTTAACTCAGGTGCTGTCCATTTCTTCTGATCATCCTTGAGATGATTCTACACCTTCATTTGAGTCCAGCTGTGTTTGATTATACTGATTGGACTTGATTAGGAAAAGCCACACACCTGTCTATATAAGACCTTACAGCTCACAGTGCATGTCAGAGCAAATGAGAATCATGAGGTCAAAGGAACTGCCTGAAGAGCTCAGAGACAGAATTGTGGCAAGGCACAGATCTGGCCAAGGTTACAAAAATTTCTGCTGCACTTAAGGTTCCTAAGAGCACAGTGGCCTCCATAATCCTTAAATGGAAGAGGCGTTTGGGACGACCAGAACCCTTCCTAGAGCTGGCGTCCGGCCAAACTGAGCTATCGGGGAGAAGAGCCTTGGTGAGAGAGGTAAAGAAGAACCCAAAGATCACTGTGGCTGAGCTCCAGAGATGCATTCGGGAGATGGGAGAAAGTTGTAGAAAGTCAACCATCACTGCAGCCCTCCACCAGTCGGGGCTTTATGGCAGAGTGGCCCGACTGAAGCCTCTCCTCAGTGCAAGACACATGAAAGCCCGCATGGAGTTTGCTAAAAAACACCTGAAGGACTTCTTGGTCTGATGAGACCAAGATAGAACTTTTTGGCCTTAATTCTAAGCGGTATGTGTGGAGAAAACCAGGCACTGCTCATCACCTGTCCAATACAGTCCCAACAGTGAAGCATGGTGGTGGCAGCATCATGCTGTGGGGTGTTTTCAGCTGCAGGGACAGGACGACTGGTTGCAATCGAGGAAAGATGAATGCGGCCAAGTAAGGGATATCCTGGACGAAAACCTTCTCCAGAGTGCTCAGGACCTCAGACTGGGCCGAAGGTTTACCTTCCAACAAGACAATGACCCTAAGCACACAGCTAAAATAACGAAGGAGTGGCTTCACAACAACTCCGTGACTGTTCTTGAATGGCCCAGCCAGAGCCCTGACTTAAACCCAATTGAGCATCTCTGGAGAGACCTAAAAATGGCTGTCCACCAACGTTTACCATCCAACCTGACAGAACTGGAGAGGATCTGCAAGGAGGAATGGCAGAGGATTCCCAAATCCAGGTGTGAAAAACTTGTTGCATCTTTCCCAAAAAGACTCATGGCTGTATTTAATCAAAAGGGTGCTTCAACTAAATACTGAGCAAAGGGTCTGAATACTTAGGACCATGTGATATTTCAGTTTTTCTTTTTTAATAAATCTGCAAAAATGTCAACAATTCTGTTTTTTCTATCAATATGGGGTGCTGTGTGTACATTAATGAGGAAAAAAAATGAACTTAAATTCTTTTAGCAAATGGCTGCAATATAACAAAGAGTGAAAAATTTAAGGGGGTCTGAATACTTTCCGTACCCACTGTATATATATCTCTGTGCTGTACTGAAAAAGGTTGTCCAAAAAATAAATAAAAAAAGCAATAGTTATAACGCAACTTTTAGTCACATTAATGCAGCTCATGGTTGATTCATGCTCACAGGTTTTGTCAGGTGGTCAGTCTTAGCACCTCTCAATAGGGGAAACTTGAGGTTGTAACTGCTACAGAGAAAAACATTTCCCATCTGATATTATCAGCCGTGCATCTGCCGCCTCTTTCCTGGTGGATCTAAACAAAGCGCTTGACCCAAATACCACACATGTTCTTTTGTGATGTGTTTCCTTGCATGATACGATGTGATGGACGGTCGCTTGCTGTAGCTGAACAAATAAAGTGCACAGTTCAGTTACAGTACTTTTCCTCAACTTCCCTTATAGAAACTAGTTCTTTCACTAGTACTATTGGTTACGCATTGGGTTAGTGACTTGAACTAACCCTTAGCCTTAACTAAAATTTGACAAAAAAAGATTTAGCGGATACAAAATCGTAAGAAAGTAATTTGAACTCCTAATAATGACAATATGAGCCTCTTCTTGATTTTTTGTTGATTTTTAGAAGCTTGATTTGTCATGTTTTAAATAATTTTAAGTCGTCTTTAGATCAACTTTGCTGTCTTCACAGCGCTTTCTTTTCGATAATGCGTGATCTTATGGACTTGTTGAATAAAAAGTGAATTTATATGGAAATAAATATACTGTTAAATTCCCAGTTTCAGATCTAGAGGTAGTTAATTTACTGGATAATACTAACATCCACTGATATATTAATGCTAAAGACCTAAAATCGGTAATAATCCAAATTTTTAAGTTGGATTGACAAAGTTCTACAGTGTAGTGGAATATTCCCATAAATAAATTTGGATTTGGCAATCAGAAAGGTTCTGATGGCTGAGTTTTAGTGTTAAAAGCGCTCCTCAATTTGTTTAGCAGTGTGTAGTGGTGGTTAAGAAGTGTATTACGGTCCATCATCATCTTGGGATATGGGAAAATAATGGGGCAAGTGGTTTTCCGTCCAGTTGTAAGAAACCAATCACATGACTTTGTGTTTAAAGTGGTTTTATCACTGGCAGCCATGACTTTAATTCCAGTTTTATAAAGTTCAGTACAGTTGGGTGAAGGCTACATCGCAAACTTTCTTTGACTCATATATTAGCCTTTTTTTACTTATAGCAGAATTTGTAAAATATAGTCAGCACCTTCTTCATAGGTCGACCCAAATTGCTCTGACTCCAGATTTCTTCATGCATTCAAGCCATTTTTCATGTCTGTTTTTCAGCTAGATCAGCTGATGAACGACTCCGCAAAAGAGAGGAAAGATATGGAGATGAAACACTCGACTATTCAGCAGAAGGTACAAGAGCTCCTCCAAACATTAATAACCCACAAACCCCCAGCCATCACACACTATATAGGGCCAATAAGAAACTATTTGTTTTCTTAGAGCAACAAATGAGTTTTTGCTGCGGATGAGGCTTTGCAGCACACTGATGAAAACTGAAACCATCATGCTGTTGATGCTTTTTGAAACAGAAAATCCTTCCCTTCTCTCCACTCTTTGGGTTTGACCTATCAAAACCATCTAAAGTACACAAAGTGAAGCTTTTGCCTGATATACTGTGCACAGGTTTATGAATAAAGTAATAAAGTTGCTGTTATTACAGTAGAGCAGTTCATCATTAGTATTAAGGCTGAGCATGATGGGAGATTTGAACCAAATCCTCACATATTACGTGCAAGTGCGTTTTATGTAGTTGATACCAATTCTGCTGGAATGTATATTATTTTTTAGCTCAAATGTGCAAATTAACCCTAAAGGTGTGGTGATATTTATGAAATCAGCATTTTCTGCAATTTTGCATTTTGAGTGACGTCAGATGGCAAAATTCAGTGTAAAGAAACCAGTTTAATATAGAGCTATTGTTTCAGCTCCGGGAATTAGTTATTAAATATTCAATATTGCTTGATTAAAGCCATATTAATATTTAACTTACGATTTATACTTTGAGTGCTCGGCCAGCGACCACTACATCAGTATATCTCTATTAAAATCTCGCTTTCATTGCCCCGTGGCCCCGGTAACAATAACACGAGATTAATAATTTCGTTAAGTTGAGCTAGGTTGCGTTATCTTTGGGCAAATAAGGATGAAAATACTTAAAATCACATTCCAGAGACACTTCTTTATAAAATGGAAAAGGTTTATTCGTGATATTGCTATTCTAACATAAATGGATTACCTAATAAAGCACAAACATACACACACACATATACGAGAGTTTTGAGGTTAACTGTGGAAAGAATACCATTCTTTCTATTTCATAACTTAACTAACCAGAAAAAGATCACGAACAAATACGTCTGCTTTGTTACTGCATTCAGATCAAATTTTACCAGTTCAGTCAGGATTAGGAATACTTAGTTTGTTACTTGCTTGTATTGGTTTTGAAGCAGGCTGGAGGTTTTTGTTTCGTTTTCCCGCGTGAGTTCAGTTCTTTGTTTCGGGTGTCACGTGGGTTTCCACGCGTTGCTCGAAACTCTGCTGGCTTGCTTCGCTGTCGCGTGGCGCCACGGAAAGCTCTCTCCTCTGCAATCGTTGATTCGTGGCTCCGTTACGGCTTTGGCACGGTCTTAGACCCCCTCCGATGGTTGGTTTCGGTGAGAGTCCAGCGGGCGGCTTCAGGCGCCTTAGCGTGGCAGCGTTCAGCAGTTCAGGAGCAAGAGAGTTGCAGAGAAGAAGAAGAGGCGGCGCGCCGTCGTTTTAAACAGTCCGTTTGGACATCCCCAAGGCGGCTGGTCCAATCAGGCGTCGATGCGGGCGGGCCACCCTGCAACTGGTTCTTGCAAGGCATTTTCATGTGAGAAAAGAATAACTTTTACCCTGTATTAAAACTCTTGGTTTACACATTTATAATATCACCACATTCGTTATCTTACTGATTCATACATTTTGCAACCATTCATAAAAGTCTAAACACAACCTAAACATTCCAGGTTAAAAGCACGATTAGAAATCAGCCCACGTTTTCCTAAATAATTCATATTCCACAAGCATATGAGAGAAAGAGTACACATTAATATCCATATATTTCTTTGTAGATGTTTTGAAAGTCATGAAATGAATGACGAATGTCTTTTAGGAAGCGTTCACATCACATTCCTTTGTTCTGTAATAGAAAGAAAACGCGCGCTTTTGCGCTGAGGCGGAGGAGGGGCTTTAGAGGGTTGCTGATTCTTTAGCTGCCCCCCTTCTGGTGACTTGTAGAGCCAGTTGAATTCCTGCCGATATACGTTACATATCCCCCTTGGGCTTGGTGATGTTCCCTGATGGAACCTCGTCAAGGCCCTGGAACAAGAGGCAGGAAGAACAGGCACATACAAGACACAAACATCATTCCTATCACTGACTGAAGCCTGGTGCAGGGTAATTTGGGAAGGAACAGGTTAGAAACTTGAGAAGACATAGGGATGCATTGTTTATCATTATTGACAATTGGGTCATTTTTGACTGTTTTAATTGTCAGGGGCTCGACGAGGCGGTATAGGCATGATCTCAGTCAGGTTGGTCAAATTCTCGGGTTCGGGTTCTAGGTCGGGATTACCACGTCGAAAAAGGCGAGGGCGCCTGGCGTGCATTTGTTGAGAGACTCTTGAGCAGCGTTCACTCGCTTGTGTAGGAGGAAGGCCAGTGTCAAATTCACAACATATCCTACGATAGTAGAGATACAAAGCGCCGTGTCAGCGGCAGACCAGGACCGAATAATTGGCGCGGGCGGGCGGCGAAGGCGGATAGCTTCTAACGCTGTCAGCGGTGTCAATTCAATAAGAGATTTCGATTTCAACCTGATATTCATCGTCGGTGAGGTGATACAATGCTAACTCGTCAATATGGAGGATCGCGCCTTCGGGACAGTGATCCATAACGTTTGGTTGGGCAAATTAATGCGGCGTAGCGGTGTCGTGTTAATCGCATGTGAGGGTGGCTGTTCGTGCTGGGGTGTTGACCAGCCATCGGTTTCTGATGATTTCGACTGCGTTACCTCAACTTGAGAACGTGGTGTTGTTTCGGCGGGGCAGCTAGTGTCGGGTTTAATGGATTCTAAACCACGGATGCCCTTGGTATTATCGCGTCGCAGAGTTTACTCGGGTAGGGGAGTGAATGTCCTAAGTGGCGTGCCCATCTTTAAGTTTGGGGCCAGATACAACTGTTCGTTGTTCTCGTGTCATGGCGACTTTAGGAGTTTGGATTTTGACATAGGTTTTCCTTGCCGTAATCCCACATTCACAACGTCTTTGAGCCGGTAAACATTATTAACGCCGATAATGGGCAAACTGAAAAGACAACTAAATCACCTGTTTCCGGGTTTGCGTATATGGGAATAGCGCTACCGGGAAAGGGGCGAGATGGGTTTGGATGAGACTAGCGGGGCCCGCAGTGGCCGAAGTTACAACGTTTGAACAAGGCTAAGAGGTATCGTGTAGCACGGAATCCTATTCATGGCTCGTTGTCAATCGAGGAACTTACATCGTGTATCATGTCGTTCATGATTTTGGCGGGTGGCCTCGATCGGTCGACAGCGGTTCTCACAGCGAATTACAGCGACTTTACTGACGGAAGTCGATCTCAATTTCAGGACCTGGATTCAAGGTTTGGTTAAGGGGTTCAAAGTGAAAGAGGAAAGGAAACACAAAGTGAGACATGAGATAAAGAAACCAAATGATAAAGTAAATAAAAAAAAAATTCAAAAATTCAAAAATTTTTAAACTAAAAAAAAAAAAATTAAAAAAATTATATAATAAAAAAAAAAATTGAGAGTAACTCCTCTCTACTAGATTGGTCCTAGCAGTGCTGCGGAGGAATATGGGTTGTGTCTAAGCATGGTTGCTATATGTTTTCCTAAAATGACAATACTTATGCTTGTGTGGTGCATATGGTTGTCGGTCTGTGTCAGTGGGTTTGATCTTCCCCCTTTTCCTGTCGGTGGTTTGGATTTGCCGGTTGGCACTGGCAACCCATCATGGTGCATCGTGTGCGTGTGTCAGCATACTCCCCCTCTGGCCGTGAGGTACTACGAGCTGTGGCGCAGTGAGTGGCTCAGGGACATACGTGTGGACACCGTCTTGCAGATGCAGCATGTAGTCGACAGAGTGGAGCTCGCGGAGCTCGGAGGATGTGTTCAGGTCCGTATAGGAAATGGAATGTTCAAATGGGTTTGACATGTGAGCTGTCATGGTTCGTAGTGACGAATCCGCATGTGAGGGTGAGGAGATCGTCAGCAGCGAACTGAGGTGGTATGGTAATGAGGAGGGCAGGGGTGTGCTCGCCAGTGGCGTGCTGGCGGCGGTTACTGCTGCCACTGTAGGGTTGGGTGGGAGGGCATGAAAGGTCCAGGACTCTTCATGTGATGCACCTGCTGTGGTGAGGGCATCGTTTTGGTCATTTGAGGGGCTGGAGTTTGGGAGGAAAGCGTTTAGGATGTCAGACCTGATCTGGTGTTCTCCGGAGGAATGGCAGGTGACTGAGACAGCACTTTCAGGAACTTGGAGTTTCATCAGCAGGTGTTTGTTGGGCTGCTGTGATTTGGAGTATTGGGTGTTGAGTTAGTGTTTAACTCTGTTGCTGGGTTTTCAGGTGGGGTTTCATGTCCATCTGAAGTTAGGGTGTTTACTGTTCTCTGAGAGTGAGGGTGAAGTGCTGTTTTCTGGGGCTGATTTGTTCAGCTTGTCACTGCCGTTCCGTCTGACAGCTAGTCAGGCTGACTCTGGTTCCTCTTCCTTTTCCCACTGATTCTCATGAGACCACTTGGTCCCATGACTTCTCCCAGTGTCGTCCAGGTGGCGTTGGCGTCCACGCGGTCCATCCCATCGGTCATACCTCTGTTCAGGTCGGGTGTCAGCGTGTGAGTCTCGTTCTCTGTTGGACGGGGTGCATTCCATTCTCTGTGTGGTGGCTTAGCTGTCTTGGCGTTGGGTGCCCTCTAGAGCCAGTTCATGGTGTTGCGTGTTGAAATCAAGAACTGCTGGGGTTTTTGCGCTCTTTTCTGAGGCCATCTTTTGTTTGTAGTAGGCCTTTTGCACCAAGTCTCGCAACTGCTGAGTGTTCATCGTTCGTGGACATGCGAGACGCCAAGATGGTGGCTTATGCCAGGATGAAGATTCTTGAGGAAGAGAGTTTTAAAGTTCAGTTCATCTTCCATGTCAGAATCATTGCGAGTTCCAAAATATACTTGTCTGAGTCGACTGTAGTAAGCTTGAGGAGTGTCGTGACGTCCTTGTCTCGTCTCCAGGGCAGCCACTAAGCCTTGATCGGACTCAGGGTCGGCGAACTCTTTAATGAGGGCTTTCGCAGCCGTTGATAATCAGTCTTTGTGTTAACAGGCTGCGGTCCAGGAAGCTGCGTACTTCAGGACTGGATGTCGTTCGGAGTAAATAGAGTTTATCTTTGTCCGTAACGTTAGGTCGCATTTCCAGATGGAAATCAATATCTTGCAGATACGCTTGGACCTTTTGGCTGTTTGGCACGCTGGGGTTGAATTTGCCAACGTTTCGGGCGAGCTTGTCAAGGTCTTTTAGGTCCAAGCCGTGCGACGATCTGCGGCTGGCTGCAGCAGATTCTTCTGGTTCTGTCGTGATATAAAGTTCTTCAGACGGCGCTGGTGACTGTTTTAACACCACCCCCTCTGTCTTATGTTCACGTGTCAGTCCAGGCACAGGTGACTTGGTCCTGCTTGGCAGGGGTGCGGTTGGTGCACGTCCTGTTCTTGACGGCTCATGGCGTAGTTCGTAAGCGTGCTTGAGTTCCTCTTGGAAACTTTCAGACTCCTCTGTGACGTAGTCGAGCTGTCGTGTTAGGCGGCTGATCTCGTTTCTTGATTCAGCCAAATGAGCTTCGAGGGCCTTGATTCTGCTGTTTTGGTCCCTGAAGTCAGTCTTTGCCTTCTCTAGTAGCTTCTCTGCATACTGTAGCTTGTCTGCACGATCAGCGAAGTCCTCTTTGAGTTGCTGCATTTCGTGGCTGGTAGCTGCTAGAGTTTCTTTTAGCCTGTTGATCTCCTCCTCGGCGCCTTGCTCCACCTCATCGGTCCCTTCCTGTCGTTCACGTTCCAGCTGCTCTATGCGTCGTTGTGCGCTTGTCAGCTCCTGCTGGCGTTGTGCGGCGTGCTTGTCGCTCAGTTTGAGGGTGGCGAGTGTGTGACTTAAGCTTGAGGTGATCTTGGCTAATTCTTTGTGATTGTAGTTTTGACTTGGGTCTTGTCTCATGATGCTTGTGATGTTGTCATCTAGTTGGTCCTGTGTCTGATGTTGGAGTGCTTCAGCAGCTTTAGGGAGGATGCTGTTTGTTGTAGCACTTAGCCACATTTCCAGTCCTTCCCAGTGACCGACATGTTCTGTTTTGTGAGACATGTTCTGGCGGTGATGGGATCTTGGACCGAACTGACACAGACCTTGACTAGGAAACAAAGCAAAAACAAAACACAAACAAAACAACAGGGGTGTAAATGTGCACAGTGTAGTGTATGCTAGTGTTGAGTGTGATTCTGTTTCTGTGGTCCTCTGTGGTGGGGTGTGTGTAATTTGCAGCTTCTGCGTAGAAATTGAGCACACGTAGAGGCAGCACAGCTGGGAAACAGAAAGAAAAGCACACTAACAGAATGAGTACACAGGGACAATAACACTAGACAGATCTCTCTTTTAATAGCAGATTCTCTCTTCGCTTTGTTAAGTCTGATTTAAAAGGACGCTTCTAATCAGGGGATTGTAGGCGAGTTTTCTCTTTTGTAATAAGACTGGTATTGCTATTCCAATTTTCTCCTTGATGGAAAACAACAGCAATGACAGTACTTGTCCCTTAATGGCAGGATTTTACACCGCAACGCTGGTCAGCGTGTGTCGCGCGTGTTTAAAAATTTGCCGATGTCTATCTTCTCATTGCACCTGCTTTAACCTGGGGGATAGGATTTCACAATAGAGGGTAAATGGTAAACAGTTTTGAATGTAGTTCTCAAGTTTCATAAACATCTGTTCAATTGTGACATTTCGCTCTATTCGTGATCTTCCCCTGGCCAAGTCTTAAGCAAACAAGTCAAATTAGAAGTTAGTAACAGGGAGAAAAGAGAAATTAAGATTTATTCCCAAGATTTAAAACTAATACGTTGGCACAAGGTGGTGCTGTTGAGTCGCTATGCTAAGGTTACGTTTTATGCTCCAGATTGGTGAGAAAGTGACTTTGATTGTATGGTGTCACTGTCACTTCTCCAACACAACACTAGGGGAGCACTATCTACTCTCAGGCCTAAGTAAAGAGGACTTTATTTAATTTAACTTAAAATTATTATTAATTAATTATTATTAATTTTATTGAGTTAATCAGATCACCTAAGGAAATGAAGTATGGCCTACAGGGGCGCCAGACTTGTGTTAAGTCTGAAATTAGAATTAAAATTAGAATTTGTGTTTCTAATTAAAATTTATGATGTTATAATTAAAATTAATAGGATTCACTTAGGATTAGAATTTACAAATGCAATCTGCAATTGAGTTGACAAACCAATATTGTTGCAAAATGTAAACAGGAAGTGTAATTAATTATTAAATGTAATTAGAATTTTCGAATTCATAATTAATTATTAAATTAATTTACAGCTTCTAAATCACTAGTTTTGGATTCCCATAATAGTAATTAAAATAATTTCCAAACTTAAGCATTCCTCATTGTCATTAACATCAAAAAAAAATTATTATAATAATTAATCGGTATTACTTGTAAATGAAATTAAAATTTCTGGCCCTCTTGATAACTTAAGGTTTTATTGTAGTGGTCAAATTATAAGAGCGTTTATGGTTCATAAATGGATACTGTTGTTGCTGGAAGCAGGAATTGAAAATTTTATTAAATTGAAATTAATTCAAAATTAATTTGTAATCAATTGTGACATTCAATTAACAATTAAAAATTCCTAACAATAGCGCTTATCCATTGATGTGTTATTAAAATCATAAAAGCCATTATAATTGAATGAAATCAAACTCACCATATTATCAAGGTAACTGAGTAATACTGAATTATCTTCTAATAACCCACCAACTATTCAACTACAAAACGTAAGACTTTAATCAACAGTATATTAAACCAACCTGTGGAATTGTTAAACTGATGATTGGGAAACATTAACACAGCCAGCTTATCAACATATGGTAGTCTGTTAACTGGGAAAATAGAGAGAGAGAGGGAATTAGTGTTAGCTGTGAGCCACATTTCTACACACACTGCATTCAAGATCAATGCTATGTGCTAATCGCTAGCCGTAATGCTACCAGCATGGCTAAAGCTTCTTTGTTAACTTATGCTAATGCTATTTACACGTGGCACTAACAGCAACTGCAACTCAGTGCCTGTAGGAAAAAAAATGTGCTCACGCTTCCAGATTAAACAAGCATTGTTCAGACTTGAATTTTTATAGCACATAATCTCACTCATTTAGGGCGAGATAAATTTATCTACTGGGTTACTTATAAACCAACAAAGCCTCAGCGGGCTATTATGCGAATATTTGTCTGTTTAGACCGCACACATAACAAACAATTAAATCGATTGCAAAATTTCTCCCTTTTCCAAACCGACTGGTCACTCCTTTGTCGCACCGTGCGTTTGAATTTCACTCGTGAAATCAAATAATGGCTGAGAATTACTTAAATAGCTACTTTAAAATTCCTCCAGCCGGGAGAGTCACGTGGCTGGGTTTGAAAGTGGACACGCACTAACAAAACATTACCACGAAGGCCTTAAATCAGAGATCAACAAGGGACACCACGCTCATCTTAACTCTCATGCGCTTTAGGCGACTTTTTATTCTGCAGTTTAATTTCTTCTCGACTCGAGTTAACAGTTACCATCTATTTCATTCAAACGCACTGTGTTTCACAAACAAGAATGCAATATCACAAATAACCGTTTGTTTCTCTATATTTACTCAATTCTTCCGGATAAAAGTGAGAAATATTTCTATTGTCTCTGGTTTGATTATCAGATTTAAATCTTTAATGCCCGCATCCTCCACCATTCTGTAAAGAAACCAGTTTAATATAGAGCTATTGTTTCAGCTCCGGGAATTAGTTATTAAATATTCAATATTGCTTGATTAAAGCCATATTAATATTTAACTTACGATTTATACTTTGAGTGCTCGGCCAGCGACCACTACATCAGTATATCTCTATTAAAATCTCGCTTTCATTGCCCCGTCGCCCCGGTAACAATAACACGAGATTAATAATTTTGTTAAGTTGAGCTTTCCCGTCACCGGGAAAGCTCTTCTCTCCTCTGAAGTTGTTGAGTTCGTTATTCTGTGGTGTTACGGCTTTGGCACGGTCTTGGACTTCTTTGGTTGGTTTCGCTGTGAGAGTCCAGGGGGCCGGCTTCCAGGTCTGCCTTGCGCGCGTTGGAGCGCGCAGTTACGAGTTCAGGAGCACAAGAGAGTTGCAAGAGAGAGAAGAGAGAGAGCGCGCGCACTCGCGCGTCGTTTTAAACTGTCCGAGTGTAGACATCGCCCACAGGCGGCTGGTCCAATCAGAGCGTCGGTACGGGGCGGAGCCCCGCCTGCACGGCTGGTTTTTGCAAGGCACTTTCATGTGACGAAAAATAACTTGTTTTTACCCCTGTATTAAAACTCTTACCAGGTTTACACATTTATAATATCACCACATTCGTTATCTTATTGCTTCATACATTTTTGCAACCATTCATAAAAGTCTAAACACAACCTAAACATTCCAGCTTAAAGCACGATTAG
Source organism: Gymnocypris eckloni scoliostomus (assembly GCA_027564155.1). Lineage (NCBI taxonomy): Eukaryota > Metazoa > Chordata > Actinopteri > Cypriniformes > Cyprinidae > Gymnocypris > Gymnocypris eckloni. Next base: position 287,821 of record CM050427.1, read on the forward strand.
AAATCAGCCCATGTTTTCCTAAATAATTCATATTCCACAAGCATATGAGAGAAAGAGTACACATTAATATCCATATATTTCTTTGTGTAGATGTTTTGAAAGTCATGAAACGAACGAATGTCTTTTAGGAACGTTCACATCACATTCCTTTGTTCGTAATAGAAAGAAAACGCGCGCTTTTGCGCTGAGGCGGAGGAGGGGCTTTAGAGGGTTGCTGATTCTTTAGCTGCCGTGTAGAGACAGTTGAATTCCTGCCGATATACGTTACATCAGTGAAATTCTCAATTTTGCTAAAAAAAATTGTAATGTAGTTACCCCTTATAAATCAGCTTGGTTTTGAAGTGACCTCGGTGTAGGGGTGTATCCTATTTATCGGCTACGATAATGTCATAATTGTTGTTTTAACAATGTGCAAGCTGCCAGTATGCAAAAAACAAAAACATGTCTTGAAAGTCCAAAAGCATTCATTGTGTGATAAAGCTTATTAGAATGCAGTTAAAATGCCCAGATACTGTAATTCAAGTAATTCAAATCAAATGTTATGTTTTTTTCTTCTCTCTGCGCATGAGCGCAACACGTTGTCTGTTTTTTTCTTTGTTTTTTCTGTTTTCTAATTAAATTGGTTGCAAACTAAGCCAGACGAGAACATTTGCGTGTCTCAGAGCAACACTGTGGTGTTTTGTTCTTAATTAATCTGTTTTTGAACGAATCACTTGAGCCAATGATATGATGATCCATTGACAGCCACTTGCTTTATTTCTAAATGAATCAGCCTTTTTGAAATAATTGTTTGAGTGAATCATTCAATGACTCGCTCATTAAGGCAGGGATTTGTCGCCACCTACTGGCCGTTTTAGTGTCATTTATTTATCCATGACATAAGGTATCAGCATAAAAATACGCGCTCTGAATGTTGCAAGCAAGTTGGCGTGATAACTTTGTGGGCAGTGCACCGACATGTTGCGCTACGGGCGTCCTGAGTTCGAAACCCGACTCGAAGATGTTTCCTGATCCTGTCCCCTATGTCTCTCGCACTTCGCTTCCTGTGAGCTCTGATCTATCCTATCTAGCACTGTCAAATGATTAATCGCGAATAATCGCATTCAAAATAAAAGTTTTTGTTTACATAATGTGTGTGTAATGTGTATATGTAGTATGTATATATAAATACGCGCAAATGTACAGTATATATATTTTTTATATTTACATGTATATTTATATTCATATAATTTATAATATATATAAATATATTTAATATATAAGCAAAACAATTCTTAAATATATAAGTGTGTGTATTTATGTATACATAATAAATATACACAGTACACACATAACATCTATTATGTAAAAAAAAACTTATATTTTGGATGCGATTAATCGCAATTAATCATTTGACAGTGATAGTCTTATCATAATAAAGGCAAAAATGCTAAAAGCACATCGTAAAAATTTATAATATTACAGTCAAAATTGTTTAATTATCAAAGAAATTCCAAGAAGTATAATTATGTATCAATATTGCATCCTACTTTTGTGCGAGTCGTGCTTCAATATACTTTCTCTAATGCAACTCCACATTAAAACGCAGTTAAGCTAAATTAAAGTATATACCAATTTAAATGTCTTTGTTTAACATTGTGTGTCATTTACGTCCAGGAGATGCTTCATAAAACACTGTATTAGTATATGTTCATCTATCTCGTCATAATGAGCGCTTGTGCCACAATCCAACTCGACCTTCATTTCATGCGAAGTGTGACTCTGTCTCTCTATCTTTATTTTCCTCCTCTCTCTCTCTCTCTCTCTCTCTCTCTCTCTCTCTCTCTCTCTCTCTCTCTCTCTCTCTCTCTCTCTCTCTCTCTCTCTCTCTCTCTCTCTTTCTGGCTGGATCAGCAGCTGTTAACCTGCTCTGTCTTCTTTTCTGACTGTTCATAATCATATGAGGCCGTGCTGCAGGTGAGTCTCTCTTCTGCCTGTCCATCTGAACGCTACATGAATCACCATTATACCGATGCCTGCATTAATTGCGTTCGTTAAACATGCACTTTTATGTCAGTATGTAATCAAAGTAAAGGATTGTAATTTGATTGTAAAAACCTGGTAGAAGTTTGTTAATCACTATCGTACTTGAAGAAAATCCTCCAAGCAGAAGCTAACCAAAGCACACTGTCGACAGTCTAAATGTTTAATGCTCTGCTGGGATTGGTGGATCCAACACATGAGCCACAGTTAATTCATTCATTCATCGACTGCACACACGTACACACACATGCTAGAGCTTTCCTGAAGGGGAGGAGCCAGCGATAGATACCAAGGCATCCACCAGACTCAGTCTGCATATTCATGGCCGTACATAAACACATACAGTGCGTAGAAGCTGGTGGTAGACAACCCTGACGGCCGGGACAGTCTCATTAATGTTTGGAAGTTAGATGCAGCATCACTGCTGACTCACACACGCACGCGCACACACACTGCTCTGTTTGTCATGAAGATCTTCAGCAGGTTTCACTATGTGTGGTATCTGGTGAGTCAGTCATGTTTTTATAGTTCATGTTCTTTCTCTCTTTAGACTTTAAGTGGTTATGAGCACGAATGTGTCTTGGAAGTTCGGTGTGACATCTTGCCTGTATACTGATTTTTTTTGCGTTTAGATGTCTGGTCATTGTCTCATGTAATAAGTTGTTTGGTTTGAGGTGTCTGATGTGGTTTGTTTTTATGTAGTGTTATTTCATAAAATGTTTTTTATATATATATATATATATATAATAATTGTTCTATGCATAAGTACAGGTTTGATTTGCATTAATCAAATAATATGGTTTGAATGAATATCATTTTAATGGTTTGTAACAAATATGGATGTCCGCTATGATAGAGATTTTATTTTATTTTTGAAGAATATTTTCAGTTTAATAACTCCAAGAATCTCAGGTTTGTAACCAAGTAAAATACAGTAAGATATTTCTTACACACATATATATGTGTGTATATATATATATATATATATATATATATATATATATATATATATATATATATTATTCAAATATAAATATTATGCTATCTATTCAATAATTAAGAATATTTTAAAATGACAGCCTTTTAATGAGACTTTTTTTCTTTTATTAATCATGAGTTATAAACCTTGACATTTTTATCATATAATTATTGCGGTTATCTATGATATAAAGGCAGAGCGCTTCATGGTGGGTTTTTTCAGATACACAATTACAGTCAAAAAGTACATAATGGCAGCAAGAATGCAGCTGTGGCAAGGCATAGGAGGAAATTTTTGTTATAGGGGGAATTAAAACAATTTGGTTGTTTCAGTTTGTTATTTGCCCAATACATGACAATAACATTTTTAGACTTTATTATGATTGGTGGTCTAATAAATTAAGTACTGTATGTGTATCATTCAGTTGGCACGTTTGTTTGAAAGAGTAGTGTTTTTTTGTCAATAAAATGAATAAATAAATATATTTTTAAATCCGATTAATCAAAAGAATAATCGGCAACTAATCGATTATCAAAATAATAATTAGTTGCGGCCCTAATATATATATGTATATATATAAAACGAATTAAATAGGCCTATATGAGAAATATATTTTCACTTAAATAATAATTTAAGAAAACCAAAGAAAAACTGTGCAATAAGTGGCCTATGCAGAGTTTCGGTTCATTTTTGTGCTGCGCGAAACGAAACCAGATGGCCGAAAGCGGCATCCTATTGTTTAGGCTTATTTTACAAAAGCGCAAAGATTTAGTTTTTATTGTGAATTTACACAAATAAAAACAATAATTTTACAAGTCCGATTATCATGACGGGACATTTTTACCATTTGATTTTGTGTCGAACAAGAGACCCAACATTGGTTTCAGTTTAGTTTAAGCCAAAATGTATTCGTTTTTGTTTGTCGTTTATATAGCTATAGCTTTTTATTTTTAATTCTTGTTCTTTTCTAAATAGCCTACTGTCAATTGAAAGCATTTGTTGTGGAGTGAGGGGAACTAAAATAGCCTAGCTATGTTTACAGTGTTTATTATAATGTTTGTAATTCTCGTCGGCCTATTTCTGAATGAAATAATAAAATGCAACTTGTTTTTTTTATATATATGCTATTTTAATTTGCAGTTCATAAAAAAATAACACTCAAATGTCAAATAAAAATTTATGATTGTATACAAATTAACAAAAATCCTATATTAATACAATTTGTAAAAGTATTGTTCACAATCATTTCATGATACCTAATGTCCTAATCTATTTTACAAATTAAACCGTAGGTGTATTTATTATCAAGTATTTTAAAATGTTATTTATTTTATTTAGTGCTGTCAAACGATATCATGATTAACTACATCCAAAATGGAAGTTTTTGTTTACATAATTCATATGTGTGTATTGTGTATATTTATATATAGACTAGCACTGTCAAATGATTAATCGCTATTAATCGTATCCAAAATAAAAGTTTTTGTTTACATCATACATGTATGTGTACTATTTATTTATATATATATATACACACACACACATACAAGTATATATTTTGAAAATATTTCCATGTATATTATTTATATAATTACATTTTATATAAATATATTTAATATATAAACATAACATATTTTTCTTAAATGTATATATGCATGTGTTTGTATTTATATAAACATAATAATTATACACAGTACACACACATTATGTAAAAAAACTTATTTTGGATGCGATTAATCATTTGACAGCACTAATATGTGTGTGTATATGTATATATGTATATGTATATATATATATATATACATACAGTGGGGCAAAAAAGTATTTTGTCATCACCAATTGTGCAAGTTCTCCCACTTAAAAAGATGAGAGAGGCCTGTAATTTTCATCATAGGTATACCTCAACTATGAGAGACAAATAAAAAAAAAAAAAACAGAAAATCACATTGTAGGATTTTTAAAGAATTTATTTGCAAATTATGGTGGAAAAATAAGTATTTGGTCACCTACAAACAAGCAAGATTGCTGGCTCTCACAGACCTGTAACTTCTTTAAGAGGCTCCTCTGTCCTCCACTCGTTACCTGTATTAATGGCATCTGTTTGAACTCGTTATCAGTATAAAAGACACCTGTCCACAACCTCAAACAGTCACACTCCAAACTCCACTATGGCCAAGACCAAAGAGCTGTCAAAGGACACCAGAAACAAAATTGTAGTCCTGCACCAGGCTGGGAAGACTGAATCTGCAATAGGTAAGCAGCTTGGTGTGAAGAAATCAACTGTGGGAGCAATTATTAGAAAATGGAAGACATACAAGACCACTGATAATCTCCCTCGATCTGGGGCTCCACGCAAGATCTCACCCCGTGGGGTCAAAATGATCACAAGAACTGTGAGCAAAAATCCTAGAACCACATGGGGGTACTTAGTGAATGACCTGCAGAGAGCTGGGACCAAAGTAACAAAGGCTACCATCAGTAACACACTGCGCCGCCAGGGACTCAAATCCTGCAGTGCCAGACGTGTCCCCCTGCTTAAGCCAGTACATGTCCAGGCCCGTCTGAAGTTTGCTAGAGAGCATTTGGATGATCCAGAAGAGGATTGGGAGAATGTCATATGGTCAGATGAAACCAAAATAGAACTTTTTGGTAAAAACTCAACTTGTCGTGTTTGGAGGAGAAAGAATGCTGAGTTGCATCCTAAGAACACCATACCTACTGTGAAGCATGGGGGTGGAAACATCATGCTTTGAGGCTGTTTTTCTGCAAAGGGACCAGGACGACTGATCTGTGTAAAGGAAAGAATGAATGGGGCCATGTATCGTGAGATTTTTAGTGAAAACCTCCTTCCATCAGCAAGGGCATTGAAGATGAAACGTGGCTGGGTCTTTCAGCATGACAATGATCCCAAACACACCACCCGGGCAACGAAGGAGTGGCTTCGTAAGAAGCATTTCAAGGTCCTGGAGTGGCCTAGCCAGTCTCCAGATCTCAACCCCATAGAAAATCTTTGGAGGGAGTTGAAAGTCCGTGTTGCCCAGCGACAGCCCCAAAACATCACTGCTCTAGAGGAGATCTGCATGGAGGAATGGGCCAAAATACCAGCAACAGTGTGTGAAAACCTTGTGAAGACTTACAGAAAACGTTTGACCTCTGTCATTGCCAACAAAGGGTATATAACAAAGTATTGAGATGATTTTTTGTTATTGACCAAATACTTATTTTCCACCATAATTTGCAAATATATTCTTTAAAAATCCTACAATGTGATTTTCTGGATTTATTTTTCTTATTTTGTCTCTCATAGTTGAGGTATACCTATGATGAAAATTACAGGCCTCTCTCATCTTTTTAAGTGGGAGAACTTGCACAATTGGTGGCTGACTAAATTCTTTTGCCCCACTGTATATTACATATTCCTGCTTTCACATTGCTGTCAGTTTTTGTTGTTTATTTCATTATTGAGAGGAAAGTGTGCAGTATATATTTACATATCCATTCAAACACCACTCAGCATCTGCAGGTTAATTCGGCTGGGTTTGAAGCACTGTCTTTTTCTCTTAAACTGCGTCCAGGAGGGAAGAACTACAGTCTCGCGCTACAGTGGCTGGTCAAACCGCAGTATTGCAAGCTATTACATGAGGTCATATGAGATCAAATGACTACTCGGCAACAGAAATATTTGTCGACCATTTTTTATTGTTGACGATAATGTCGACTAATCGTTGCAGCCCTAATTGAGACCCTTCACAAGGAGGGTAAGCCACAAACATTAATTGCTAAAGAAGCTGGCTGTTCACAGAGTGCTGTATCCAAGCATGTTAACAGAAAGTTGAGTGGAAGGAAAAAGTGTGGAAGAAAAAGATGCACAACCAACCGAGAGAACTGCAGCCTTATCAGGATTGTCAAGCAAAATGCATTCAAGAATTTGGGTGAACTTCACAAGGATTGGACTGAGGCTGGGGTCAAGGCATCAAGAGCCACCACACACAGACGTATCAAGGAATTTGGCTACAGTTGTCATCAGAGGCATCTTACCTGGGATAAGGAGAAGAAGAACTGGACTGTTGCCCAGTGGTCCAAAGTCCTCTTTTCAGATGAGAGCAAGTTTTGTATTTCATTTGGAAATCAAGGTCCTACAGTCTGGAGGAAGCGTGAGGAAGCGTGGAGAAGCTCATAGCCCAAGTTGCTTGAAGTCCAGTGTTAAGTTTGCACAGTCTGTGATGATTTGGGGTGCAATGTCATCTGCTGGTGTTGGTCTATTTAGTTTTTTGAAAACCAACGTCACTGCACCCGTTTACCAAGAAATTTTGGAGCACTTCATGCTTCCTTCTGCTGACCAGCTTTTTAAAGATGCTGATTTCATTTTCCAGCAGGATTTGGTACCTGCCCACACTGCCAAAAGCACCAAAAGTTGGTTAAGTGACCATGGTGTTGGTGTGCTTGACTGGCCAGCAAACTCACCAGACCTGAACGCCATAGAGAATCTTGTCAATCTATAGACCCCTTCAATGTTTGTAAACATCGAAAGCCTAGGTAGGGTGCGCGCAGCTTGTGGTCAGAAAATGGCGGCTAATAGACCGCATATTGTGTCAAGGAGAAACAGACAAGCCTTATAGATAGATAAGATACTTTTTATTATTATTTGTACCTTTCCATTTTTGTCTTAGGTCTCTGGCTTTGTTTTGTGTACACAAACAAGGAGCGCACAAAGTCAGGACTACTGGAGTCAAGTGATGCCTCTCCTACAAAAAAAATTGCACACATTGATTACAACACGATCTGCTGTTGTCATAGTGAAAACGCTAATGTAAAGCTAGTCTGCTATCTGCTAAGTCTGTAGCATGCCACAGGTCACAATTTATGCCAGATATCAAACTTCACCTAACTATTAAATCAGTCTACAGTTTACAGAAAACATTTGTTTACTTATCATGGCTTAACGCTACCGTTGTTGGCACAATGTTGGCGCTAGCCTGCGGCTAAATACTAGCAGCTGGCTACGTCTGTAGCATTGACACAGGTCCATGACATTTACAACACTATTAACTTGCATAGCTTAACGTACAGAAAACTGTTCATGCAATCCAGGCTTTCGAGTTTAAGCAAACAGAAAGGGATGATGTAACACATTGTCAACCTGAAAACACACACGGAGAATTCCAACCCAGCAACAGAAATGAATTATTACCCAAAAGTCCTCCCTTCCATGCAAACGGGAGAGGGTCAACTGATCCCATCACTAACGCTCTCGTGCAAAGTGCACGGCTCCGGGAATGGTTCTGGACACCGTCAAGCCTACATTCCAGAGCATAGTTCAAAACCCCCCCATTTAAAACAAAGCAGGATTTTTCTCCGTCGGACGGACCAAGGAAAACCAAACTCCTTGCCTTTTTGACACGTATAACTATTGCAACTACACAAATAAATATATGGATATTTAATGTGTACTCTTTCCCTCATAGGCATGATGTGATGATTTCGAGTGCCAATTATTTAGGACAATGTGGGAATTTTTAATCATGCTTTAAACGGTATAAACTGTAATGTGTGTATTAGTATGCGGTGTTTGATCTCTAAAGAAAGCTAGACTCAGATGTGATAGACTGTGTTGATGACCGTTAAATTTTAATACCCTGCATAATTATACATGTATAAAGATCGATACAGTTTATCCTTCCCAAAAGTGATGAGACATCACAGAACTGTTGGTCCACCCAGCAAGCCTGGACATGGGCGGGGCTCCGCCCCATACGAACCATCGGATTCGACAAGCCGCCCGTGGGGAGGAGCAAGTTGGACTGTTGAAAAACAACGCGCCAGTTGGAAATCGCTCTCGACTCTCTCTGGAACATGGCGTGACGCTCTCTTGACTCTTGGCGCTTGACTCTCGTGGCTCTCTCTCTTGAACATCTCTGGAGCTGCGCTCGTAACTTTGCCTCGACACCGACTAAACCAACCATCTATTCGAAGGCGAAGGATAGAAGGCACAACATCAAAGAACAACGAATTGAACGCCTACAGACGAAAGGAAAGCCTTCTGTGACGTCACGCGGCAGCATCCACATATCACGTGTTTCCACCCGAGAGCACCCGGAGACGCACGAACCACCCACGTGGTTTCCGAGGACAAAGACCAGAGCAACGCATTTGAAGGAAACGAAACAACTTCCAACCTGCTTCTTGTCAACAAGCAAGTACCTCTAACTAAATCTATATTGCTGATTGAACTGGTAAAATCTGATCTGAATGCAGTAACAGAGCATAAGGCGTCTGTCGTGATCTTTTCCGGTCGAATCAAGCGTTAAAATAGCCAAAAGGGCTAATTTTAGCTTTAGGAGTTTACTTACCAAAATCCCTTATTCATGTCTTTGTGTGTATGTATGTTTGTGTCTCATCAGTTAATCCATTTATGTTAGAATAGCAGTATTACGAATAAACCATTTTTCATTTCATAAAGAATTGTCTCTGGAATGTGATTTGAAGTTTTATCCTTATTTGCCATAAAGAGAAAGCTACCTAAGCTCGAAGTTGATATGCTGAGGTTAGTGTTCGGTGGACGAGCACTTAATACAGTATAACTAAGTTAAATATTAATATTACTTTTAACCAAGCAATATTTAATATTTAATAACTAATTCCCGGAGCTGAAATAATAGCTCTATATTAAACTGGTTTTATTACAATGATAAAGGATGACTTTAACGTTTCCTGATATGAAGTGAGCGTTACCAACACGAGCCTCTTTGATAGTAGTATTGTCCCAGTCTGCCCGTTTAATTGCTTTCAGTCACAGATGTCATCTATTTTTTTGAAACGGATGAGATCCTGCAGGAATCCCTAAAAAACTTGACTCCAGAACTGGTGCGATTTTCACAGTCCACGACGCAACAAGTAGGCATTTTGTCTAGGGCTGTGATGGTGGCCGTGACAACCGCGTCACCGGCGGTGGTAGTGCACGTGACGTCACACACCGGGTGTATTTAACTTTCTCATTTAAGGCTACTTTCCTATTTAACTGTATTATTTATTTGATATTTATTTTAGTGTTTTGCAGGCTGAGTGTTCACTGACGTAAGTGCTAAAATAAACACGTATGTTTGTTAATAGATGATTGAGCCTCATTTATTTATTTTTGCGTTTCAGAATTATATATATATATATATATATCACAACACCTGCGGTAGTTGGTCCATTACCACCGCGGTGGTAAAAATCTGCCACCGTCACAGCCCTAAGTTTTGTCTTGACGAGAAATTCTCTGGTTAACACACAATTCAATGGGATGGAATTAATTTCTGACCCCGACATGCGCACTGCGAACTTCGAATTTTCGTATACCGTGAAGGGGTCTATTGTCAAGAGGAAAATGAGAAACAAGAGACCAAAAAATGCAGATGAGCTGAAGGCCACGGTCAACGAATCCTTGGCTTCCATACCACCTCAGCAGTGAGAGCGGGAACGTGACGTCACGGTAGTCGCCGTACTCGCTGCTCCTCCAGCTAAGCGGCGTTCCGTTCAGATTCTGACGTAATTGTTGTGGGCTCCACATTTATACTGCCTCAAGCTCATCATTATTTGCATGCTTCGCGACAATTGGCCAGTCAATTGGACTGGCGTGAGCCAATAGGACTTCAGGAAAGGTTGGAGGGAAGGAGTTTCAATATATATAATATTTAATGCAAATTTCATGCTAAATTCTCAGATGCCTGAAATGAACCTAAACTGCCCTTGTTTAAGTTTTCTGTATTTTACTTTGAATAAAGTGCCTGTTAAACGTTTTATTGGTCGACTGTGAGTCTTTCGGTTTGTGGGTTGTGTTCTCCGCTGTACAACAGGGATGTGATGTAAGATTTGTTTGTAGTGCGCTCTAGAACAGATCAGACTGGATTCCCGCAGCATGCAGGTCAGGCTGTAAACTAACCTCCTCTACTAGTATGTCACTCGTATCTGTCTTCAGCTGCTTGAGGTTTCACAGACAAAAACACAGGATCCAGTGACGCTCTAGTGTTACTGGGCTCTGCTAGTCTGAGCTCAGCCGGGCTCACATGACATCTACAGGAAGCAGGGATCTTAGATTGTTCTTGATGTGAAAAATATCAAGTGGCCAGAGCGACATATCATGATTTCTTGCAATACTGTGATGTAAAAAAATATAGATTGTAATTGATTCTAATTTTTACTGAACAATATCGATTCTTAAATCCCAAGAATAACCCGTTTTCAGTTAATGAATGGAACATTGTAGCGCACCAAAAATCCCGGTAAGATTTGGGCTTTGTTACTTTTGATATGAAACACATTCTCAGATTTCAAATTCTGTCCATTTTATTTCAGTATTCAAACAATTCATGCTGTTTTGGTGTTGTTTAATGTGAAGTGACAGATCGCTGTAGCACCTCAGTTTAAGAAAAGAGGCAGCACGAAATGTACTTCAACTGAACAAAAGAACTGAAATCTCATGTAATCACGCTATCAGTCTTTCATCCATAGAAAGACATCAATATAACAGCTTGTAAACAGTAGCAATGTTTCCACCTCTGTTTTAATGTGCATTTTGAAGTATCACATCAGAAACGAGTGATTGAAATGCCAAATTTACAATAAAAATCCCTTAATTCGCAAAAAGGTTTTTACGCTCACTTGAGGTGGTTTTTGACTTGAGGGGTAATGCAAATAATGTAAGATGCTGAGCAAATTCCTCCATGCACATCAAAAAAGTAATGTGGCTTTGCGCGATGGGATGGCAAAACCTGACTAACCAGTGGACCAATCTCATTCCAAAGCATCTGAAATGTTATGGCCATTCTGAAAAGCCTGAGCAAAGTCTGTCGTCAAAGTATTTCTGTTTCAGTTCCCAAACAGCTGGCATCCACCTGGCATCATTCATTAATTTTGGAATTAATCTAGATTAATCTAGATTAAAATGGCTCATTTGAATTCTGCCGAAGGCATTCAGAATATGTGTGCTACCCAAATAATGACTAAAAGTAAGTCTTTGAGAACGGGTTTCTCAAGCCAGATGGCGCATTAGACCAGGGGCTCATCTCCTGTTTCCAAAATGCATCACAAACTTTAATCTCTTCCCGCCCCAATCCCACCAAAAAACTGGAGGAAAATCCCGTTCCACTCCCGGAAGAATGACTCCCATTCCCTCCCACTCCCGTGTTGTTGTTTTTTTTGTTTTTTTGCCGATAACTGTCAATTACAGTAAAATATAGTACAGATCACAGCGTGCCCACCTTATTAGTTGAATAACAACCCAAAATGTCGTTTTTGTTATTATATTGAACTGAAAGCCATCTTATGCACAGTGTTGCACAGATTAAATTTCATGTAAATCATCCATGCTAACACACACGTCTTCTATTTTATTTTTAGACATTTCACTCTCTATAGATATATTTTTTATAAATAGTTTCGAGTTTCAAGTTTCTCGCTCAAGTTCACATGAGACCTAAAGCGCATCCTGTTTGCTTAAAAGCGCAACGCGTTTCGTTGTTATTCTGAGTGCACACAAATACAAACGTAGAGTCTTTACAGATTCGAAAGATGTATTAGGCTACTTTTATCTGTATGACCAAAATGACGGAGATTTTAAGAGCAAGTGAGCACCGAGCCTGTCCTGCAGCAAACGCTTCCACACAAACACTTCAATAGCGCACATTTCTCTAGGTTAACATCATATTGAGCGGCCATGTAAAGTTGTTACTACATACATCTTTCAGATGAAAAGCCATATTTGAGGTTGATGAATGATAGGTGAGCGTTTGGATGTCCTGCCCGATTGTATTACCACATAGACCAGCCGTTAACAATCTGTCCATCACGGACTGCGAGCCTCTAGTTCGAAGACTCGTTCTCGCCCCCTACAGTGCAATTCGGCTAGGTATACATCCATGTTAAAATATCAGGGTGAAAGTCATCATAGCTTGCGTAATATAGACCCAGCTCCCAACCCAACTTTGAGAATAGATTAACGGCGATATTTTTTTTATCGCCGATAAGAGTCTCACGTTAACGCAGCACGTTAACGCCGATAACGGCCCACCACTAATAAAAATCATTATATTCTGTGGCTTCTCCTACTTTTAGTGATTTATAGTGCACCGTAAAACCGAATAGTGCAATGAATTAAATTAAATTAGTTACTTTCACTCAAATAATAATGAAAGTTCATTAGACTTAATTTAAATAAGTTCAGTAGACTCAAAATATCATTATAGTAAGGTGAGCTTAAAATGATTGGGTATTCTAGTTCCAAGTAAAATAAATGTAGAAATTAAGAGTTATTTTGTGTGTTTTGTGCCCAAGATTAACATAGAGAGACATAAGTTAGTACTTATGTCTCTCTACTAAGTTAGTACCCCCTTATTTTAAAATAGACTTGAAAGTGCACTATTTAAACTTAAAATATTATAATTCATGAATGAATACAGACCATTTTGGGCTTGGTCTAAAGAAGACAACCAGTAGATTATTGCAGAAGTGAAATTATTATAACAAAGGAAAGTAAAAAAAAGTTGTTTAAATTTACTGTAAATAAAATGTACTGTCCTATTTTTATTTTATTAAAAATAAACATTTTGCAAAATAGGTTTTAATCCAAATTTGGCATGAAATTAAAGCCATATGTCTAAATAAGTTGTGTTCCAAATTTGAAGTTGATATAAAACAAATTGAGGTTACTATGCTCAATACTATACCACAAACAGCCACCGGGGGCCATCCAAACCCCATTTAATTGTTTTTATGCATTTTTCTGTCACAAATGTATCAATGTCTCTCTCAGTATAATGCCTCTCACAACATATGGAATCTTGAGACTCAGACCTTTTTGGTGATCTGTATTTGTCAAGATTATAAAAAGTGTTGATTCTATAAGACCGTAATGCATTTGGAATATGACACCTCCCAGTGGGAAGAGCCGGCTAAAATATTTAATAGTACTATTTATATGGTAACGCGATGTCGGATTTCAAAACAGTTTTCACAGGATGAATTTTGAGGTTTTACACTTTGAAATTATATATAATGTATGATGATTATTAAAACGTGATAGGGGAAAAAGGAAACAAATAAAATTTTGTGTAAAAGGTCAGAGCTCCTGTTATGGTGTATATATTTTGAGGTGCACTCTTGTCATAAATTAATCTATTACTGATCCTACATCATTTTTAACAACAAACAGTGATAAAATATCTATTTAGGAGTCTTGTACCTTTCCAACGATATATAGTTTGTCATGATTAGATTAGGATTTAATGATAATATATTGAAGTAAAGTTAGGCGTCCTGTATACGGTGACGCTCTAGAACCAATGATGTTTGGCGTCAATATATTATCAGATTTTACAGTGAAGCAGTGCAAAGTTTCTTGGGGGAATGCAATACTTTTGTGTGCAAATGCAAAAACTCAGCTTTGAAAATTACTCTTGTTGGTCCAAGCAAGTATAACTCATCTTCTAAAGAACAAAAAAGAGGAGCTTTTGATGAATGTTCACGCTGCTCCATTCCAGATTATAATATTGAATAGATATTGGGTTTTCAAGCTTCACAATAACAAAGAAAACATCGTAAGAATAGTCCACTATATTCTGAAAATCTCTTCTTCGGTAGCATTGGCCTCTGTCAGATTTGACGTTTGGTCGCATGATGCTCGAGAACCAATGATGTTTGGCGCCAATATTGCCAAATTACATTGAGTTGCCATTTTTGATGTTTGTATGACTTTTGTACTGATTTCAGAAGTTTCAATATATTTCCATTTTGTTTACTTGGAAAAAAATTGTCATACGAGTTTGACTTTCATTGAAACTGATGCCAGAATTTTCAGCTTCGGATGAAAAAAAAGCCTTTACATATAACTTGTATGCAGTTTAAGTGCAGCCAATGCTTACAGGAATAGTTCACTCCAAAATGAAAATCCTGTCATCATTTACTCACCCTCATGTCGTTCCAAACCTGCATATGTTAAGAAAGAAACTCTTACAGGTTTGGAAAGACATGAGGGTGAGTAAATGATGACAGGATTTTTATTTTGGGGTGAATTATACCTTTAAATGTAATGTAAACATAAAGATCTTGAACGATAACCAGAAGGTTGTTGGATTAAAACCCACATAGTAATTAAAGTTTTATAGCTGTAACAGATTTGACAGATGCTAAGATCAAGTATAATGTTCTTGTGATCTTCATAGTAATTGTCTTGAAGATTGGCTGTAATGTTTGTTATACCCAAGTAGTAAATTTTACAAAGCTTTTATTATGCACAGATTTTTCCATTAGCAAAACTTTGGCTTCTGTGTTGAGTGTTTATACAGCATGTGTATTGAGTGTTGATATTGACTCATAATTACTGTATTAAGCTCAGTTCAAAACTTTTGTTGCACTCAGGACTTCTCAAATGACGACACCAAGCTGGAGTACAATGTGGATGCAGAGAATGGGATCGTCATGGAGGGATATCTGTTCAAGAGAGCCAGCAACGCCTTTAAAACCTGGAACAGGTCCGGGACAAGACTTAAAAACTATACTGTGTCCACTTACATAGACGTTGACTAAATGTTCATTGTCGCTAACTGCGTTTTCTTTGCAGGCGATGGTTCTCAATTCAGAACAATCAGCTAGTGTACCAAAAGAAATTTAAGGTGAATATAAGAAGAAGAGAAGAGGAACACTAATTTATAACTCCAGTTGTGTGTTTAGCACTCATTTTGGCATGTTTATTTCAGGATAACCCTACGGTCGTGGTGGAGGACTTGAGGTTATGCACCGTCAAACACTGCGAGGACATCGAACGCAGATTCTGCTTCGAAGTGGTTTCTCCAACAAAGTGAGTTGAAGCACCCAATTCTGATTTTCATATCCGTTAGGATTCGTTTTTGCAAGGAACACAAGTCACAATCACTTTTAGAATGTAATCATTTAAATCTGCTATTTTTCTGTTAATTTAAATGATAAAGTGTAATTTATGTGCCACAATTATCAAATTATTTACTGCTTTGAAATAAACATTTTATTTGTATTGGTTATACTTTATTTTAAGGTGTCTTTGTTACTGTGTAATTATACATATAAGTACTGAGCAATATTAATTAGCTACATGTACTTACTATATGGTTAATATTTGGCTTAGGGTTACTTGTATGTAATTATGCATAATTTATTGTTATTATACTTGTATATAGTAAGTATTTAAGGACACCTTAAAATGAAGTGTTACCAACAAAAAATATTAAATGATTAAAATAAAAATTATTACAATTGTTACAATATTATGTCAAAATTATATGTAAAAATAATGTATTTTGTCTTTTTTTTTTTACAGCAAAAATACATTAACATCCATTAAAAATAAAACAGAACAAAATTGTGCATGTTAAATTTCTTGTTTGTAGAATAGTTTTGCAAACCAGTTTCTGTTTTTAAGCAAAGTACAAATAAAATTTCATAGCTTTGGCCAAGAATTAATAAATGAATGAGTTTGCTATATTTTATGAATTTTGAAGTAAGGTTTACTTTTCAAAACCCTTTTTTAAACTTATGTGTATCTACAGTTGAGGTCAAAAGTTTACACCCCCCTTTCAAATCTCCAAAATGTTAAATATTTTACCAAAATTAGTGGGATCATACAAAATGCATGTTATTATTTATTTAGGACTGACCTGAATAAGATATTTGACATAAAATATGTTTACATGTAGTCCACAAGAGAAAATATTGAATTTATAAAAACGACCCCATTCAAAAGTTTACATGCCTTTTGATTCTTAATACTGTGTTGTGACCTGAATGATCCACAGCTGTGTTTTTTTGTTTTTGTTTTTGTTTAGTGATAGTTCATTAGTTTCTTGTTTGTCCTGAAAAGTTAAACTGCTTTCTGTTCTTCAGAAAAATGCTTTATGTCCCACAAATTATTTGGTTTTCCAGCATTTTGGTGTATTTGAACCCTTTCCAACAATGACTGTATGATTTTGAGATCCATCATTTCACACCGAGGATAACTGCAGAAGGTTCAAATGCTCACTGATGCTACATAAGAAAAACCATGCATTATTTTTTTTACATATCTCCATTCGGTTCAAAAGTGCTTTGCTTTTGAACCGAATGGAGATATGTAAAAAAATATATATTTTGCCCAAATAATAATAATTATTTTTTATTATTTAGTACTGCCCTTCAGAGGCTACTGAAGATAATTACATGTTTCCCAGAAGACAAAATAAGTTAATTTACCCTTATCTTCAAATTCAAAAGTTTTCTCTTAATGCATGGTTTTCCTTCTGAAGCATCGGTAAGCATTTGAATCTTTTTGTAATAGTTGCATATGAGTCCCTCAGTTGTCGTCGGTGCGAAAAATGGATCTCAAAATCATACGGTCATTCTTGGAAAGGGTTCAATTCCACTAAAAATGTGGATCATTCAGGTAACAACATTATTAAGATTCAAGGGTATCTAAACTTTTGAACGGGTCATTTTTATAATTTCAACTACTATTTTCTCTTGTGGACTACATGCAAACATACAAATATTTTATGTTAAATCTCTTTTCCAGGTCAGTAAACAATAACATGCATTTTGTTTGATCCCTCTTATTTTGGTAAAATAATTTTGCGGATTCTGAAAGGGGGTGTAAACTTTTGACCTCAACTGTATGTATGTATGTGTGTGTGTATGCATTCATTCAGTCATTCATGC
This sequence comes from Gymnocypris eckloni scoliostomus, assembly GCA_027564155.1. Taxonomy (NCBI): domain Eukaryota; kingdom Metazoa; phylum Chordata; class Actinopteri; order Cypriniformes; family Cyprinidae; genus Gymnocypris; species Gymnocypris eckloni. The sequence goes on from CM050427.1 coordinate 305,522, forward strand.
ATGCATGCCTAAAAATGTTTTATTGGTATTTTACTGGAAAACATAAAAATACTGATAACTATGTTGATTATTTTTCAGTGTTTGATGTTGTTTGTGTTAAAGGAGCTGTATGATGCAAGCGGACTCCGAAAAGCTCCGGCAGGCCTGGATCAAAGCAGTCCAAAACAGCATCGCCACAGCCTTCAGAGACAAAGCAGAGGATGACGAGGTAGTGCAGCTTCTCTCTCATCCAGCTAGTTCATGCCATGCTAGAGGCGCCTTGCTAACAGTGCGATGTGTTTGTCAGAAGATGGACAGGAAATCATCCACATCGACGGGCAGCCTGGACTCGACCGGCGAGGTGAAGGAGAGGAGTCTGAAGGGCGAGAGCGCGCTGCAGAGGGTCATGGCCATTGGCGGGAACAGCATCTGCTGCGACTGCGGTCAGCCAGAGCCGAGCTGGGCCAGTATCAACCTGGGTATCACGCTCTGCATCCAGTGCTCGGGCATTCACAGGTGTGTGTGTGTGTGTGTGTGTGTGAGTGTGTTCTGTGGTTTATTAACAATACTGGGTGTTTTGTTTGTCAGGAGTCTTGGCGTTCATTTCTCGAAGGTGCGGTCTCTGACTCTGGACACGTGGGAGCCTGAGCTGCTCAAGGTGAGTCTTGATGAACATACAGATGGTGGTTGAGCAAACAAACATCTGTCCAGATGCTGCCGTCCTTCGGAGAACATCAGCAGTTCTTTCATATCATAATCATCTCATACGCCGTGAATTCAGAGATGCGTTTATGTCACGCTGAGGATCGGTGTAGCAGATTTAGTTTTTCTGTTCAGATATCTTCATTTGAGAAACAGATTTGATTATAAGACGACATTTCTCAAGATTTTTCCTCTTTTCAAAGTGGTCCAGCTTTCGAATAATAAAAAAACATCTTCACTTCTTATATATGAATTAATAATGCAGTTACTTTTTGTATAGCTGATGTGTGAGCTGGGAAATGGTGTCATAAATCAGATCTATGATGCTCGACGAGAAGAATTAGGAGCCAGGAAACCACAACCAGGAGATCCCAGGTACTGCACAGGAATTGTATTTTATTTTGTTTAGTTTTTTGTTTGTTTTGTTTTTAAGTTTAGTTTAATTTATTATATTTTCTTGTTCATAAATATATATATATATACACATGTATATATTTCAGAAAAATATATTATGTTATTTATATATATATATAGTGCTGTCAAATTATTAATCGCATCCAAAATAAGCTTTTGTTTGCATAATATATGTTGTGTTCTGTGTATATTTATTATGTGTATATAAATACACATACAGAATTATATTTTGAAAATATTTACATCTCTATATTTATATTAATATAATTTATATTATAAATAAATATATTTAATATATAAACATAACATATTTTCCTGAAATATATACATGTATGTGTGTATTTTTATATATATATATATATATATATATATATATATATATATACATAGCACACATACATACAGTCATGGACGAAAATATCGGCACCCTTGGTAAATATGATCAAAGGCGGAAATTAATCTGCATTGTTAATCCTTTTGAACTTTTATTTAAAGAATTCACAAAAATCTAACCTTTCATTGGATAGTAGGGATTTAAAATGGGGGAAATAACATTATGAAATAATTGTTTTTCCTTAAATACACATTGCCAAGGCAACAAAAGAATGGCTCAAAAAGAAGCACATTAAGGTCCTGGACCTTAAACCCATAGAAAATCTGTGGAGGGAGCTGAAGGTTTGAGTTGCCAAACGGGTTTTGCCACCAAGTACTAAGTCATGTTTTGCGAAGGGGTCAAATACTTATTTGACTAACTAAAATGCAAATAAACTTTTTTGAAATGCGTTTTTTTGTTTTGATCAAATAAATGCAGGCTTGGTGAGCAGAAAATACTACTTAAAAAAATCTTAGTAGTGATGGCTGTGGATCAATTTTAAGATTTTAGAAAAATAATATTTTAGAATGCAAACCAAAAGACAGATCAATATCGTGGTTTTTGATTTGAGTTTTGTTTAGTCTATGTTACATAAGGCTTGCGTTTCATACAACAGCATATGTGTAACATGATGCTGGCTTCAGAGAGAGACAGTATAGTGAAGGTAAACGTGGAACAAGAAACCTCAAGATGGCTTTCTACCATTACTAATCAAATGAAAAGCTAAATAGGTGTGAAAGCGCTGATCACTTGTGTGTATTCAGGCATGAGGTGGAGGCCTACATCAAAGCCAAGTATGTGGAGCGCAGGTTTGTGCAGAGACGCTCCGAAGACCAGATCAGACGGAAGGTTTTATCCCTGAGTAAACAGGATAAACGTCTCAGTGGCTGCTCGGATGCCAGAGGACCATCGCCGTCTACAGCGTCTGCTTCCTCAGGTGAGAGGATCGTCACTTCTGCAGCTGTACCCTCGGCTGGCTCTGCCGTTTAACCTTTGCTTGTGGCCCGTTTAGCCGAGAGATGTCTTGGGATCAGCGTAGACGATGTTTGAACTGGTTTGACTCTGTTTCTGCTCCTCTCTGTGTCTGTGTGTGCCATCCTAACGCTGCTCTGGGCATTTGTGTTGCTGAAGCGAACCACGAGTCTCTCTTCTGTGTAGATGAGCTCGATTCTCTCTTCTCCTACTTTAACTCCTCCGCCAAGCCCTGCTGTCGTAAGTACAGCTGTGTGTGTGTGTCTCCCGCTCAGCATCACAGCTGCCTCACTCTCTTTTCATCAGTGTGAATTTGAATTGAATCCAGGGTTATTATAACAGGCTTAAGCTCAACTCCACTACAGTAAAATAAGAAGAATAGTCAAATAAACACAAAGTATTACTTGTGTTAACTGAAATAACTTATTTTATTTAAGTTGTTGACAAAAAAGTATAATTTACATTTAGTTTAACTTGTTTTACTAAAACTAAATTAAAATATAATTAATAAAAACAACAAAACCAAAATAATAATAAATTAATAAAAATGACAACAAAATTATAACTAACAAAAATAAGATGAAAGCAGAAAATTACTAAATCTAAATAATTTTGTTGATAACAAAATGTTATGGTAGTTTGACTATATATATATATATATATATATATATATATATATATACATTTGTTTTATAAATTGTTGTTTTGTTTGGTTTTACTTTTATAATTTTTTTTTTTTTTTGGGGTCATTTTCTTTTCTAAACTGTAATCTTTTAAAGTTATTAAAAATATACCATCACAAATTTCAGATTACAAATATTGATTAATTACATTTTAGTTTTACTGAATTTCCCCATTAAATGTAGTACATTTAAAAAAAACTACTACTGTTAGCAGTTATTTGATCTTCTTTGAATGTTATTCCAATTTAATTCTCCTTATTAAAATTGAATAATTTCACATCCTGATTGCTAACTCATGTTCACATCAAATTTAGTTTTAAATTGAATTAAAATGATGAACACCCCTGCTGGCTTTCACCATCTCTCCATCTCTCAGCATCCCATCATACATTTCCATTGTTTTCTCCTCTGGACATTTTTGTTCATTTTCATTAGAGATGCACCGAATGTTCGGCAACTGAAATTATTCTGCCGAAAATAGCAAAACAAGCTATTTTAGTGTTCAGCTGAATAAGCGAAAAGACTGAATAAATGATGTGACGCAATCAAATAGAGGCGCGCACTCATGCAGCAAACATGACGGCAGTGTGGAAGCATTTAAAACTGTCTGAGAAAGACTCAAAAATAATTACAAGCACCAACAGCGAGAAACCGTTTAGTGCTGCATCACATGTCTCCGATGAGAAGTGGAGGTGGTTGTTGCTTGTTACTTTATGATGATTGAAATTGCCAAATGGCCTCAAACAATTAAACAAACTGCAGCACGTTATGTTTTCTAATACATGCACGGATTCCATGTTAAAACATTTTCAGTGTAAAGTAAATATTTTTTAATTGTTGGTTTTTGTTGTTGGTTTTTTTAAAGCAAGAGAAAACGGTAAAAAGCTATTTTTGGCTATTTAATTTATTCAATGGTGAAAAAAATGGTATTCGGCCTTTGGCCCAGTGTTTATTTTGTTCGGTTTCAGCTTCAGCCAATAAATTTCATTTCTGTGCATCCCTAATTTCCATTGGTTTTCTTGTGTCGCTATGTTTTGCGATGTTTGCACTAGGGGTGTAACGGTACACGTATTTGTACCGAACATTTTCGGTACAGATCATTCGGTTCGGTACACGTGTACCAAACAAATAATACAAAACTATCTGGAAATTCAGACAATAAATGTCTTTTTGGTGCTCTTTTATGTGCTGCGAGTGAGCGTGATCATCCCTTACTCTTTACTACTACTTTTAACATGAAATAAACATGAATGAACATCTCACCCCTGACGTCATCGCTCAGTGTTTCAATTGCGGACAGATGTGATTAAAACACCTTGTTAATAAAATGTCACGTAGCATTTCATTGAACTCATGCAAGTCAACAGCTTGTTATTTGCTAGAGAAATGATGTCCAGAGAAGATCGTTTGCAAAATATTAGACTATATATTTCATACCTGTTAGTGATGTCTTAATTATTTAGTGCATGTTTAAATAAATCTTTTATGTAACAAGTGTGTAAATTATTATATATCAACAACAAATAGAAACGGTATGAAGGTTTTTTTCAAGTGTTTATTATTATAGTTAAAAACAAATAGTAGTTGAATTTAAGTTTGGGCTCTGTTGTTAATTGTAACCTTACAATGTAAAAGGGCTCCCTATAGTTTAGAGACCCTAAGCTGAGGTAGGTTTTTATCCCTAAGAAAATGTAAATGTATTTTAAGAATGAGCAATTTGTTCAGTAACCCATTGTTTAATAAATAATAAAAAAAAACAGTTAGTTTTTTTCGTTGTGCTTTACCGAACCGTGACGTCAAAACCGAGCTATGTACTGAACCATCATGTTTGTGTACCGTTAGACTCTGTAGTTTGCACTCGTAGAAGAGTGTGTGCGTAAATGTCTCTCTGTTTGACAGTGAAAAGCCCAGACGGTGACGTGCAGAAGCTGGCAGTTGGAAGCAGAGAGTCGCTGAGCTCAAGTGCTTCCTCCGGCGCGCTCAACGACTCAGGTCAGTCCGATCTCGCTCATCTCGAGCAGAGAAAAGCTGTCCTGTAGCCTTCCACTGTTCCTGACTCTGACTGTGTGGTTGTTCTGCTTCAGACGGCCCAGAGCTGCACATCTCCGAGCCTGAGGAGGAGTGCTCTGGGAAAGGTCTGGTGGTTTCCTGCGAGCCGCAGAAGCCCACGCCGGGCCTGCAGCTGTACTGGGCGTCTTTCTGCAGCAGTCTGCCGGACATGGCCGAAGCGCTCGCTCATGGAGCAGCAGTCAACTGGACCAACGCCGACGAGCAGAACAGGACACCACTCATAATGGCCGTTCACGGGGTGAGCAGCCAAAGCCACTCTCTCTCACACACCAGACCTGATACACTGGAGGAAAACTGACAGATGAACTTTCTCACAAGTTTTCTTCAGTAAATACTACAAGTATTATGTGTGTTTGGTGTAGTATTTTGCTTGTTTTTTTGCTTCGTTTTTTGCTTCTTTTGTGCCCTTTCGTGTGTTTTGTTTAGTTTTTTGTTTTGCATGCTTTTTGTGTTTTTGTTTGGTTTGGTTTTCTTTTTAAATGTAGTTTTGTTTTCTTTTGTATGTTTTGTTTTGTGTAGTATTTTATTTTTATTTTTTGGTTTTGGCTTTCTTTCATTTGTTATTTTTGTTTTGTATTTCTGCTTTGGTTTGCTTTTTACTTTGCCGACAACTTACTATACACAATAGGTTATTTAATTTTTAAATATTGAGTGCGTCACTTTCATAATAATGAATGGTCCTGGTTTTATTGTATGGTTCATCAGTGCATGCAACAATTTAAATATGAAATGCCTCATATTACAATAGTGTTATGGATTATGAATGCTGTTTTGAAAGTGCCTGATGAGTGTATCGCCTATGTGTGTCTGGATCAGGGGTCTCTGGTCACCTGTGAATTCCTGCTCCAGAATTCAGTCAGCGTCAATCAGCAGGACAATCTGGGCAGAGGACCTTTACATCACGCCACTATCCTGGGCCACACCGGGTCAGTTCTGCTCAGCACCCACTTCTCATTTTATAAATGTCTGCTGCAGTTTGTTTCTGACCCTTTGTTTGAATGCGTTTCTTAGTTATGACTCCTGGTTTACTGTCATGAATATTATTGTTTTCTGCTGCAGGCAAGTGTGTTTATTTCTAAAACGGGGAGCCAATCAGAATGCAGCAGACGTCAAGAATCAAACGCCGCTTTCAATCGCAGTTGAGGCAGCAAATGCTGATATTGTCACGCTGTGAGTTGCCATTGTTGTTTGCGGTGTCGAGACATTTGTGTCAGACTTAAAACGTTAAAAGTGTTTAATGTGTTTTTGTGTCTACAGGCTTCGGCTGGCCAAGATGAACGAGGAGATGCGTGAATCTGAGGGTCTGTATAGTCAGTCAGGTCAATATAACTCTAACAGCCCCACTGAAATGCAGTATCGCAAATGTATGGAAGAGTTCATAAACTTACAGCTCAGAGACTCCTAACATACGGCGAAACCTGTAGCAAGCGCCCAAAACCAGTGAATGTATACCGATATCACATGAAGCTGAGCTTCATTAGGCCCCAGCATGGGTTCCTCTAGTCTAGTATTTTAATGTAAAGTGAACAATAATGGGACGTTGCTGCTGGAACATGTGCAATAACTAGTCGACATGAAAACATGCACCTTATTTATGTTGTGTATGTTTGTCTTAAAACTGTCAGTCTGTAAGAGTAGTGTAATGAAAACTGTTTATTCATGATTATTCTGACACATTCCTGATATTTATCACTTCATTATACTTGAGGAAGTGAAACTGTCTAAATCAATTCAGTATGTTTATAAATATTACATTTATGAAGACATAGTTCATCTGTACAATTCAGTATTAGTTCTGGCATAGACAACACTGTATTTGTCCATAGATAATATATCAGTAATTGTTATTAGTGCATGTTTTGGAAACGATAACAGTAAAAAAAAAAAAGGATCTATATTGAAAATCTATTTTAGCACAAAGTAAAACTTTATTATTTTATGTCGCATCCTTGTTTTATGCAGAACAATTGAAATTTTACAGAATTTACATAACGGATATATATATATATATATATATATATATATTAGTGTTGTCAATCGCAAAAAATTAAAAAACGAATTAATCGCACATTTTTCTAAAATTAATTGCGATTAATCCCATCCCATTAATGTAATTTCACATTCAATCTTCAAATGAACCAACAACATAAAGACAGTATATTTTTATATTTCTTTAATGGCATCTTTTGATGATTGAAGGCCAGCATCACTGATATCAATACTACTGATGAACCTTAATATTCAACCACTGACTGCAGCCATTCAGCATTACAGTATAATTGAGAGCTATCCATACTAAGTTAAAATGCAGTTTTAATTTAGTTATTTTAAAGTTTAGTTATTGTTAATGCTTTAAAGAGCAATGTTAGATTGCAATGTTCTAATGCTATCTGTTCTAACTATAAAAGGTACAGCTGTTATAAAACCAGACAGAAAGGCTGCATGGCTATGATAGTACGTGAGGGAGTCAGTGGTAATATTTCATTCCTATTGGTCAGTGAGCTCAGTTTATCCTGACAGTGTCCCTGCCCTGAACCAGGTTAGCTTTCCAGCATATGTAGCCACAGTGAATGAGGTTGATCTTTGTTAAATTTGCTTTATGGAACCAAATCATTTGACAGTGAGTCAGACTAACTGAAATTAGCCTGGCCTGTTTGGTAAACTTGTTTTATGAAACAGGCCTCAAGGTGTTAGAAGTCAGAAGATACGTTATAAGTTAATTTATGATTTGTTCTTTCTGAACCAAAGAAATAAGAGCAATAAAATGTTATCCATTGCATCGAATTGCGTTGAATTGATTTGAAATCGAATCACACTGCATCGTAATAGGGGTGAATCGTATCGCATCTCATCGCTAGCTGCTTCATATGTATCTTCAAAGTATCGTATCGTTGGCTGTGCATCGAGATGCGTATCGCATTTATCGCCTCAGTTACAGAGATGCACATCCCTAATACACACACACACAAATTCTTTAAAGAATAATTTTTTTATGTATAATTATCATTTATAATTGTAATTATACATTTTAATGTATTATTTAATATGTAAATTATTTTAAAATGTTATTGTATATAAACTTTTTTTTTTGTGGAATAGCTGAAATATTTTACGTAATTACTGTCTACATGTATATTACAAGGTAAATGTGACAGTCTGAATGCTGCTATAAATATATTTTTTACTTAATTTAGCGTCAATGTATGTGCCAAATTAGTTGATATAATTATTAGCTAGATTTGTGGTACTGGCATCGGTCACAGAGGGGCGCAGTAGAGCTGGACTTTACTGCTGGTCACACAGACACATATGGAGGTTCATTCAAAAGGGTTTCATTTTATTCCTCCGTTTGGCGACAGATTTTCAAAACAAAATCTTACAACTCAACACTTAAGCATTATATCGTTAACTGCAATCTCTTTACAGAGCAGTCTCCGGTTTAATATTATGCGTAAAAAACACATGAAGGTGTTTACAAGGTTGTAAGTGATGGAATTCAAATTTTGCAAATCATAAAATAGTGCTGTATACAACGTTATATATTTGTGGGCAGCTCTCTTCATTTATCTGCTTTTTTTTCTCTGTCACTGTTGCATCTGTATCTCTCGTAACACATACTGAAACCAGAACATTTCTTTAAACTATTTGCCAACACTAATTAAAATGTTTTATGTGATACTACATGCTAAATATCAGTGTAAAGGATCAATAAACATACTACATATGCATCATTTGGTGTCATGTGCTTTTCACCTCTGCATTTCCTCCTTTCCTCCTGCGATCTCCTGCTGAGTTTCTGCTCTGAAGTAGCACAGGTATGAGCATCTCTCTGTGTCTGTGTGAGTTTTTAACTTTATTATGTGGTCGTGTGTGCTTAGTGCTTGAGGCAAGTAAATCGCACTCTACTTCCTCCATAATAAAGCAGTTTTCTCTTTGCAGGAGATGAAACGTATCAGGACATTTTCCAAGACTTCTCCCAGATGGCATCTAACGACCCAGACAAACTCAACCGCTATTGAGCAGATTTTGGATGGTATATCACACCACAACAACCTCCTCATAACTGCATTTTGGGATTTTTCTCTAAATTGGATTGAAATTAAATGTTTTCATTTTAGGTTTTGTCTTTTTTCGACCATGTTTTGTATGAAATCAGTTTTGTTGCCCACAAAATAATGTGGGTAACACCAGTTGAATTGTTGCGTTTATTGTACATAAAAGTATTTCATATAGGATTTAATTGATGGGTTTTTAAAGAAATACAACGATCTCCCCAACAGGCTGTATCTATGTAGATTTTCAGATTAATAAGCATAATGTAATATTTGAGCCATAGGATTTAATTTACGAAGCATGCTGGATTAACTTTTGTGTTCGTAAATCAGATTGGTTTTACAAAAAAAAATGATTCTGCTTGTTTCACAAATTAGTGTTTTTAGCTAAATAGTAAATTGCATTGGTGTATGATTTGTAGAGCGAGTATGAAACCATTTACATAATTTAATTTTTTAAAGAGAAAATCTTGTGAAAACTCATTTTAGCATGAACACCCCACTTTCTTTATATTTTCAAACAGTATACGAGTGAAACCAGTGTAAGGGGTGTACATTTTGTATATTCTGTACATATGTTATCTTGGGCTGGGAAGTTTATTTTGTGGTACTTCAGATGTTGTAATAAGCTTGTTTATATTGCTTTGTTGCCCCTGTATTCATTCTGTAATCATCTCTGTTTGATCCCAGTATTTTATCCACTCCGAATGTCTGACTGAAAATAGCTCAAAATATACTAGTTTTCTCTCATTTTTTTTATAATGCCTTCTATATTAGAATGTATGTATATTACAAAAAAAATTGACAGTCTGAATTGTATGAATATATCTCGTTTAATTTTTTATTCACAATTTTTTTTTTTTTTTGGCATTTTACCTTTATTATAAGACAGATCAGGGCTGAGCGGAGGCGAAGTGGGGATCAGGAAACTCGGGACACCCGTAGCGCAACGGCACCAACTAATTTTTATTTTTTTTTCTAGCCTAAACCAGTAGTCTGACCTGTCTCGTTTCTACTTTACATTATCAGATTGTATGAAGACGTTTCCCATGCAGGGGGGTTGCCATGTTTGTAATAGGCTCAGCTTCGTGGCAGAGGCTGATGTTAATGTAAAAATAATCTTGCATAGCCAGACCTTCATATGACAGCCTTCATGGGTCAAGGCAACCAATCACAGTTAGTTTCGTTCAGTGTCATGTTTCTGGGCGTGGAAATGTCGCCACAATACACTTATTTTACAAGAAACTTGGACGTATTTTAAAGATTCTATGCCACAAACTTTAAATATTTCACATACTTTTGAAAATCCAGCGTTTAGTTGATCCTGATAAGCATCTGCTGTCACAGTTGTAAACACGACAGCTTTATTTTGCGAGGGGTTTGGCGCCACAGCATCGTTTCCAGGCAACGTTAAAGGACGCCACACACACGTCTCCCAAAAATCCTGTATAATCTAACCAATCTGACGATGACTTCGACACTCTTGAAGCATTTCCAGATAAGTGTACCATATGCATCAGATGTTTAGCCAGTGGTCCGTGGGCGTCACATCTGTGGATATGTAAACATTGGCACTTTCTATAACGTGGCAGGCGTTCAGTTGCTCGTGACAGGATGACCTCATGCCCCTGCCAGCAGTGCACTGACTCACCTTTTCATATGATGCGCTTTGAGAACATTACCCTTCAGACTGCTTCAGGAGATTTATTTATGAACCTTGTAAAATAAGGCGGCTCAAGCCATGCATTAAAGTGAATGGTGACTCTTAGAATCAGTGCTTCTGGGAAGTCATTCAAGTAATGTAGAAAAGTGTATATAAAAAAAAGTTGTTAGGCACTAAAATTGTTGCAAGTGAAAGTTTGTCAATCAATTATCATATTGAGAAATTGCATTGGCTTATATTTGCCAAATGAATGAAAAATTGTGGTCATATGGTTCAATTAAATAGAAACCTAATACCTTCAAGTCAAACCAGCATTTTCTCTCAAAAACTCAATTGTACACAATGAAACTCGGTAGTCTGAACTGTCAAGGGCCTCTGTTAAATCATAGGTCTTCAACCCTGTTCCTGGGGACCCACTGTCCTGCAGAGTTTAGCTATAACCCTAATCAAATACCTGAATCACCTAATAAAACCTCCTTAATATTGCTTGAAAATGTCCCCAGGAGCAGGGTTGAAGACCTCTATGTTAAATCTTCAATGGCCCATGAAACAAGATGCATTTCAAGGCCACGTTTGAAGCAGCCTTTTTTGCACCTCTGGGATGCATTCGGTCTTGAATTGTGACAGCTATAGATTATGTAGACCAGTGGTTCCCAACACTGCACATTTTAGATGTCTACCTGATCAAACATACCCAATTCAGCTCATTAGTAAAGACTCCAAGACCTTAAATGTGTGGGTCATGTTAGAAAGACCAGGATTGAGCACCAGTGATGTAGACCAGAGGTAGCCAACCCTGCTCCATGGAGGGTTACTTTCGGTCCCAATCTGTATCAACACTTTTAAAGTAATCATGAACACTTTGATTAGCTGGTTTAGGTTCGTTTGCTTAGGGTTGGAGCTGAACTCTGCAAGAACAGGGTTGGCTACTGCTGATGTAGAACTGAAAATCTTAGCATGCCCCACTTGGTAATGCCAAGGTTGACTATTGCTCTTTAACTCTTCAAGGTAGTCAAACTTGTGCAGTTTCTTGCAGAGTTCCAACACACCTGCCTGGAACCTTCTAGTGATCCTGAAGACATTGATTATTTGGTTCATGCATGTTTAATTAAGGCTGGAACTAATCTCTCTTGGAAGGTGGCCCTCCAGGAGCAGAACTGTCTATAATAATACTAGGAAACCACATTTAGGTTAGTTTGATCAGGTTTGAAATACAACAGGATAGCCCCTCTCAAGGACCAGAATTTTCAAGCAACTCCAGAAGTCAAACATTCCTCACTTGGACTTTGTATAGCTGGTTCATGCAATTCTAGTCTGGTCTAAAACTTATCAAAATAATTGTAATTATTTCCTGGGTTTCTGCCAGATGTGTACCCTTTAAATTGACTTGAAACAGCTGCAATAGTGGCATGGCCAATATTGTTACCTGCATAAAGTCATCGGGAGTCCAAAAACTGATAACAGAAAGTGTGACCTATCTGTCTGGTGTGCTAAATCATTTCCTTCCTGAAATCGCTGAACTGGTGCACTCAAGAAATGACTTTATTGATTGCTTCGTAAAATCAAACATCAACTGTGGCATGGGGAAGGGTGAGCGTATAAAACAAAATCAAGAAATGTGAAATGGTTTTAAAAAGTGAATGACTTGACAGTAACCTATATTAAATAATGTTATGTCATAATTTCCATGTGGCGACTGGTCAGATGATAAAGTTCTTTAATTTTAATATAACGTCTTTGGGCATCCATCCTTGTTCTGTGGTGGAGAGGAAATCTGTGGTTGCCTTCCCACAGAGAGACAAAGAGCCACTGCTTGAGTCATTTTCCCTCCATAAAATAATTAATTTGCACAAGAACAAAGGCAAGCTCCATTAATTTTAGGATCCAATCCTCATCCTGGCAAGCTGTCCTCAAGAGTTCCAGGATACTTTTTATTTATTTATTTTAAACCTTTCCATACTTGTAAAAAAGCAAAAGCTACGACATAAGATTGGGACTGCTAATGCTTCAATTCTGAAACACAAGCCAAACTCTGTCATAGCTTACTTAACATCTAATGGAAAGTGTAGGAGCCAACCACAACCATTTTCACAGCCCACATTTATTTTACCTCTGCTTAATGACTTATTTGCCTAATGAACCAAAGTCTTCTCTCTTCTTTCCAGAAGTTGACCATTCAGGATTGATTCATGAGTTCACTTTCAAAATATCACTAGCGTGGAGAATATAAACAGTCTTTGTGGGACTGTAATTGACTGTAATAATGAATGACAATGGAATGAAAGATAGCTGTCAGCAACATACTTGCACACCGCAATCGTCCAGCTAATGGCTGGAAAATTGTAGATGTTTGTTGCCCTATACCAGTGTTTCTCAAACCTGCTGTCCTGGAGTACCCCCAGCCCTGCACATTTTGTATGTCTCCCTTATCTATCACACCTGATTCAACTCATCAGCTCTTTAGTGGAGACGGCAAGACCTGAAGTGGGTGTGTCAGATATAGGGAGACATAAAAATGTGCAGTGCTGCTGGGGGTACTTCACGAGAGGTTTCAGAACCACTGCCCTATACCATCCATTTAGCCAACTCACTCGCATCGCTTTTCTATTACTCTATTCTCACTTCCCAGAATAGGAAGGCCCTTGTAGTTGTTCTCTCCAGTGCAGACACTTTTAAGAGCAGTGTCCCAACGGTCTCATCAACTACACCTCAGAGCTTCGCCAGCGAATGTCTGGAAAATCTACTGAATCCGTGACAGTGAATCTGGCTTCCAGCTGTGCTCAAAGAGAGAACTCAGACAGGTTAGCCCAGGCCCTGACCAACACAAGGACCCTCTGTTGTGATGGTTAATTCAATCAACAAACAGTCCGAGAGTCTATCTGTGTCCAAAATTTCCTGGCATTGTCTGCTCAGCAAGTGTTTATTTTATTCGAGAAACACTGGACATAGAGACCCAATGAAACATTACGAAAGCAACTGGAAGTACTTCTGTGGTCATTGCCAAGTCAAACCCTAAACAAAGCAACTATTCTCCAGTCACCACAACAAACAATAAATTGTATAGGTCAATACAATTGAAGTTCCTAATCCTGCTCTATAACTGAAAAAAATAAAATAATTATATTATACATATATATATATATATATATATATATATATATATATATATATATATATATATATATATATATATATATATACACATACACACACACACACACACACACTTGGAACAGCTCATGATCCAAAGCATACAACATCATCTGTGAAACATGGGAGCAGTGTGATGGCATTAGCGTGCATGGTTTCCAGTGAAACTGGGTCACTGGTGTTTGATAACGTGACAGAGGACAGAAGCAGCCCAATGAATTCTGAAGCAGTGTTAATTTCGTTGACGAAGACTACGATGAAAAATATTCGTCAACGAACCTTTTTTCTGTGACTAAGACGAGAAATGTTATTTGAGGATTACTGGACATTCAAAATATATCCTATAGGCTAAATTAACTGTCTTGTCTTTCAAGTCTCTGGCCGTTTCTCAATACCAAGTACTCAAAGTTCGGACTTGCGTCCTCGGTAGTTCAGACTTCGCAAGTTCGTCTCAGGAGTGCGAACTCCTGAGGACGGGAGGACACAAGTCCGGTAATTCATAACACAGGTTATCTACACTTTGACAATACAACAAAATATCAAACACTGCCTCTTTTTGTTTTCATGTAAACATATTAATAGCCGCAAAAATATAGTTCAGGGAACGTACATGAAAATACATTCTGGGATACCTGGCTACCTCAAGTTCGCACAAGTCACCTCTTGATGCACCCTCAATAAAAGGGGTGTAGCAAAAACACATCCGGGGATTATAACTGTACTTGGCTAGATGTGAACTCAGGCCCTGTCCCAAATGGAACACTTCATGTGCACTTGTGGTCTTACGGACTTATAATGGCCGCCGCATGCACGTGTCCGTTAAGTCCACGAGAGCGTAGGGTGTCCCATTCTTCATTTTAGCATTCAGAAGGGTGCTCGCGAGCCCCCCCTTTGCGGCCGTTATGCGCCCTCGATCCGCACTTCTGCCGAGCCCGCACTGGGGCGAGCTACAACAGACTTCTACTGACAGTCAAAGCGGCATTACGTCACGAAAGTGCGGACTCAGAGGAAGACCGCAAGGGTTTAGGGTGCCTTTGTATTGGAACAGTACTTGTACTTGGCGACTGATGATGTTTCACAAGTCTACAAGTACAAACAAGAACTCATATTGAGAAATGGCCTCTGTCATTAGATAAGGGGAGTTTGCATGTCTAGTCTCAGTATGGCAGACGCAGTGGACGGATAGGCTACCAAAACGCAAACTAGTGATCTGAAACAATGGCCTCAGCACCCGAAGGGTTAGGGACAGGTGACACACGTCCCGTTTTTCCCAGGAGTCACAATTCGTTGTCAATTGACTTAAAGTTAGTAAAGGCGGGATCGCTGATAGAAGTGCTCTCTCTCGCGCACGCTCCACTTCTTCAGTTCTAATAAAGCGCGCAATCAGTTATCAGTGCTCAAATACACAGCAATCCAAATGTCTATCATGTAGTAGAATATCTCACGTAAATACAGTCTTACGTGACTGTATGGCTTACGTGAGCGTAAACAGGTGGGTGAAAACTGAATGTGTGTCAGTATAACATGCATACCTTCCGTCTTAAAGGGACAACATTCACAAATATCTGTCATCAATGTTAACCAACAAAATGAAATAAATGTTGGTAACTGCAGTTTGACTAAAAGTTGAAAAAATGCAGTGACTTTTCGTCATTGTAATATACTTTTCGTCAACTGTATATACATGTTTATATTTTAAAACAAGTACTGTGTGCCACTGTGTAGAACCATTACTTTTACATGGGACATTATTTCCCTCAAATTCAGAGTAATGTAAAAGATTAGGCCTGGTGGTCACACAGCAAAAATCTACTCCCTAGTGCCCCTATGACGTGATATTGTAAACAAATTTGCAAATCTGCAATGGCCTCCACTAACAAAAATAGCTTATTTACCTGACAATTATCAGGCGGACATTAAAGTAGCAGGTATTTAGTCATTGAATACTCTGTGGCACTGAGACTGAAGACGACATTAAAATATTTTATGGTGCATTCTCCAAGCTATTTCAAAAATGAAATAGGCTACAAATGGCAAACTCCCCACTTAATACTGAACTATGGAGCCGACTGAGGAGCACCCAAAAGACTGCGCTAACAGAAGCTTATCAGCTAGGTTCATCTCCTATATAAACTCAATTCCTTAGGCGTAGTTCATGGGATGTGGGCAATGTAGACATGCAATCATGGTAACAGTTTACTGTATAACAAGTCCTTATCAGGATGGTTTGACAAATTATTTATATTGTGGTTGAAATGAAAGAGCTGTGAGTTCTCTCAGAGTAAATGTATAAGGAATTAATAGGAGTAAATGCATTAACAAAATGTACAAAAAAACTAAGAAGTTTCAAACTTGGCATCTTCTATTGTCTGCTAAACTCTCATTGTTGTTTTTTAAACTAACAGTTCTCAGTTCCATTTAATGCCGCTAGAAATCCTTCAGGTCATTGTAACCTGGTTCCATATTGTCACTTTTACTATTCCCACTGGGAGAGCCATTGGTCCGACCCTCGAGTTCCATTACAGCATTGTATTTTGCTCCACAATTCTTGCCAAGATCCACAAATTCCCTGACTCTAGATTAATCATAACAGTCATCCTTGTCCCCAGTTCAAATTGCCAGCCAGTGTGTCCATCACTGCACCCAGAAAGTACAACAAACAGAAGGCTCTCGACCACCTCCAGTGCCTGGAAACCCGTCAACCGTTTCTCCAACACCACTCTGGGCAGTTTGCTGACGGACCGAACAAAAGAGGTTTGCTCTAGCCATCTATTCAGTGCAGACTGACTTCACAGCAAAATGCGATGGAGGTATTTGTTCACCAACAATCGTATTTGGGCAGGACGCACCATTCTCCAAGTGTTCGCTTTGACCCTTTAGGGTCATATCGAGACAAGTCTCTGTTTCCTGGTAGATATCACATTGTATGGTCATATATCCAAAATTGGGCAATGAAGAAAAGATGCTGACAAAGTGTAAAAATATAGTCTTTTCATCTGCTTTTGCTATGACATTGACTTGCTATTCTTTTGGCAAGGAGCACAGACCCCAGTCATCAACATCTCTTAAATGGACTGTTGCAAGGTCCTCAAACGAACTATGGAACACTTATTTGGAAAACAAACTAAGGAACGTCTCTGCAGTTACGACATAATTTACAATCAATTCTCTGTAAAAAAGTGTATCTGAAGGTCAAGATTCTAGACTCCCTAAAATGTTTAAGAGATGCTAAGACATGACATTTCAAGAAAATATAAATATACGAGTTTCTTTCTGGAACTGTGCCAATTTTCCTGAAGTCAAAGTCCAATGTATCCCACCCACTTTGTAAAGACATTCGGGAAATTAGCGTCTTGATAAAAATAATTGTCCTTTTAGGGGATATAGTGAACAGTGGGGGGGTGACTAAATTCTTACCTCCTGTCATTTTGGGTTGGTAGAACACCTCCGACTACATACCATTAACAGTCACTTGGTAGTTACTGTAGAAAGCACCTTATGATGTACAGTATATGGAAAAAAGGTGGCTTGTTTATTTTTCAAGAAAATACTGTCACTATGACTAATGCCGTTTCTCACACAATGCGAGTGAACTAATGTGTCTTTCCTCCAGACAGTTGGTTATACTTTTGTAACTGTAGTTTGTGTAAATTGAGATTTAAAAAGATATTAGCTACAGTGAGTGTATGACCTTGGGCAAATGTTAACATTTTACCAATCTCAATAAAAGGCCACCATTTATTTTTACATTTAAACCACTTGTGTCTTCACTCTTTAATTTTATGCATTGCAATTTGCATGCATGAATTTATGTTATGCTGTTTTAAACAGTATAGTATGTCTTCTCAAAAGCATTTCATCTACCCACTTCATGCAACATAACTGGCAATAATATCAAAAATACATATAAAGCATATTGCAGATCCGCCACAATAAAAGCACCCAATCTCATTTTCAACATACATATTTTATTGTAATGACTGAAAACCATTGTGTAAAACATTCCTCAAGTGCCCACGATAGGACAAGTGGAGGAAACAACATAAAAAAGGAAAAGGGGTGGGCAGTTGAGTAGACGTAGCATGCATGCTGTGAATGCTGTGAATGCTGTGAACACAGAATTCATAACACTACCTGCAACAAAGAGAGATGAGCACATGATTTCACAGAGTTATAACAAGATCACTACAGTTTTATGCAAAAGTTTTGGCACCCCTAAGAGGCTGCATAATATCTTTATAAGAATAAAACGTAGTGATATACCATGAAGTTTATAGAGAAAGCTGCATAATCTGAAGTTTTCCAGAGAGAAATTCTTAGAGTAGCAGTATTGAGTTGTATGAAAGTTGAAAGTGAAAAATAGGCTGTGCAAAAGTTTGGGTTTCAATTGTGTTGATTACCTGTAGTCACTTGTGCCGATTAATTACAACACAATATTGATTTAATTGGCTCAGCGAATCTTAACACTGCAAACTAAGGTGCAACCAAACTTAAATTATTTTTAAAGGTAGCTAATTTCTAGTTGTGCTTCTCCTTGATTCTATACTGGAAAGTAGCAACATGGGAACCTCAAAATAACTCCCTAATGACCTAAGATCTAGGATAATTTGTCAATATGAATTAGGAGGATGCAAAAAAATTCCACAAAGGTTAAAGTTCTCTGCCTCCACAGTCAGAAATACAAGTTAGAAAATGAAGGCCACACAAATGGTCATTGTTAAGAAAATGTGTGGTAGGTAGGGCTGTAGTCAAGTCCACCTTTGTCGAGTCCAAGACAAGTCCAAGTCCAAAGAGGTTCGAGTCCGAGTCAAGTCCAAGTCCAAAGAGGTTCGAGTCCGAGTCAAGTCCGAGTCCAAAGAGGTTCGAGTCCAAGTCCAAGTCCAAATGAGACGGTCAAAACAGAGAAAGAAAAAAATCTTCTTCAAAACCACATACTTAATTATTGATAATTGATGTGATACGAGAGACGGCATATCTTCTATTCTAATATTATAATTTTGCATTATTGTTTGTAATGATCTAAAAGCATGTGCAGCAACACTGTAGGGTCAAATTAGGCAATTTTATTTCTCCTCCTGAGACCCAGCTATGGAGCTTTAGTCTCTGTAGTGGACATTCTATTTTAGTGTATTTCTCTGAGACCTCACATGTCACAGTTATAAGCCTGGATGTCCTGTACAGAGCACATTCAGGGCTTTATAGAGATACTAAATGTTTTTTAAACCCTCTCCTATGCCTTTAAAGATGGCAATATTTAAGATGGCAACATACATCCTTATGGAAATATGATTATATTCTGTAATGTCTTTTAAATCTGAATCATTTTCAGATTGTTTCATAAAGCAACATCTCAGGAAAATGTTATGGGTTTTCAAATTCAAATATAACTTCCTGTTATGAAACAGGACATCATTTCATACATGTTCAATGTAGAGGACACCAGGACTAAAAGCATGTTTATTATGCATTTTGGGAGACATAGCTATTGAATAGGAAATAAATTATATATCAGTTTGCTTATGAAATATCATATATTATTATGAAAATCTGGCCATGTATTACTCCCATTATGATTTTTTTCAACATTCTGTCCCAACAGCAACACATTAATAAGCAAATTAGATATAGTGTATAGATACACTGTGTTTAATGGGAAACCAGTTTATGGATTTTTTACACATATTGCATAAAACAAAATGGTATATCAAATCATTTTGATATACATTTTAAAACATAGTTGAAAAATCATCCTTAAATAAAGTTTAGTATAAAAATCCTGAAACCTAAAAATGTATTTGGTGATTTAAAAACTCCCATTGATTTTGCCGTTTTCTATTCATGCCATTTAATTTTAGTCCTTGTGTCCTCTACAGAGGACATATAATCAAATATGAATAAAATAGTAAAAAAACAATTATGGTCTAAACAATGTAATGACATGAAAACTATTTCAGAAACGCGTCTCAGGAGGATATTTTAGGTTTAGCAATTTCACTTATATTTGACCAATTCTCGATTTTGTAAGATTGTAGCTAGTCAACTTGAAAATGTAACTACAACATGATTCAAGAAACTTTCTCTTTATTAACACTCTAGTTAAAGAATAGTATATTCTAAGTGCACCACACATGACGTTGTCTTCATGATGTAAATGTTAAACAAATCACTAAATATCTTTGCAGAAAAGATGAACTACAACTACATCTTGTACAAACTTATATTATGCATATTAGGCTATATGTTCTGAAATAATACAAGACAAATGCTCAAAAAACTCAAGTAATTCAAATTCAAAATGACTGAAGGTATAACACCTAGAGTGCTATTATTAACTATAAAGGCTCTGTAAAACAATGAACAGCAGTTCTCAGCCTGTCACCCTGATGTAAACCTGAAAGATCATATATACAGTACATGTACAGTAAGTTTCTTCACGGGTTTTGTATTCAATTACGCTGCTTTTCCATTGTTTTTTCTATGTAAGCATGGACGCGTTTGACGGTTGCGCTCGCGTCTCTTGCAGCGTCTCGTGCATGAAACGGCTTTCTAAAAACGCGGCACTCTAGTTATTAAAAGATGTTTAACTCACATCTTCTTGTATTTTTCCTATTCCACTGCCCGCATCAACACAAAAGCACACTCTGTGTGAATGGCACCTAGAGAGCATCACACGTGAGCGATTAATCATGTGACATGCGGTTGGATCGTTCTTTTCTCTTTACTGTTATTATCAAAGTGTCTAATTCTAGCGTTTGGTAATATTTCTATTCAAAATCACGATTCCTCGATTTATAAAAAATCTAATTGTGGCAAAACATTAAATTCGATGTATTATGCAACTTGCCGACAGCGTGTCTGTGGCCAAAATAAAGATAATTTATGCCTCCACGCAGCGCGCACACTCATATGACGCAGCTGTGCATTTAACAGGGGACCAATGACAATGCCCGTTCTAGATGGACCAATGACAATGCCCGTTCTAGATGGAGTTAAACCAATGGCAATTACATTACCCATTTGCGGAACAAGCGAGTCTTGGTTTTGAAAGAGAAAAAAAAAAGCATATATTTATGGGCTCGGTCGAGACCAACTTGAACATTTGGCGAGTCCGATGACCAAGTCCGAGTCCAAATACCAACGAGTCCAAGACAAGTCCGAGACGATAGAAAAACGTCTCGAGACCGGACTCGAGTACTACAGCCCTAGTGGTAGGTTGAGAAAAAAGAAATCTGAAATTATGGTCACAAACCACCTCCAAAGAGTACATCGTTCCACAGTCCAGCGCACTTGCACGAGGAACAGCACAATGGAAGGGTGATGTGGAAAAAGCATTTTATGCATACTGCCAACAAGCAGAGCTGTTTGATGTATGCAAAGGCTAATCAGGACAAGCCATATTTATTTTGGAATAAGAGAGTTATCTGGTAACAACCAGAAGAGCTTTACACGGTGGCCTACTGTTCAATTCGGTGGAAGGGCCATCCTGCTATGGGCTGTGTGACAAGTACTGGAAACCTTCACATACATTCCACCCAGTATCAGCAGATTCTTAAGAACAATGTTCAAGAATTAGTCAAGAGGTTGAAGTTACACCAGGATTGTTTATTTTAGCAGGACAATGACCCAAGGCACTGTACCAAGGAATTCATAGATGCAATGTTCTAGAATGGCCATCCCAGTCGGCAGCCATAAAACAGGAAGAAATTTTTCAAGGAAGAAGAGTCAAAATACCTGCAGTCATCATTCAGGGACTTATCAGTGGCTATAAGAAGCATCTACAGGCTGTTATTTCAGCAAAAGGTGGCTCTACTAAATATTGATGTGATTATTCCATTGGGGCGCCCAAACTTCTGCACTTGTCTGTTTTTGTTATGATTCACTTAGCATTGTTTCTGTCGATTCAATAAATGTTATTTTAAAATGTAAATGTTGCTGTACTCATAAGGTATAAATTATATCTGAATGAAGTCGCTGCTTCGAAAGTCTAGCAGATTACAAATACAAAAATGATCAGGGGTGCCCAAACTTTTGCATAAAATCGTATTGGAATTTCATGAGATTTTAATTAAAATATCTTTCTTAGTCTAAACTAAAATAATTCAATATACAAAACAAAAGAACAAAAAAGCCCTTTGTGTTTATGTTGAGGAAGTACCTGTAAGGTGGCATATCTCACTCGTCAATGTATTCGAAGGGTTCTGGGGCCTCGGGCTCCTGTTCTTCCTCCTCGATCTTAGGGCCATGAGCAGACACTGGCTCCACAAGCTCCTCCTCTTCCTCACTGGTGTCTTTCAAGATAATGATGCCACCCGTGTGTAACTGGGAGCGACAATGTGGATGAAGGGGGTTACTATATAGTGTGACAGTCCAACTATATACTTTCAGGCAAAACTAGTTGGCTAGATTAGGGCGGTGACCATAACCGCGGTAAAAAGATGCTGACCGCGGTATTGAGGTCATCACCGCACTTTTTGCAAGGTATTTGCAGGAAGAAGCTAGAGGTCTGCATTCCACAGGACGAGACCAGATTTCTTGCAACGCGGGCAGCGGTCGGTCAGTCTGGTGTAATTTAAATGGGAGTGGGTCTAACAATATACTGCTCCAGACTTCCTTTCCGAACAGCGTATCTGCACTTTACTCACTCTTATCTCTCACGCATGAAACAGTGCTTTCTGTGTCATGTATGTTATTGCGCAGCATGTGCATAACAGCCTTCAGACAGAACAGGCAGGCTGTCGATGAGTGACAGAGCAGAATAAGGATGGCAAAGCAAAGTGTGGATGCGCTGTCCTTGAAGGACGTTCAACTTGGACTGGAAAATGGTCGGTTTTTCTGCTAAGAAACCCACATCAGGCAAGTCTGACTCAGGACATTTTACAGGGATGTTAAATTGTTCGGTTTCATGATAAAGTGATTTCATTTTGCAATGTCTAAGCCAATGTTTTTTTCATATTTTGCATATAAATTTAAATGACAGATGTCGTTTTTTTCTCTCTGTGACACTTTTCCTTCTGTGTTGACAGCAAAAGGTTAAACGAATTTTGTATTTTGACAAGCCGAATAAAAATACATAGGCTACAATTTTTGTACAACTTATAGGCCTACATTTTTATAAAAAAATTCTCTCTGTGACACTTTTTTCTATTGTGTTGACAGCTAAATGTAAAAATAATTCGATTTTGGACAAGACTAATAAAAAGTCTACAATAAAATACATTTTGTGCAGATTACATTTGTATTTGTTATCTCTCTCGTTCAGTAGTGGGAATTTAAATGTGAGATTCTGGAAATTATATATATTTAATGGGAACGGTCGGGTCAGGAAGAAAATTATTCCAAGCCGACAGCGGGTAAACAGAGTTTATAGTGGGGTGCGGAAAATAACCTCGCAGGAGCGGAACTTAAGCGGCCCAGTAGTTGTACAACAGCCGAACACTTGTTCCCTGTTTATGTTGCACTTTGAAAAACCCAAATCAGAAAAAAAGCCTTTTTTATGTTGCATTTTAGAAAGGTTATTATAAATGTAGCCTAATTAATAGTTAAATAATATTAATGACATCCTAATTTGCTGTTACAAACCATGTGTTTCTACAAAAAGAAATTAACAAGTTGCGTTTGGACAAGTGCGTTTATATCCACGGATTGTTACCCGAAAAACAATGTTTAAAGAAATAGGAATCGAAGTTCAGCACAACTCACCAGAACTAAGCATGGGGCATGTTGAGCTCGGCTTGTTGTTTCATCAGCTTGCTCAGGTTGTTATTCTTTTAATAATTTATTGTACAAAGAATGGGTTACAAACGATGACAAAGACTGTTCCATAATTCCTACTAAACTCAAAAGTTATCGGAAAAATGTTATAGAAATTAATATTATTTTGTTATTATAATTTGCTGTTTTAATAATAAAGATGACTTTATTATTATTAATTTCCATGTTCATTTACAAGCTGCATGCGTTCCTGACCAAAAGTCATTAGATTTGGGGGGAGGAGTCGTGCGATTGACCGCCAAACTGCGATATTTGTTGCTTCTTCACCGCGGTAAGAAAAAATCCCATACCGTCACAGCCCTAGTCTAGATGTCTTATTTAATGCAAAATCCAGAATAATTGTCCTGCTGAAGCAGACATTTTCACATTTGAAGTTTTCTAAAATGCAAAAACAAGAGGCTGGAGTCCTGCCAGCTGAACTCTGAAAACTAAAGCGCAGCTCTCAATGCTGTTATTTAGAGCCTTTAGGCAAAAGTCTTCTATCTGAAGAGTTTTTCTCATTGTCAGCATGAGTGATTTTACAGATGAAAACTGTCAGACATTCACAACAGGCCTAAATTAAATTAGACAGACTTACAGGTTTGAAGGGCTGGTATCTGCAGCTGTCAGATATGGTGAGGACCTTGAGCTGGGCGGCCATGACACGTGCTGGGTTCTCCAACATCTGAAAGTTTGGCTCTGGCTCTTTTTTCTTTTCCTTTTCTTTCTCTTTCTCTTTTTCTTTCTCCTTCTCTTTCTCCTTCTCTTTCTTGTCCTTCTCCTCGTCTTTCTTCTCCTTCTCCTCGTCTTTCTTCTCCTTCTCTGCTTCTCCCAGTGTTTCCTGCATCAGATAAAGACCAAATTACTGGGGTTCTGCAGTTCATGACATGCTAAAGGTTTCTGGAAGTGCTGTGGGACATGCATACCACTTCCATCTTTTCCTCTTCCTTCTCTTTTTTCTCCTTTTCCTTCTTCTTGGCTTTAGCCGTGATGGACAGAACGGCAGTGGAAACCTGACAGAAGAACAGCGGGACAAGTTACGCCATGAAATCTGGGACTAGAACATTGGAACACTGATTTTTGGTATCAAGTTGAGATTCGACAAACCAGGTGAGCGGTTCATGATACAAGGGTTAAAACAGACCTTCTCTTTTTCCTTCTCCTTTGGCACTTCCAAGGGTGGAGGGTAAGCAAAGGTGGAGGGTTTGCAGTTGGATCGATACTGCACCTTCGGCATCTGTTAACAGGACAGAACTTATTCATTCAAAATTGAAAAATTTAGATTTATAGACTTCGATTATTTTATTTTATGCTGTTGACTTAGAAATCTGTTAATATCAAACAAGTTTTCTGTGTGTTTTTTTTTAGAAGTGTTGACACCAAAAGTTGTTGCCTCTAAAACAAAAATGTGTTACTCTATCATGCAGTACTTGTACCTCAAGTGTCCATGCAGTACTTGTGTCCATTGTGGTAGCATAAGCTTTTCCTAGTTTTAACAATGTGAACATTTGCGTTAACCCTGGGGTGTCCAAACACGCTCCTGGAGGGCCAACATCTAACAGAAGTTTCTAGGCTCTTGAAGACTCTTGAAAACTGGTTCAAGTGTGCTTAATTGGTATTGAAGCTAAACTGCAGGACAGTGGCCTTCCAGGAACAGGATTGGACATTCCCGAACTAACCGCTTTACCAGTGCTTCAACTGCTGCTAGTTCTTGTTGCATGGATTAATGGTTTGGCTCCATGCTGGATACATGGGGATTATAATATTAGACACAAATATCCTACAACTTCTATAGGAGGGAAGTCACCCATATTGAGGTTGCACTGTGTTGCTTTATATGCTGGAAGACATTTTCTTCTTACCTTCAGATCCTTGTTGAGGCCGATGATAGCTGTGGATGTGAAGGATAGAGACAGGAAGTGAGAGAGCGGGAACCAGAACCAAAACTGTGTGAAGACCAAGAGACCCACTACAGATGGCATGTGGGTGTGGCCTGTGCGTGACTGCAGAGAGATCGTCACGTTACGACCACCTGAGGAGAATCGGAAAGATGGAGTGTTAGCAAGCTCTTCTGAAACGCCAACCAGCCTCTTCATTAGCAAAGTTTCAACAAAAGAGGTCTGCCGTCAATAGTGTAGCAATCCATGAAGCGCCACTCACAAATCACTTTTTTTTTCAGATTTAATTTTGGCGTTTTGTCTTTGTTATAATAATAATTTGTTACATTTATATAGCGCTTTTCAAATCAAATCACTTTTATTGTCACATCACCACAGCACATGTGCCTTAGTGAGTGAAATTCTTGATTTTCTAGGCACTCAAAGCGCTTTATATAGTAAGAGGGGGATCTCCAGAACCACCACCAATGTGCAGCATTCACCTGGATGATGCGACGGCAGCCATATTGCGCCAGAACTGGTGGAGAGGAGACAGAGTGATGAAGCCAATCAGTGTATGGGGATGATTAGTAGGCCATGATGGTCAGAGCCCAATGGGCGAATTTGGCCAGGATGCCGGGGTTTATACCCCTACTCTTTTTCCTGGTATTTTTAATGACCAGAGAGTCAGGACCTCGGTTTAACGTCTCATCCGAGGGACGGTGCTTTTTACAGTATAGTGTCCCCGTCACTATACTGGGGCGTTAGGACCCACACAGACTGCAGGGTGAGCATCTCCTGCTGGCCTCAATAACACCTCTTCCAACAGCAATCTAGTTTTCCCAGGAGGTCTCCCATCCAGATACTGACCAGGCTCAACCCTGCTTAGCTTCAGAGGGCAACCGGTCTTGGGCTGCAGGGTGATATGGCTGCTGGTTATGATAGGACAGTGAAGACTAGACACGTGATGTCAAGTGGGAGAGAGAGGGGGCCGTGGGACCTTGGGGAAACCCGAACTTGGGACTCCTGTAACGCAACAGCATTATATTTTCTTGAACTGACCATTAGGCCATCGTAACGACTCACAAATCACTTTTAAACTAATCAGCTTTCTGTTGTTAACTGCAGTAAATTGGCAAAATCTGCACTGAAATCTTTCGCAGATTGTGCAGATACCTACTTAAATGATTGGACTTCGCCTGCAATATTTGCCCTGCCAGGGTACATGAGACCACACCTTAAGTGGTTGTTTTTGCCAGAATAAACAATGTTGTAGACCAGACTTAATGCTTATATTTAAAGGTTTGTCTTGGATTCTGGCTGAGATTCGTTAAAATGACAAGGTACATTTTTCAGCATTGCAAAAGCCACACAAATTTAATGCTGATACAGGGATGGGATATTAATAGCAGATGATGTGAAGGTCAAGGCCAAAGACTCCTCTACCCTCAAACTGACAATAACAGGAGTTAGCTAGAGACAAAACATAAGGAAAATCTGACCACGCCCCAAGCCATGCCCACAACCCACGCCCCTGGCACTTATAGAAAATATATATTTTAGCACATTAAAAGATATATCTTATACTGTAAGAATACATAATATTGTCCTGTAAAAATATAATAATAAAAATATAATAAGCAGCACTTAATCATAATAACAATATAATATAATATATTATTGTAAAGTATATAGTATATAGAATTGTTATTATTAAAGTACCTGCCAAAAGTTTGGAAACATTACAATTAATGATTCGGAAATAAATATATTCTGCTCATCAACGCTGAATTTATTTGATTAAAGTAAAAAACAAAAAACAGCAATATGGTGAAATAGAAATTTTACCAATTTTAAAAAAGTTTTCAATTTTAATATATGTTAAAATGTAATGTTATTCCTGTGATGCAAAGTAGAATTTTCTTCATCATTACTCGGTTTGAAGTTTTCAGTGTCTAAATAATTTGATTATTGATTATTATCAATGTTGAAATCAATTTGCTGCTTCATACTTTGTGGAAATGGTGATGCACTTTATTTTTCAGGATTTTTTGATAAATACAAGTTTAACAAGCAGCATTTATTTGCATTTATCAAATATATTAATTCAATTTGTTAATGTGTTTATTAAATAGAAATCATTTTAAATGTCTTCACTCACTTTAATGCATGAATACAATTATTAATTTCTCTCTCTCTTTTAAATATTATACAAATGTTTGAGTGGTATCATTGTTTCCACAAAAATATTAAGCAGCAAAACTGTTTTTAACATTGATCTAAATCAGAAATGTTTCTTGAGCAGCAAATCAGTATACTCTCCATTTAATAATCAGTAAGATATTCATTATTCTCCACCATCCGTATTGCTGCTTTGTATATACCCTGTACAACCGGTTTGCACATTCTTCTTGCACATTCCTGCTTATATTATTATTTATTAAGTCTACAGTATACTGTCCTGCATATTATATTCTTATTTTTTAGTTTTTACTTCATTTTTTTTTTCCATACCTATATTTATGTATATTCTCTTGTGTTGTGCTACATATAATTGCACTGTCCATGGAGCGGACCTGACTTACATTTCACTGCTGGTTATATTCTGTATAATTGTGTTTATGACGAATAAATCTTGAATCTTGAAATCAGCATATTACAATGATTTCTGAAGGATTATGTGACACTGAAACTCTTTGTAAACAAAAACATATGTATAAACGTTTCTAATGACCAACATTGCGTTCCCAAATGCAAATTAAAGTGACTCAAACCAAGTGCAGCGCAGCTAGCACTAACAGTGAATCGAAACTAAAAACAGTACTGTAAAAGCAGACATGTAGCGCGTCAGACTAGCTGTTATATATAACAGGGATATAAGTTTACCCTGTTATATAATTACGTCACAACCGTTGGAAGTTTTATGACAGCACTAGCCATCTCAAATTCTGACCGCTATTCATAAAAAGTCACCGGGTCGATTTCAGCACTGAATCACATTCCCGGTCCCTCAGAGGTCGGAAAATACGGAAATCCGTATTTATATGGAAAAATCACATCCCTGGTGAATGGAGGGAAGTTAGGTATCATCAGTTTAGAGCAGGGGTGTCAAACTCATTTTCACTGAGGGCCACTTCAACATTATGGCTGCCATCAAAGGGCCGGTCGTAACTGTAAGACTGTACAAACGTTACCCAAACGTTACAACTCCTTAACATTGTTAAATAACTGCCTCTTTATTTTATTATTAGCTACTTATTTAAATTACAAATATTGTATATGCATTTGCATGGATGTAAAAATATATGTTATTACTCTGTGTTATTTTAACAAATACATTTAATTTATCAGGTTAAAAAATCCACATTACTCCATAAATCAAAGTAATTAACAAAGACAGATATCAAACACAAGTCATTACATAAACTTTGTTAAAAACGTTAGTGTTTCATTTTTGCTACAATAAATAATTGTGCGCTGCTAAAAACGTGTGACAGATATGGCATTTAAGATAAAACAAATAAGCCTGGTCTCATGAAAATGCATATCAATAGCACAATTTTCTATTTCTAGTTGGCGTGCGATTTAGACTCTACTCTGCGCTAGGGTGACCACCTGGCTATAGATCTGTTTCAGGACAGTAGATGTGATTTTACCGGACAATGCGGGACACATGCGAGACAGATAGATACATTTATACTGTTATGCTGTGTAAATACTGATGTACAAATTTATGTTTCTGCCGGTGCATGCCCACAAAACAGCAACATTAAATTAAGGAGAGAAGATCATTTTTGAGTGCACATGTAGGCTAATGTCTGACCGTGGAGAGCATGTCCGTTTTCTGTGAGAGTAAACATCTCTCTGTAAGTAAGCTCTGGACATTTGTCATTAAAATAACTTCGCAAAAAAGGGAGAAGAAAGTCGTGTCTGTAAGCGTCCATCGATTTTTTTAAATTTGTTAAATGAATGGAGAACATCGTGTTATTCCGTCGGTGATGCTCGAGTACTTGATGAGGTCCGCTTTATTCCTTTGAATCGTATGCACACTAAAGTCAATTTCTGGTTATAAATAGAAAGCCAAATAGAAACTGACTGCAGTGACTTAAATCATGCTGTCAGATGTGAGAACCAATAAGGCAAGAGTTCAAACTCTCTACCAAACCAGGCTATGAAACAAGCGAGAATAAAATATTTCAAAATGTTATTCATGCATAATTTCAAGAAAACTTGCCATTTTAAATTAGCTTCAAGAGCTTTCAGCAGTCCCTAGGAATTACTAGGTATTGGATTTTCTTATAAAATCTAGGGAGGTGCCTACATGGGCAGCATTCTAAGGCATCATAGGCATGTCCTTGACACAAAAGCCCTCACACAAACTAAGAAGCATACTTGTTAAATGATACCCATGTCTGGATACATTTTAAAGCAACAATCCCACAATACACTGGGACGCACTGAAATCATCCCGATGTAGTGGAACAAGCAGGGAAAATAATAAACATGAATCACTCATAAAATACCAAAAACTAATCAATATAAAATGAATTACTCAATATTTGTTTGTGGAGTTAATTTGCGTTTAAGTTTGTTAGCTTAGCCATATGCTAACATCAATCTCAAATATTTGTATGTACTATGTTATGCTCACTGACTATTACGATGATAGCTTACCAAAGTGCAGTTGTCAAAATTCAACATTTGAGCAATGTGTATTTTTATGTCTATTGAATTATTGTGATGTTAGTTAAAAAAAAATGTAATGTTCTTTTTTTGCTTACTGGATAATTGTCATGTTACATTAATAACATGCTAATATCAAGCTTGAACATTTGATTATGCGGTGTATTTTTATGCTTGCTGAAATACTTCCGTATTAGCTTAGCAACATGCTAATGTCAAAGAAAACTGAAATCAAATGAGTGTTGTTCTCCTGTGTGAATTCCGCGATGGGCACTATTTGTGTAGCACATGGAGTTGCAACCTATGTAGTGTATATTGTTTAACCTGACATTGTATATGCTGTAGACAGGAAGGCAGCTTAGGTTTTGGAGTCACGGTGTAAGAATGTTTTTATACATTTAAATTAAGTGTTCAGGCATGGTCCTCTCACTTAAACCTTGAAATCCACCATATTAAAAACTGTCGCCCAACTGTAATATAAATAATTAGGATGCAACACCATCCCAGCATGTCCTAAATTCAGTTACTGTGGGCAAAAACAACATTACATGTGAACAGAGGTGGAAAGTAACGAATTACATTTACTCGCGTTACTGTAATTGAGTAGCTTTTTTGTGTACTTGTACTTTAAGTAATTTTTTTAATCTGTAATTTTACTTTTACTTAAGTATATTTTGTGTGAAGTATTGTACTTCGCTACATTTTAAAACACATTCGTTACTGAGTAAAAAAAAAATCGCTCCGGAAACAACTGCAGCAAATAATGGGCAGAAGAAGAAACTGGCGCAAAAATCACAAGAAAGATGCAGACGGACAAGACAGGCGTTAATGGTGCAGACCCAGCTGAAAACCAAACCCGTCGTACTCTGCTGAAGTTGAACTCAAGGAAATGAAGTGAACCCCTGGCCATATATTCATGCTCTATTATGCAGTGTAAGCTGTGTTTGCCTCGGAGACCGAACTAGCAGCTTATAACATCTCGACATCGCCTTCGCAAGCATGTAGAGGTAACGTGAGGTAAATACTTACATCGTTGCATTGGTGGTTAAAATGAAGCTTTGACGGTTTTGCACAAATGAGCCAAAAAGACAGTGGTGCAGGGTGTGCAATATCATCTGAGATAATATAGTAATTGTTGTTTTAACGATGTGCGATTTGACATTATCAGTATTTTGCCAAAAACCAAACAAATCACTCTAAACAGTGTGCCGTGAAATCTAGTAACGTTAACGTTAGATTAGACTAATCCGCGTGCATCTGGAGTGCTTTCTTTCACTGCGTGATTCAGTCTGTTAAAATGCGTTTAGAATGATCACAAAATTGAAGATATAGAAGCAGGAAATGTATATATTTATATAATTTAATATAGTAAGTCAACATCACATGAAGAATGCCGTTTTTCTCAAAAAAATCACCATGATTACATAGGCCTGTAGTTTTGCTTTTTACAACAGTTCAAAAAACAAGAAGTTAATTAAGAGACTTGCGTTTTAGACACCATATTGTCTGTTTTTGCTCTATTTCGACAACAAAAATAATACTAAACACAGCCACCACACACAGTTTTGCGTCTCTGACTCTGAGCAATGACGTGTTTCATTCCTTGAATTAACCGTTTAAATGATTCTGTTCAATCGCAATGACTCACTTATGAGTGACTTGCTGACACCTACTGGTGGTTCTAATTTAACATTTAAAGTATCTTTTTATTTTTGTATTTCAAATGACTATTTAACATTTGTGACCCTGGCCTGGAGCACAAAACCAGTCTTAAGTCGCTGGGGTATATTTGTAGCAATAGCCAACAATACATTGTATGGGTCAAAATTATACATTTTTCTTTTATGCCAAAAATCATTAGCATATTAAGTAAAGATCACGTTCCATTAATATATTTTGTAAATTTCCTACTGTAAATATATCAAAACTAAGAGCTTAATTTGAACAACTTTAAAGGAGATTTTCTCAATATTTGGATTTTTTGCTCCCTCAGATTCCAGATTTTAAAATATTGTCCGATCATAACAAACCATACATCAATGGAAATATGATTTATTCAGCTTTCAGATGATGTATAAATCGCAATTTAGGAAAATGGACCCTTATGGTTTTGTGGTTCAGGGTCACATTTTAGGTCTTATTTATCAAAACATTATTTCTGCATTTGTAACTGCAGGCTAAATGCATTCATGTCAGTGTGTAACACATCTATGCCACTTCAGATGAAGCTTCTGCGTTTCCTCCAGATTAATTTTGTTGATACTGATTTAATTTCCCTGGTAACAGCCTAAATGTGTTATTATTCTAAATAACTGATTCCTTTAATTAAAAACACCTAGTTTGAGATTTATAGTCCCATATCCCAGGTGTGTCAAACTCTGGAGTGTGTTACTGGAGGGCCACAGCCCTAAAGAGTTTATTTCAACCCTGCTCCAACACACACACCATGTAGTTTTCAAATAAGCCTAAATGATTAGTTTAGCTGTATCAGATGTGTTTAATTAGGGTAATATCTACACTGTGTAGGGCTGTGGCCCTCCAGGTACTGAGTTTGACACCTTTGGTCTATCCCATTTTTTCCTCCCTCTCATTGTTAAAATGTAACTAAGTAATTTTTACTCTGAGTAAATTTTAAATTAGCTACTTTTTACTTTTACTTGAGTATATTTTTAGACTGGTACTTTTACTTGTACTTAAGTAAAATTTCAGTAATGTAATGGTACTTTTACTTGAGTAGAATATTTTTGTACTCTTTCCACCTCTGCATGTGAAATACTCTCTTGACTAACCTGTACACGCTGATATTTGAGAAGCTGGGGGCAAGAGCATCTTGAAGGTCGATGCATTCTTTCAATATTAATAGGCAAGCACCCCTGGGACTGAGTGAACAATATTTGCTTGTAGCGGCATGAAGATGTGGTGCTATCTTGTTTCGCCACATTCTTGTCATGATTCTATCAGCATTTTATCACAAAGCCTTTAACGGACTTACCTGCCCTAACATGGTTTGTTTTCACCCTCACATTTAGCACAGAACACCCAACCATTCAGTTATTTGAGATAAGACTCAACAAAGCACATTAACCCAGACAGAAAACAAATGTAAAATTGGCAATATCTATTTATTTCCACATATATTTTAGAGCTGACTTAAGAGACCTCAAACAGTTAACTTGAACCCAAAACCAAAATGAATCAAAGAAACAAAAGATTATATTAAATACTGAATTATTTTAAAATAAATGAACCCATTTAAAATTCTTTCTTTTTTTTTAGCTATTATTAGGTATTTTGTATTTATTTAATATTTTAATTAATGCTGGGCAACGATTAAATCGCATCCAAAATAAAAGGTTTTTTATATAAAAAAGTGGGTCAAATAAGTATTTGATACACTGCCAATTGTTCAAGTCCACTTACAAAAAATGGAGAGATCTGTAATTTTCATCGTATGTACACATCAAAAAAGATTCTAGACCAAAAAAAAATCCAGACAATCACATTGTATGATTTTTAAATGATTAACTTCAATTTTATTGCATGAAATAAGTATTTGATCATCTACCAACCAGCAAGAATTCTGGCTCTCACAGACCTGTTAGTTTGTCATTAAGAAGCCCTCCTATCCTCCACTCATTACCTGTATTAATTGCACTTGTTTGAACTCGCTACCTGTATAAAAGACACCTGTCACACACTCAATCAATCAGACTCCAACCTCTCCACTATGGGCAAGACCAAAGAGCTGTCTAAGGACACTAGGGACAAAATTGTAGACCTGCACAAGGCTGGGATGGTCTACAGGACAATAGGCAAACAGCTTGGTGAGAAGGCCACAACTGTTAGCGCAATTATTAGAAAATGGAAGAAATTCAAGATGACAGTCAATCTCCGTCGGACTGGGGCTCCATGCAAGATCTCGCCTCGTGGAGCATCAATGATCCTGAGAAAGGTGAGGGATCAGCCTAGAACTACACGGGAGGACCTGGTCAATGACCTAAAGAGAGCTGGGACCACAGTCTCAACGGTTACCATAAGTAACACACTACACCGTCATGGATTAAAATCCTGCAGCCGCGCGCACAAGGTCCTCCTGCTCAAGCCAGCACATGTCCAGGCCCGTCTGAAGTTTGCCAAAGACTATCTGGATGATCCAGTGGAGGCATGGGAGAAAGTCATGTGGTCAGATGAGACCAAAATATAACTTTTTAGTATAAACTCCACTCGCCATGTTTAGAGGAAGGATGAGTACAATCCCAAGATGTTTTGGGGCGCTTTTCTGCAAAGGGGACAGGACGACTGCACCGTATTGAGGGGAGGATGGATGGGGCCATGTATCGCAAAATTTTAGCCAACAACCTCCTTCCCTCAGTAAGAGCATTGAAGATGGGTCGTGGCTGGGTCTTCCAGCATGACAATGACCACAAACACACAGCAAGGGGAACTAAGGAGTGGCTCCGTAAGAAGCATTTCAAGGTCCTGGAGTGGCCTAGCCAGTCTCCAGAACTGAACCCAATAGAAAATCTATGGAGGGAGCGGAAACTCTGTGTTACCCAGCGACAGCCCCAAAACCTGAAAGATCTGGAGAAGACCTGTATGGAGGAGTGGGCCAAAATCCCTGCTGCAGTGTGTGCAAACCTGGTCAAGAACTACAGGAAACGTCTGGCCTCTGTAATTGTAAACAAAGGTTTCTGTACCAAATATTAAGTTCTATTTTTCTATTGCATCAAATACTTATTCCAAGCAATAAAATGGAAATGAATTATTTAAACATCATACAAAGTTATTTTCTGTATATTTTTTTGAAGACTCTTTCACAGTTGAGGTGTACCCACAATGAAAATTACAGATCTCTCCAATCTTTGTAAGTGGGAAACCTTGAACAATCGGCAGTGTATCAAATACTTATTTGCCCCACTGTATATGTGTGTACTGTGTGTGTGTGTGTGTGTGAGTATTTATACAGTGCTCAGTGTAAATGAGTACACCCCCTTTGAAAAGTAACATTTTAAACAATATCTCAATGAACACAAAAACAATTTCCAAAATGTTGACAAGACTAAGTTTTATATAACATCTGTTTAACTTATAACATGAAAGGTTAATAATATAACTTAGAGAACACTGATTTTCAGTTTTACTCAAATTAGGGTGATGCAAAAATGAGTACACCCCACTGAAAGTCTCTGGAGCAAAGCTAAATTTTAGACTACAAATGTCTAATTAAACAAGAATTCAACCACAGGTGAGTCTAATTATTCATTACACAGGTGTTCAGCAGACAGTTGACTATAAAAGGGTGTTACTTATAAAAAAAAACTTCCCATTTCATGCTGTCAGCAATGGCACCACATGGAAGAGAAATGTCACAAGATAATTTATTTACACAAGAAAGGTGAAGGCTACAAGAAGATCAGCAAAGCTTTACTTATCAGTCAGAATACTGTAGCAAAAGTGGTACAAACATTTAAAAAAGATGGAACTGCAACCATCTCACAGAGACGTCCAGGTCGTCCACGGAAGTTAACACCTCGTCAGGAGCGTCTTCTGATGAGAAGGGTTGAAGAAAATCGACATGCAAGTTCACTGCAGTTATCTAAAGAAGTAGAAAGCCAAACTGGGGTGACTATTTCCCATGACTGTCTGGCGTACACTGCAGAGGAATGGCATGCATGGGTGCCATCCACAAAGAAGCCTCTCCTAAAGCCCCCAGGCACACAAAAGCCCACCTAGAATTTGCCAGGGCCCATGCTGACAAAGATGAAGACTACTGGGACTCTATACTCTGGAGTGATGAGACCAAGATAAATGTTTTTGGAACTGATGGCTTAAGAAACTGTATGGCGTCGCAAAGGTGAGGAATACAAAGAAAAATGCATGGCGCCTACAGTGAAACATGGTGGTGGCAGTGTCCTTATGTGGGGCTGCATGAGTGCTACTGGTGTCGGGGAGCTGCATTTCATTGATGGCATCATGAATTCACAAATGTACTGCTCTATACTGAAAGAGAAGATGCTACCATCACTCCGTGCCCTTGGCCGTCATGCACTTTTCCAACATGACAACGATCCTAACACATCTAAGGCCACTGTTGGATTTCTGAAGAAGAACAGGGTGAAAGTGATTCAGTGGCCAAGTATGTCTCCTGATCTGAACCCAATCGAACACCTATGGGGAATTCTGAAGAGACAAGTTGAGCATCACTCTCCATCCAGCATCCAATCTCTAAAAGAGGTCATTCTTGAAGAATGGAAAAAGATAGATCTGGCAAAATGTGGCCAAGTTGCTCATTCCATGCCTAGAAGACTTGGTGCTCTCATTAAAAATCATGAAAGTACTAGATTTAGTAGTTTTTGTTGTGGGGTGTACTCATTTTTGCATCACCCTAATTTGAGTAAAACTGAAAAATGTGTAATCTAAGTTATATTAGTAACCTTACTTTCATGTTATAAGTTAAACAGATGTTATATAAAACTTCCAATCGTCAACATTTTGGAAAATGTTTTTTGTGTTCATTGAGATATTGTTTAAAATGTTACTTTTCAAAGGGGGTCTACTCATTTACGCTGAGCACTGTATATACCAGACGCGATTTCTTTAAGACTGCAAGGGAAGCTCAGCTTCCCCTATAATTGTCAAAAAATGAATGGTCAAATATATGTACTATTATGTTAACATTTTATTGACTAAAATGCGTTAAACACGTTCATCTCGAATCGAAAACAATTTCGTTCAGAATCAGCTACTTAGGTCGGCTGACTCGATTTCCTTCTCATTCATTCCGTAACGTACAGTGCATTACTCTGTTGAAGCCCAGCGTCCATTGACTTCAATGGGGCTGCTTTAAACAGTTTTTTCAGTGCTTAGAAACAAGGCGGTCATTGGATAATGCTGCGATTATGTCCGCCCACGGACGCTCAGCGTCTCTGGGATGAATGGAGGAGTGGGCTGGCCCGGACTCCAGCGTCTGCGTGATGATTGGAGGGTCTGTCATCTCTTTTTAATCCACTTTTATGTCCTAAAACGCTCGTTTTTGGGGTCGACAGCTTATAAAAAGGTATTTATTGTTTTTTTTAGCTTGTTTGCTATACACATTGTCACATATCAGCTTTTAGACTTTTTTTTTTTTTTTGTTATAAATAAATGACAAGGCGGCAGCTTCTCACAATGCAAAGAGACGGTTGGTGGGCGTGGGCGTGGTCTTCAGATTATGACGTATCACTCTGTGTCTCCATTTCCAACTCAGTCCCATCATGGATTTTGCATGTGTAGTCGAAAGACAAACTGCTGCAACCTTCATCGTATATTTCACACAATTTCACCACATTCATTGTTTCAGTTTAACATAATTCCCACATTTCCTCCCGTTGAGTTAAATATATATATATATATTAGATCGTTTGTTCATTAATTCATATAGTCTGAACTAGCCAGCTAGCAAACTGCACACGATGGCAGACAGTGCTAATATTCGACCTGATTTTGGCAAAGCCATTAGAAAGTCTTCCTTACGAGGAGAAACTTAGAATTAAACAGCAGGGCAGATCAACACCTAAGATTGATTTAGTGCAAAGATAGGGAAAAGTAACAGGTCTTTTCAGCTCTCCTGGTATGACAAAGTTAGCTGGCTGACTGGAAGTGCTGTGAAAAGAAAATGTACTGCTGGCCATGTCTCTTGATGAAACCATCTCATGGATGTGTTGTTTGGTCAAAATTGGGTTTGGAGATCTGTCAAACTTTGACAGGGCATATAAAAGGCATGAAAATAGCAATGAACATGTGAGTGCATGTGCAAGATTAAGTTGCATGGGCAGGATCAGGGTTGAGCATGCAATCAATGAAGGTGTTTGCATTCAAGTGGCTAAACATAATGAAACTGTTAAACAAAACAGGGCCTTCCTAAACCGCCTTATTGATGTGACATCCTTGCTTGGCCGGCAGGAGCTGTCATTTAGGGACATGATGAGAGTAGTGAATCATCCAACAAGGGAATTACAGAGAGTTCACAGAAACATTAGCTAAATATGACTCTGTCCTGTCCACACAATTCGAGTCCTCAACTGTGTTTTCTGGTATGTCACACACTATTCAAAATGACTTGATCTCTGCTCTTGCAGCCACCATTTCTGATCAGATCAGAGATGAAATTCAGGATGCTCCCTTTTTGGATGGCAGGTGGATGAAACCACTGATATATCCTGCCGTGCCCAACTCTCTGTCATTGTTCGCTATGTGGATAGTGCAGGTAAAATTCAGGAGCGCTTCATTGGATTTTTGATGTTTCTGGGGGCGAGATGCTCAGTCCGTTTTGATGTTTTAAATGAGAACATGCAGGGCTACAATTTTAAGGATAAGCTTGTGGCACAGACCTATGATGGGGCTGCTGTCATGGATTCAGCTCTCAATGGTCTGCAGACCAAAGTGAAAGCAATAGCCCCCAGTGCAATGTTTGTGCATTGCTATGCACAGACTGAATCTGGTGCTGTCACAGGGGCCAAATGCTTGCCTGAGTGCAGAATTTTTTGCATCACTCTCTGGGTTTGCCACATTTTCTCAAAATCCACAAAGAGGCGTCTTTTCTGGAGTCTGCAGGCTGCTCAAGGTTGCCCAGAAACGCTCCTACTCGATGGAATTTCACATCACGGATAGTGAGCACTGTGGCAAACAATTATGATGGCCTCCTGCAGACATTTGATAACATCATTGCAGATACGACAATGGATGATGATACACTGGATTGTGCCAAAGGCTTCGTGAGGAAACTGGAGGATTTTGAGTTTGTGTTCATGTTGTACACATATGAACAAATCTTCTCTGAGACTGATGTGGTCTTTGATATTGTCCAGCAGAGAGCGATGGATGTTCTTTACTGCAAGAAAAGAATTGAGTCTCTTCTTGCATTTGTCAAAGAGAAGAGGTCAGAGGGGGCTTTCCAAGCTGTTTATGCCAAAGCAGCAGATCTCACATCAGACCCAAGAGATGAGCCCATGAGAAAGCGCCGTCTGACCCAATTGCAGGATCCCCAAGAGCGCTACAGAAATCTGTACATGGCCATCCTTGATAACATCTTGGAGCAGATTCCTCGACGTTTTCAAATTTGGAAAGTATGCTTTTCTTAGAATTAGTCAATCCAGGAAATTTGATGACATGAGACAAG
This sequence comes from Gymnocypris eckloni scoliostomus, assembly GCA_027564155.1. NCBI lineage: Eukaryota > Metazoa > Chordata > Actinopteri > Cypriniformes > Cyprinidae > Gymnocypris > Gymnocypris eckloni. Next base: position 345,047 of record CM050427.1, read on the forward strand.
CATTTCCAGAGGAGGCCTTCCAAAGTGTCCTGAAAGTTATGGCCATCACTTTGATTCAGGAGACTGAGGTCTGAACTTCAAGTCCTGTATTCAGATCAGGACTTGCAGAGTAACAGGGAAAGCTGTGTGATTACTTGGTGTTCCTTAAAGACATGGAGTTGGACAGTGCAATGCCTCAGCTTTACAAACTGTTCTCATTAGTGGCAACAATTGGAGCTACATCTGCAGGTGTAGAAAGGAGCTTCTCCTGTTTAAAGCGGCTCAAGTCCTACACCTGTAACACAATGGGCCAAGGCATGTTTAAGCAGCCTAGCTCTGCTGGCCATTGAGAGGACACTGGTCAAGTCACTGGAAAAGACGCCTAGTTGGTACGACAGGGTTACAGAGCATTTTCTTGAAAAGGAACGTGGGCAGAATTTACATATAAATTCATTGTGTTCATATTGTTTAAAATGTTACTTTCCCCTCTTTAAAAGATCAGCAGCCGCCACTGGTATATACATAATAAATATACAGAATATATATTATATTCCATTAATGAGAATAAGGTAAGGCAGAATGCAAACAAATAAATATATGAAATGAAGCACATGGAAGTCTAGAAGCTTGCGTTCTGCAAGTGAACGACGCATTACTGTACCATCCCAAAGAGGCACAAAATCACTTTCACAGACTTTTTCATTAACTGTTCCCATCTGATGGAATGACCTGCCTAACTCAATCCGAGCTGCTGAATCCTTACCCATATTCAAGAAACAGCTAAAAACATCTCTTCCATCTTTATTTGACCCTCTAACTCTAACACTCTCTATTCTAATTCTATTTTATCTAACGTTAATCTGTCTTTTTATTTAAAAGAACACACATTTGACCCTCTATCAATTGCATATTTATTCTCTAACTGCTAGCTTTTCTTGTAAAACTAACACTAGGTTTCTTTTTTCTATATTCTATAAACTCGTTTTCTAAATAAAAAAACCTTCCTACGTGTACTGCGTTAGGCTAGCCAGGACTTGTAATTGTAATAGCACTTGCATGTTGTTGCTCTTTTGTTGGTTTTGATTGCTTCTATAATGTCCTCATTTGTAAGTTGCTTTGGATAAAAGTGTCTACTAAATGACTAAATAAAATAAATTAATCTAGTCCAGAAGCCTTAAAGGTCCCATATTGTACACCTTTCTTGAGTTTTATTTTAGGTTATGTCCTTAAGAACATATATTTATACCAAAAACCATCTCAATATATTTGTACAGCTCTTTTCTCAGGAGCTCCGCTGAAAATAGATCGATTTGCCCAGCCTAATTAATATTCATGAGCCTCTCTTCTGATTGGCCTGTTGTTTTCTAAGTGACGCACGGCTAGGCCAACCAGAGTTAACTAGGGCCATGTAGGGCCAACATCACAATTACGTCACAGCGCTAGCTGCAAAACAAAGGAGGCGGCCCATTCAAACCAGCAAGATTCAGCTAAGTTACATAAGGAGCTCAAAATATCCTCTACTTGTGATGTTGGGTGCCAGAATCAACATAATGCAGCCTCAAATTAGAAATTTGATTGTATACCTGCTGCCACTGCCAGACAAAAACCGACGACAGCTGTGGTTAAATGAGATAAAACGTGTGGGCTGGACAGAAACTATCGTCAAACACAATCACGTTTGCAGCGCACACTTCTCATCAGAAAAGGTTCAAAGTATTGTCTTTTGTTGTTATGGGTGCATTTAAAGAATTCTTGCACCTCACGAATATGTTGTGTATGAAATAATGTCTGTGTGCATGTGTAAAACAACAAACTGACGATATATATATAAAATCATTTGTAATTGTATATACATTGTTGTGATTAATTGTGGCTGGAATAATAATGTAGCTGTAAAAATAGTTAGACAGTGGGCGGTGCTCGGGATGGTGACTGAGTAGTTCTGATGTCACATTTCACAAGGGCTTGTGAAAAATCACAGCTACTTTATGCAGGCTGTGTGAGCTTTACTGTGGATTGACTAATTTGAAACTAATATGGTAGTTACACATCCCCTAAACCTCTGTTATCATGAAAAAAGCCAGGAAATGTCAGTTTTGACATGGGACCTTTAAGTAATCCCATCTAATACTGACCTGCATCCAGGATGCCCTGAGCCAGGATGGCCCCGAATTTGGCCATCACGTCATCGTGCTTGTCATTGATCACCTTTGAGTAGAGCTGTCGAAAATGGTTCACCTATGGAAAGAAAGAGCCAATGTACAGCTGATCTCTGATATACGACAACTGTGGTTTTATATTAAACAATGAACGAAAACAGGAAACAACATACCAGAGATATCCAAGATGTGAAATCGAAACGTACCTTATTTTAAATGTTTCTGGTCTTATGCCATAATTTAAAAGATGGTTTCTCAGGGATTTGACAAGGTCAATCCAGATTAATGTGGAAAATGACTTAATTTGCTTTCCAAAATAGTAAAGAAACATTTAGATTCTAGTTCAGAGGTAACCACATGATTAAATTAAGTCCGTTCTAAGGCATTTATGAGAATCATACTCTGCTTTCTCTCCCTAAATTTTAAGGCCAGGTTCATAAACATGTGGCTAGCATGAATTAAAGTCTGAATTTGCAGCCCAGTAATAATCATGTGGTAAAACGCAAAGGAAAATATCCCAAGAAACAACTAAATGTACTGTAACTACACAACTACAATGTAGAAATGATTCGACAAAGTCTAATATTATAAAAGTTGAATATTTATGACTTTAGGTGCATACTAGAATCTATAATAAACAGTAAAATTACAGACTATTGTTCATTTTCAGTCTGAGTAGTCTCTCAAGCCCACAAATACTTCCTCTACCTAATGTACATCCATTAATCTGGAACCTCATTGGTGCAACATGCAATCCACATAAATGGATATTGAACAATTACTGTGATTTTGTAGCTTTTAGCCACATATTGAAGTCGGGCAAGGACTGAAAAATTTTTTTAACACTGACGAATCCCAAGAGCCAAATAATTAACCCGAACCCCCCAAAGTCACACATTCCCCTTACCTTTGGACAGGTGACCTCCGTTTGCTGGATCATGATCAAAGCCGAGGCGATCAGCGCGCCCTGTCTTACGTAATTCACCGGGTCATTGGTCATGGGCTCCAGGAGATTGATTGCTTCCTGTTGAAGGAAATCAAAGCAAGCATATGAATTATGATTATGGAAAAACAGATGCATATCCTGACACAGCATGCTGAATGGTTTAGCCCAGGGGTAGGCAACATTGCTCCTGGAGTGCCGATGTCCTGCAGAGTTTAGCTCAACCCTGAAAAAACCCTCACCTGCCTGTGGCCCTATTAATTCTGAAGACCTTGATTAGCTTGATCAGGTGTGTTTGATTAGGGTTGGAGCTAAACTCTGCAGGACAGCGGCAATCCAGGACCGACGTTGCCTACCCCTGGTTTAGCCTAAACCACAAATCCATCACATTCCCAAGTATCTAGTCATCTAGTATCTAGACTGAGGAATAGTAGAGATATTGGTGTAATGGTACACAAACGTGACGGTTCAGTTGACATCAAGGTTCGGTATGGTTTTCGGAACAGCGGAGAAAAAAACTAAACCTAAAATGTAAACATTAGTTTACAGAACAAATTTATCTTTCTTTAAATAAATTCAAATTCAATAATACATTTAATCTATAAATTAAATTATAATAATGTGATTATTGTTATTATTTTGATTACAAGTCCGACTCCTCTAACCATTAGGCCATGACTTCCCGGTGATTATTGTTATCTATATCAAATTAAATCATGTACACTGAAAAAATACAACTGCATTGAATAATGTTATGATTGTTTTAAATATTTTTGAATATACAAACAAGAAATTCTGGTGGAAATTATACTTTTAGGAAATTGAAATGCCAGTAGGTGCCAGTAGTGAACGTTTAATGAGTGAGTCACTGAGTTGTTCATTCAAGTGATTCGTTCAAAAGGCAGATTCATCAGATGTTTATGCATGGGCTAATGAAACTGACGCAACTGATTCATTCAAAAATGAATTGGCTGTTTGCTGTGAGATGCACTGTGGTTCTGCCTAAAATGTAAGTGACCTATATAGTACTTGCTTATTGAACTATTAAACCGTCATAATGGGGAAAACATTGTGTGATGTTGCCTAACTAACTGTATTTTAAATATAAAAACTTTTCATTTTGAATTTTTACCTCAGCATGCTGACTTTCCTTTTGTTGCATGTTTTGATTTCTCCTGGAGAGGCAGTGTGAGCATCGCCTCAGCAACACAACTTTATACCGTACATGCATTATATACAGTATCTATCTATATATATATATATATATATATACTATTTCTCACTGACTCTAATTGTAATAAAATCTGAATATAACTTGCGTTTTGGTGACTGCCTAGTTATTTTTTGGTTACTTGTCTGGCGTTAATGAAGCGTTAATGTAGAGCCCTGGATAATAACATAATATTGCCACACAAATGACATTTGGGAAAATGATTGCAGTGCAGTTTGTGTACAAGCACGGAACAGAAGATGCTCTAAAATAAAACAAAAAATGTAAGGTTGATCGGTGCATCTGTACTCCAGTGAATAAATTCAATATAGATTAATCATTGTTAAAGTTACTTGCCAAGAGGGGTATTTTGACATACTTTTGTATGTGTTTGCCCATTCAGGCGGCTCGCGCATTTCAGAGACGCGGCTGTCTGTGCGCGAGCTGTTCACACAGAGCGCAAGTGAAAGGAGTTGTCTTTCGCGCTCAAATGCTTTTTAATCGCTTGAATATTTTAATTAACAAAGCTTAAAAATGACTTAAACATTGTGACTACGCTGCAGTGGCCCGATCGGGCAAGTGACAAATCCGTCTAGTGTCCCGAGCGTCCTTCACGCTGGCCCCGGGCCATCCTTATTGTCGAGCCCTGAAATTACTTTATGACTGCCATATTCACCATGGGGGTGGCCCAGTGATAGAGCATTGCGTTAGCAGCGCAAAAGGTTGTGGGTTCAATTCCCAGGGAAAACATACTGACAAAAAAAATGTATAGCCTGAATGCACTGAAAGTCACTTTGGATATAAGTGTCTGCTAAATGCATAAATGTAAATGTGCACAAGGATTTTACAAGCAAATTAAGTGCACATTTTTAGCATGTGTAAAATTACTGATTAACATGGATTCAAGGTTTTATCAGTCACATACTCAATAATACAGAATATAATCAGCAGTGAAATGTAAGGTCCGCTCAATGGACAGTGCAAGTTTATGTAACACAAGAGAAAATACATAAATATAGATAAAAATAAAAAAGATAACAAAAATAAAGAATAATATGTGCAATAAAATAAAATGTGCAGGACAGTATAGTGTAGACTGGACATGGGGGATAAAAACAGCTGTTTGTTTGTTTTTACACCAACAATATAGGCTAGTAGGCATACTACTTACAGAAATTGTATGTGCTGTTGTGGTAGGCCAGTTTCAAATCGCATATTTGGCACACTGCCTTTGTCTTGTCCTCACTCAATTTAAAGTGCTCCCAATACAGCTGAGGTCTTCGGCATTTTTGTCTTCTCTTCCAGATGAACTGAATCATGACATTCACTCATGGGCGAGTGAATGAGCAGCCCTAATATATAGTAGTCCAATATTTTGGGAAATGCTCTTCTCTAGGACTTAATTTCTTTAGTAAACTAACGAGCTGTGTGATGACTTGCCTGAGGAAAATGAAACGCTACGTGATATTTTATTTAGAAGCTGTTTTATTGACGTCTTTTCGTGGTTGAAACACTGATTGAATGATTATGTGAGGCATGAGATGTTCATTTGTGTTTATTTCACAGTAAAACTAGTGGTAAAGAAGGGATGATCACGCTTTGGGGATGGCCCAAAACTTAATTTGTGACCCATTTAAATGACATGACAAAATGGTCATGACAAAACTGAAAATGTGGGAGATTTTGGCTCGCCACAAAACTGCCCAAAACTGTATTTGGGCATCTGAGAGGGATTTGGATTAGAGTTATTATAAGTTAAATAGTCAAGACCAATGGTCATATTCATTTTTTCCAGCTCACCCAACAAGGGAGTTGATGGCTACAACATTGTCCAAGGCATCAGTTTTAATCTCATCTCCACTCGAGTGCTAAATATGCCATCTGTGACTCTTCCACTGGTAATGCAATTAGTCGCAGAACCGACCTGAGCATGCAGAAGAGCCATTAACTTCACTCAGGATTGTTGTAAGACAGTTCAAACATCTCTCTTGGGTCCTGGCAGATCCTGCTCAGCTGTCTTACACACTCGTTCAATAATCGTTTCAGCCGTCTAACCTTTAACAGTCATATTAGGGCTCCAGACTGTGACTAAAATGGCCACAAATGCAACAACAATGACTGAACAAAACCTGATGTTGATAAATTAGAAGTTACAGTATACTCCTATAAAATGTTACTATATTAAATCGCAGAAATGTTTACATTAAATATATACATACACATACATACACTGACCAAAATTATAAACGCAACAGATTGTCCATGACATGGTAAGCAAGTTTGTGAATATATTAAATAAAAAAGGAAAAACTAAATAAAAACCATCCATCTGCCATACAGTGTTATTGTGGCCGCGGTGTGTCACGTGACATCATGACGCGTCGCCATGGAAACAGTAAGGGCAAACGTTCACTGTCCCCTTAAAAAAACTAACTCTGATGGGACCGCTAGAATATGTTAAACTCACCATTGAAAGGGTTAACTGAATATTAACCTAAATCTGTTTCTCTCAACCCTGGTCCTGGGCGCCCCCAAACACTGCACATTTTGAATGTCTCCCTTATCTGACACACCCATTTCTGGTCCTGGAGTTTCTTCTAATGAGCTCATGAGTTAAATCAGGTGTGTTTGATTAGAGAGAGACACAAAATGTGCAGTGTTAAGCATAGACCAGGGTTAACACTAACCTAGATGAAACCTGTTTAAAAGTCAAGCTGTCATCTACTGTTCATGCCATTGTTTACATTTATTTTAATATTTTAATTAATATTTATCTTGTAAAATAAAGTTTTTCATGGTACTGAATTTTTTATTAAACTGAAATTAAAAAGGTATTAATAAGCTAATTCAATTAAACAACTTAGAGCGCTGAGTACAGATGCAGTATTCCTCAAAACTCACCTTGCTCCCAGTCCCAGCACAACAGATGCCCAGAGCCATTGCAGCGCCGCAGCGGACGTGAGGATTGTAGCTCTCAGACAGCAGAGAAACCACACTGGGACATTGTTCTGGAGTCCTGTAGACACAAACACAAAACTTGAAGTAAAGATCAATCAATTTTTCCAAACAGTTTATTTTCCTAATCCTAGCTGAAGACCTCTGGTGTGACTTTAAATGCAGACCTTGAGCCAAAATTTCATCACCAAACACCAATGACATGTACATTCATTATATGGACAAAAGTACTGGGACACCCCCTTCTTTAGAAGAGAAAAAAGGCACTTACAAACTGTGGCAAACTGTGGCAACAAAGATGGAAACAATTAATTTACTTGAAAATGTGTATTTCCACCTCTGTTACAACAGTTTTGAAGTGTATAAAATGACTGTACCCATATGAGATTGGTGTTTGGTGATGAATTTTTGGCTCAAGGTCAGCATTTAAAGTCACACCAGATGTGTTCAGCTGGGATTAGGACATGGCTTTCTGCAGACCAGTCAAGTTCTTCCAGAACTGACTGAATCATAATTTCTCTCTGATCCTTGCCTTATACACAGATGCACTGTCATGTTAGAATAGAAAAGGGTTCTGTCCAAACTGTTTCTATAAAATTAGAAGCACACAATTCCCTAGAATATCATTATATGCTTAAACATTAAGATTTGTACTCATGGACATTACTAAAGTAGTCAAACCTTTCATTAGAAGGGGGTGACCCAATATATATATATATATATATATATATATATATATATATATATACACACACAGTGCTCAGCGTAAATGAGTAGACCCCTTTGAAAAGTAAAATTTTAAACAATATCTCAATGAACACAAAACCATTTCCAAAATGTTGACAAGACTACGTTTAATATAACATCTGTTTAACTTATAACATGAAAGTAAGGTTAATAATATAACTTAGATTACACATTTTCAGTTTTACTCAAATTAGGGTGATGCAAAATGAGTACACCCCACAACAAAAACTACTAAATCTAGTACTTTGTATGGCCTCCATGATTTTTAATGACAGCACCAAGTCTTCTAGGCATGGAATGAACAAGTTGGCGACATTTTGCCAGATCTATCTTTTCCATTCTTCAAGAATGACCTCTTTTAGAGATTGGATGCTGGATGGAGTGATGCTCAACTTGTCTCTTCAGAATTCCCCATAGGTGTTCGATTGGGTTCAGATCAGGAGACATACTTGGCCACTGAATCACTTTCACCCTGTTCTTCTTCAGAAATCCAACAGTGGCCTTAGATGTGTGTTTAGGATCATTGTCATGTTGGAAAAGTGCACACGACCAAGGGCACGGAGTGATGGTAGCATCTTCTCTTTCAGTATAGAGCAGTACATTTGTGAATTCATGATGCCATCAATGAAATCCAGCTCCCCGACACCAGCAGCACTCATGCAGCCCCACATAAGGACACTGCTACCACCATGTTTCACTGTAGGCGCCATGCATTTTTCTTTGTATTCCTCACCTTTGCGACACCATACAGTTTTGAAGCCATCAGTTTCAAAAACATTTATCTTGGTCTCATCACTCCAGAGTATAGAGACCCAGTAGTCTTCATCTTTGTCAGCATGGGCCCTGGCAAACTCTAGGCGGGCTTTTTCTGCCTGGGCTTTAGGAGAGGCTTCTTTCGTGGATGGCACCCATGCATGCCATTCCTCTGCAGTGTACGCCGTATTGTGTCACGGGAAATAGTCACCCCAGTTTGGCTTTCTACTTCTTTAGATAACTGCAGTGAACTTGCATGTCGATTTTCTTCAACCCTTCTCATCAGAAGACGCTCCTGACGAGGTGTTAACTTCCGTGGACGATTTGGACGTCTCTGTGAGATGGTTGCAGTTCCATCTTTTTTAAATGTTTGTACCACTTTTCCTATAGTATTCTGACTGATAAGTAAAGCTTTGCTGATCTTCTTGTAGCCTTCACCTTTCTTGTGTAAAGAAAGTATTTTCTTTCTCAGGTCTTGTGCCATTTCTCTTCCATGTGGTGTCATTGCTGACAGCATGAAATGGGAAGGGGTTTTCTTTAAGTAACACCCTTTTATAGTCAACTGTCACCTGTGTAATGAATAATTAGACTCACCTGTGGTTGAATTCTTGTTAAATTAGACATTTGTAGTCTAAAATGTAGCTTTGCTCCAGAGACTTTCAGTGGGGTGTACTCATTTTTGCATCACCCTAATTTGAGTAAAACTGAAAATTTTGTTCTCCAAGTTATATTATTAACCTTACTTTCATGTTATAAGTTAAACAGATGTTATATAAAACTTAGTCTTGTCAACATTTTGGAAACATTTTTTGTGTTCATTGAGATATTGTTTAAAATGTTACTTTTCAAAGGGGGTGTACTCATTTACGCTGAGCACTGTATATATATATATTTTTTTATTTATTTTTTATATATATTTTAATTCCTTCATAAGAACTGCTTTGTCTTTGCAAGCGCAATCAACCTTAACAGCCTCTTAAATCTTTACCTAAAAGCTCTGACCTAAATTTCGTTTTGCCTGATTCAAGTTTTTTCTTGTTAACTTTCATAAACAAGAGATGAAGCCTGATACACTCCAGGAGTCGGAGGCATTCATGGTTCAAGAGTTTCCCTGTGCCTGACGCTATCCAACGCAACAGTAAAATGAACAAATAAAAGAGTCCCTACAACAGCACCAGTCCACTTAAAAAAGCATTTCTTTACTAGTTTATTATTAAAACATAGACTTCAGGTTTTATTAGCTGAAAAAGGTTTTGGCCTTAAGTTTCCATACATACATACATACACACACTATAAAAGTCAAAGAGTTTCAACTGAATCATTTCTCATTAGAGATCCACAAAACTTTAGAAGCATAAAGCACCTTAAGTGTCATTTTCCCTTAAGATTGCCCTTAAGTTTCCCTTACACTTAAGGGCATTGCATACAATATCCCTAAAATGACACTTAAGGGTTTCTTGAGGTGAAATGTCATAAGCCCTTAGAATTTCTCTTAAGTATCCCTAAAAGCCCATTAAGTGTTGCATAAAACCCCTTAACCGTCAAGTATAACATAAGGTATGGAAAATGTCACGTTAAGTGTTACACAGCGAGCAGATTCAATCCACAAAGTCACAATCGGCTGCTTTATAACATTTTTTTTTATAACAGGCATTTATTCACATTAATCAAATTACATACAGCTAATAGTTCAAACGTGAGTGCATCATGCGAGAACACATTTATATTATATTACATATTTTATTCCTGTATTTTCCTACATATTACCTGGGTGATGACTTACATAAATATTTTCGCAATCGTGTGTTTATATTTCTGCTTTTTATTTAGCTTAGCTGCAGCCATCGATATTCCATCATAAGATACTTCTATGAGTTCGGATTGGACTTTCAGCATGACAGCGCTAGGCATAGGCCAGTATGAGATTTTCACGGTATGATAACCTTCGATAAAAAATATCACGGTTTCACGGTATTGCCATTACAGCTCTGAAAATTTTATTTTTTAAATGTCTGGGTAGAAAATATTAACCTTTTTTCCCCACTGAACACAATATATTTTATTTTTAAGAAGCATCAACAACAAACCACACCAATGTTTTGGAACAGTAAACAATAATTAACATAAATAATTAAATTATTCTTAATTAAAATTAAGTGCAGTTACTTAAGTGAACCTGCAGCTCAATCAAAAACATAATCAAAACGATTTCTGTAAAAAATAAAACAATAATAATAAGAAAATAATTTTAAAAGCAGTCATTAAACCTGCAGCTCAACAAGGTTTTTGGAGACATGCTCACTTTCTACATATTCATGTTTCAGTCCAAGTTATGATGCAGGAATGTTCACCTTTCCTGGATTAAGTTTGGAACGGTGAAGTACGAGGATGTGTGCATGTGCGCACACACACACACACACACACACACACACAGGTAAAGTTTGTTTTTTAAATGTTGTGATTTTGAACAGATGTAAACTATGGCAGGAGGCTTAAAAGTATAGAATTGATATACACATGATATGTGATAAGCTAAATTTAATTACCATACCTAATCACAGAAACTTAGTACTTTATGTTAGTCTGCTATTCCCCTCTCTGCGAAGTAACGTGAGGGAGTAAACTAGTTGATGTTAGCTAGTTAATTAACCATGTTATCTGCCTCAGACCTCGGTAGCAAGCCAAATAGTATTTATTTCAACACTGAAACAAATGGCCGGTGAGTCTCTGTCTTGATCGGGGGTGAACGAGTATTTATTTAGCAATCGGCGCTAAACCGTCATCTGTACCGAACATCGTTGTGTATGGAACATGATTAGTCTAAGCTAAGATACAGCAGACTACGTGTTTTTCGACAAGGGGAAAAGTTGCAGGGATTCATCTCCTTCGGCCATCATCATACACACAAGTGACTCTCACTGACTGCTCGCAGCCTCGCACCAACCGGAGGGGGAGGGGCCGTGTGACTCACTGCATACAACTGAGGGAGTCCTGCACTTTCCATCTTTGACGGCACAAAAATTTGCACATACCGCAGAAACGGTATAACAAAACATTTTTGTGGTTTTGAAACCGTGACTTTTCCAAACCATGGTATGGGTTTTTCTCTGGCCGATGCTGATATTTAGAAATCAGGGTAGCCGATGGCCAATATATGATGCCGATTTGCTCTCTTTTTGTTTACATAAAATAAATAATATAATAAATAAAATAAACAAGAGTAGCGTTACACAGTGGAACCCAGCAAAAAACACAAGCCAATAAAATATCCACACTTTTATTGAAAGAAAACGGACAGATCATTTATTAATATTAAATATCAATGTATTTTTATTCCATTCTATGCAACAGAATCAGACATAACTGTTGTTGTTGTTGTTTTGACTAATTATCCAAATAATGTATAGTCCTGCAAACAGAGGTGGAGGTGGTACCATCCTGATCATGTGCACACAATGTACCCTTCAACACTTTTTACATGCAATGTATTTTAGGTGTTTTAATAATTATATAATTGAAGAAAATGACAATTATAAAGTTATGTTTTATTTTCTCTCACCTAATGTTTTTATTGTTTTATTTTTTGTTAAATTATGTCAAATGTATTGTTATTTGTTTTTAAAATAGGCTCATTAAATGTTTTCCTTTTCCTCAGAAATTCTGTGTTGAGTATCTTATCAAATTAAGGCATAAAACATCAATTTCATTTATCTTTAAATTATTGAAATCAAAGGGAATTTACTATTAAAATTAAAAAATGTTAGAAATGTTGTGTGATTACATTCTGCTGAACAAATATTTCTGCTGCAATGTCTGGAGCATGGTTTCATAACCCACTTCACTCACCAAGGCACATGTGCTATGGTGATGTGACAGTAAAAGTGATAAAAATAAATAAAAAATAATTAAAACAACCTTATTTTGACGGGTTTCCATGAATACCTTTACATTTCTGTGTGTATATGATATGAGGATATTTTTACTCAAATTAAACAGTGAAACGCTCATGAAGTGACTCTCAGAGCAGTTCTGGAGATGTCGTTAATGTGATTAAGTCCTCATTGAGACTAGTGATCGACCGATATTGATTTTTTATAACCGATACCGATTATTTATACGTTTATGTACCCGATAACCGATATTCAGAACCGATATTTATTTACTGTTATAAAGTAAATAAATAACAGAGTGAAGTAGGCTTACCGCACGACGGTTATACTGGTGTTAAGCCGCAACACTGTTACATCACTTGCTCACCGTGGCACCGTCCCCCACCGTCCTTTAGATTGTTTTATAGTAATAAAATACATTTGTTCAGATAGAGGACACTAAAATTAAAACTGAGCGCGCTGCTAAATGCAACGCACGAACAAACGAGAGTCTTGCATCACAGCAGTCTAGGTCTGCATTGCCGCTGTCCGACAAGATTTATTACTCCATGATTTCTTACTCCGCTGTCCTTGAAGGACGTGCAATTCTCTTTCCTTTTTTTTGTATTATGCTTATTCTATCATTTTAAATGACAGACTGTGTCTAATTTATTTATTTTTTCTCTGCAGCACTTTTCACTGTGTTAACAGCAAGATGTTAAATGAATTTAGTGTTTTGACAAGACTAATAAAATAGCTATTAGGCTAAACCTACATTTGTTTCCTATTGTGTTGTAGGCTGAATGTTAGCATAAACAAATTATATCCTGACAAAACAAATTATAATAGGGATTACAATTTTGTATAACTTTTTCCTCTCTGTGAAACTTTATTCGTGTTGGCAGCAAAATGTTATTGACATTTATCAGTCAATAAATTCAAGACTCTTGACAAGACGAATAAAATAAATACACTTTTGTGCAGACTAAACTTGTATTTGTTAGCCTAGCTCTCTTTGTTTCAGCAGAAATGTGAACAAATAGAATATATCGCGGGAGCGGGTGTGTGCGGAAATAAAACCTAAAATAGTCCCGCGCAGACCTCTACATCACAGATCAGATTTCATTTATCACGTAAAGAGAGATGACTGACAAGAAGAGTGAGGTGACACAGACAAGACGATGTGGAAGAGTTTCAAAACCAAATGTATAAAAGCGCCCGTTTTATGCCTGTTGACTTCTGAGCCTGACATTAATCTAGGTCAAGGAGAAAACTCACCGATATCTACCAAGTGAAAAGTAAATAAATGATAAATTAAATAAATAATTAAAAAGGCTCGTTGTGATGTTGCATTAATTTAATAATAATACATAAAATAGTGTTTTATTATTATTCACGTCGCTGTATTCAACTATATACTGAGCTGTATTCAAGCAGAAATATGATGTTATAGAGATCGAGAGCGCACATACACGGTTCGTTTGCGCATCTATAACGGACATAACACGCGCCTAATGCACGATCATGTCACTGTAATCAGCTTTAGCTTGATTACAAAACTTGCCCATCAAAACTTGTGTACTAGTGTGACACTGGCTTCTTTTATCCAGCGAGAGCAGTAGTTTGTGTATCATGTTCTCATACAGCGGTTTTGAGCCGCCGTTCAGTCTGTATTCACAGCGCCATGAGAACCGTATTTCTCCTCCTAAACACAGAATACTAGAGAGGTGAATACGATCTATTACCCCTGATCTAAGTGATAATGTTAAAAAAAAAAAACATTCGTTTCTCATTTATTTGGTTCAACAGTATTTGCTGTTTTTTATTTTAAACACTGCTTGACGTCGAATTGCTGCTGATATTAAAGTCAAAGTAAAACGCGCACGGCGCTTACAGGCTTATTTAAAACCTAAGGAAAAGAGGGAAAACTCAAACAAAATATCAACTTCATTTTAAACTACAGTTTTAGGTTTGTAAGCTGTTTAATGGGCTAAAGAGTGAATAATAATTCACTGGATAATGTTATTTCCCTGAATAATATTCTCTGGAATATTGAAATAAGCTATAACAAACAAAACATTGTATTTTATTGCATTTCTCAACTGGTATGTTTTATCAGAATTATTCAAATGTTTTTGTCATTCTAAATTATGAAAACTGCTAACAGCGCGGTTTATCTATTTACACAGAACTAAACTCAAACTGCGATCACTTGTGGAGAAAATAAATAATTTCGATAGAGATTTATTTATTTAGATGTTTATTGGCGAAATAATGGTTCTATAGTAAATGTTAATATAATTCAGCGTGTTTCAAACAAGTGAATTTTGTATAAAGTTACATGCGGTGGTTGTGCTGGAGCATTTCCTGAGTGAACAGTGGCCACTGCTCCAGGTGTGTGTGCACTTGGATGGGTCAAATGCAGAGAACTAAATTTCACTGTTGGTTATACTCTGTATAATTATGTGAAAAAAAAAAAAAAAAGACGATTTTTTTTTTTTTTTTACAAAACCGATAACCGATTATGGTAAAATGCTTAAATATCGGGAAAAATATCGGTCAACCGATATATCGGTTTATCTCTAATGAGACGTCACACGCACTTCAGTGTGTGTGTGCTAAAGGAAAACGCGCATCTCATAAGCTGTATTATCAGCGCATGTGAGCAGAGCATTGCGGGGAGCAGATCAGTGAAGGAGATCAGCTGTACCACAGCACAGCAGCGCTACTGCAAACAGGGACAAGTACAAGCATACTAACGTTACATAGACATTTCTTGTCGGCACGTTATTTGAGCGGACTTAGCTTTCCGGTGAGCCTGAGCGATAACGGAGCAGAATGATAGAGAGAAATATTGAACGGAGCGTCACGGCGCAGTAACGATGGCTGAGGGAGTTCTCTCTTTAAAAAGTTAACAGGCAGAGGGGGACGTCGCAGGGTTATCCGTTGTGCTAGTGGAATGGCAATCTGCTTGCCGCACGAGGCAACGTCATGTGTTTGCAGACACGCCTGTAAATTAATCGGCCTAATTTGCAGCACAATCGGCCAATGCAGATTAATTAAAGAATATCGGCCAGCCGATCAATCGGTTGACCTCTAGTCACAGTCATGAAATACTTAACTGTTTCCCTTAACTATGGGAATGGTTTAAGGGATTGTATGCAACACCTTAAATTCATTCCCTTAGGTAAGAGGAAATCACATCTTAGGCTATGTTCACACTTGGCGTCTTTTTTGACTAGAAAAAGTTGACAAGAGCGCTTTTTTAATGAAAAACAAAAGCTGGCAGCTTCGGTTACAAATAGCATCCGAGAGCGTCTTTTGTTGCCATAGCAACAGCTGCAACAGTAGCCTAGTGCTGTGTGCTGCAGAAATGTCAAGAAAGAGTAAAAAGTTGGCTCTTGCATTGGCTTTTGAAGTTAACGGGAAAGAAAATGTCGATTCATACAGCTCCTTGTGCTCCGAAACTAGTACGATCAGTCTATCTACCGGCACTTTCTCCATTTTTTTTCTTGTTGTTATGGAAATGACAGATCTCGCTACTCGCTTGTCATTGGTCAGCTGTCAAAAAGGTGCTTGACGTAGGGCGTTTTTTTCAGAAAAGTTGAATTTTTTCAACTCGAAAAAACGCTCAGAGCTGCAGAAAAAGACGCCGGCGGTATCGTTTTAAAAACCGCTCAGGACTTTTTTGAAAACACGGTTTACTCCATAGGATTATAATGTAAAACAGACGCCGGCAGCTTCAAAAAAGAAGCCAAGTGTGAACACCGCCTTAAGTGTCATACTTAAGGGAAAACTTAAAGTGCTTTATGCAACCGGGCACAGATTATTATAATTTGAATTAACACCAAAAAAAGTTGAAATTACCTGTACAGATAATTTGATCATATTTAAATACTTAAGATCAGTTTCTGTCTTAAACTTTTAATGTTAAGTGGGTGAAATTATATTCAAAGTGTAGGAACAGTGTTATATCATTAAGTAACTAAAACTAAAACCATTAAAAATTTTGGCTTGAAATAAATAAAATATTTATAAAATTATAAATTATGACTAGTTGCCAAGACATATTTTTTTATTTTAGATTAACAAACTACTAAAACTAAAAAGGAAAATGAGAAAAACAACAAAATTACTAAATAGTTCAAAAAAAAATAAAAATATAAAAATTCGATAAATTTGTAAAAACAATAATAGTACATCAAATGATACTATAATTACAACTTTAATAGTTTAAAAAAGCATCCAGAATGAGCCTCCGTTATTTTAAGCCTTTTATGGTCACTACATCATTCTATGTGCTTCAAAATTACAACTCTACTTTCAATCCATAATTTGTAAAGTAGGTGTATTGAAACATTTGATTGGTAGCGTGCACAACATATAAACACAGACAAACACACACATTTTGTTGCTGTTTTCAGTAACCAGATTTAACCTCCAGCTACACCATGTCAAGGTGGAAAACAGATGTGTCTATAGAGCTTGAGCACATGGTGGCAATGAGAAAGAGGAGCTGGATGAAGATTGTTCACAGATTGGCCTCGCATATGTCATTTAATGCTAAAGTCGGTGTCAAGTCCTCAATCGATACTCCTTAATATACAATGGATCCACCACAGAACCGATCCTCTAAGTATTCAGAGGGTGTTAAAAGACAATTCCACTCCATCTGCATATACAGACAGCTTATTAAAAAGTAGGGTGCTTCAAGGATCAAGTCCGGATAGAAACTCAATAGTAACTCAATAGCTTAAAAAGCATCAAAAACACCTTGTTTCCTCATTTCTGACAAGAAGTAGGAGGCAGGGATGTGTTAAACCATTTTTTTTATTGACTAGTTGACTGAATGAAAGAAAAAGGATAAATCAAGTTATGTAAAAACTATGAATGACAAAAATGCATTGAAAAATTTTTTACCCGAGGTTTAACTCGTGAGAGAGCGAGAGAGGGGGGGGAGAGGCAGAGCGAGTCAGAAAGCAGACACAGAATGAGAGAGGAAGGGTTAGAGGACGTATGGAAGTTTTAGATCAGGGTAGGCAATACGGAGAAGATCTGGGGATTCGTCCAGCTCCTCCAGAACAATGACATTCCTTAACATGCAACTGAACAGTGAGATAATATCTGGATCCATTTCCACAGAAACGTGTACTTTTTTTTTTACATGTCCATATAAAATGAGAGTTCTCAATCTGAGGAACGTTTTGTGAAGCACTTGTTTCATGTGCTCAAAAGACGGGAAAAAAATACAACGGGTGAATAATATGGAACTAAGCTAATGCCTAGAGGAAATCTTCAGGTTTGAGTTCAAGGTATGTGAAACATACTTGATTTTCACAATATTTTTCATCATAGAAAAACAATTAATATATTTAGAACCATTTTAAATTTAGAAGACATACAGTTACAAAAATGTAGATGTAATTTGATGGGGGAGGGTATTTTGATAAGAAAGTATTTTAACTTATAATGGGGAAAACTTCAAACTTACAAATACAATAACAGAAAGAAAAAATCCAATTGATGTTAATATTCTACAGTAGTTTTTTTATTTTTATAAATGCCACATTTTTCCAATGTGCAGTAGATCATTCTTAAAACCATCAACATATACACCATTTGTCTATTTCATAACACTCATTACGTAATCTTATGCTAGAAGGAGCCATTTCAAAATTATAATGAAGTTATGAAACCCTAATTACTCTGAAAACAAACATTGTTTCTGAAGTCATCAGCACTGACAGATTTAACTAGATAGGAGCACAAATGACTCCATACTCACAGATCATTACTGATAGCTACTCCCTTGCTTAATTACGAACATGGCCGGGAACATGTACCGCTAATCATATGACAAGAAAACCATATTTATCATAAGTCAGTTTGAGGACCACTGTAATGTTTATATCTGCAGGAGAAAGAACAAAGATGGTCAATACAGTGTCTACCATGTGACCAATGGCACTCTGATTTCATCTGGAGATAATAATTTGGAGGGAACTCTTTAAAAACTCTTTTGCTATATAAATTGGATTTTTTGCAAACAAACAAGTGCATCATTTGCACCACCCTCAGACCAAAGGGGGTCTGTGACAATGCTGGACGAGCCCACGGAAAAAAACAAAAGTACAACTTTCCGAAGCAGAATGGCTAGCAACAGACTCAACCAAACAGTGAGCGAGGATTGGGAATCCAACCAGCTTGGAGAACCACTCCATTGGGCTGCGCTGCTCATTTTTCTGGTTATCATCCCCACCATTGGTGGAAACATCCTGGTCATTCTGGCAGTGTCATTGGAGAGAAAACTCCAGAACGCCACTAATTTCTTCCTGATGTCTCTGGCTGTGGCCGATCTGCTGGTGGGATTGCTAGTCATGCCCATCGCTCTGGTGACTGTGCTGTTTCGTAAGTAACCTTAACATTAATTATGGAGGACTGTTTATTTTAGAATTTATTAGCAGATGGAGTCTGTAAAGTTTCCCAGAATTACACTAAAACCATATTAAACAATAATAAAGACCATGTTTCGTTTCCCAGCACTGACAGAATGAATACACAGAAGTCAAGCACTCTTCAGAGCAGTTCCGGTGTAAACATGCCTCACAAGTTTCAAACTACACAACATCTGCCAAGCTACTACTATTATAGTTGTGATGCCAGCTTGGCTTTCAGTTCCGATGCCAAACACCCCAGTCCGTCTATAATTTATCATTAATTCAACCTGATGTCATTTATTGAACCTTATTTGCTGCACATTGTCCATTTCAGTTGTTTACTAGATCATCATTTGGCTCGAGCAAGAACTTTAAAGGGACAATTAGGCATTGAAATTCTGTTGTTATTTGATCAACTTCATGTCATACCAAACCTTAGGATTTTAAATATGGTCCAAGGTTTGGAACAACATTAGAGTAAATAAATTACTGAATTTCCATTTTGGGGTGAACTATCCTTCTAACAGAGCTGGATAGGTTGCTTATAAATTGTAGTCTGTTACTGAATCCAAATTGCTTGGCAAAATTTGTAGTTAGTAACGTAATCAATTATATTACATTACACATTTTGGGTAATATAATCTGACTACTTTTTGATTACTTTTGACCTAGTTTATTTATCACATTGATTTAAAAAACATGATTGTGTACTATATATATATTGATATAAACAAACAAAAAGAAAATATATTCCATTCTTTGTTATTAACAGCATGAAGTGCATTAAACTGAACTGAGGTTTGTAAGAGAACTGCAAGGTAAATAAAAATAATTTGTTCATCAGTAGCTGATGCAATGTTAAAATTAAGAAAACCCTTTTTTAAATTGAATTAAGTCTGGTAAATTATAGCGACATGACTAGTGATTGGTCTTTGTGTGAAGGTCCACAAACCGGAAGACTATTTTAGGAAGAAACATTTAAATTATGAAAAGAAGAATTAGGGAGAATCAATCAATTATGAACACTTATGAATACTGCTATTAGGTGAATATTTAAAACAAAAACAAAAATTAACTGTAGTCTGATTAGGACTATTTTAAAATGTAATAATCTAATATTACAACAAGTACTTAATTTTTGGAATCGGATTGTGCAATCCAAAATACATGTAATTGGTTGCTACTTTAAGTCCAGTTATTTGTCCTGGAAAATCTTTTAACTGACGCTATTCATCCAAAATAAATGGTCAAACACAGTGTTGGAGATGTTGGAAGAAAACGTAACCCAAATGCAAAGATGGGTGAGGTGGGCTTCTGTTGGGTGTTTTTGTTGAAAACCTTTAGCCTAAACTTGGTTTAAGTAGCGGCGTTAAATCAAGCCTTGATGACAAAAACTGAAGATGGGACGGGAAAATTACTTGCAAACAGCTTCTAAAGGTGTTCCACGGAAGGAGAACCATTTGTGAATTAAGAGAAAGAAAGGTTTCGCCAAACAGCTGAAGCTTAACAGAAGTCATGAACATTGACAGGTAATTAAATCAAATTACCTTTGGATGAAGGGGTACAATAATACAATATGTGAGTGCCACAATTTATTGACCAAGACAGCGGTAACTCTAGACATTAATTCTCAACATAATAACTTGCAATTAAATGTAAATCATAAAAATAAAAGCAAACCTTTACCAACTGGAGTAATTTTAGCTTTCAGTCTTGTGGAGGTAAGATGAGCTTGCTAAAACGTTAAAACCAAACGCCCACCAAAGACCACGTCCACATCTGTGGACCAGGTGAAGACAGGAACTGAAGTTAAAGCCATGAAAAACTCATGAACTCTGTGAAAACCTACACAGCACTTGATAAAGCATATCGGCAAGGCTAAAAACAAGAGCCTACAATGGAGAGCACACCACAAATGTGCTTCTCGGAGAACGAGAGAAATATTTACATGAGGAAGTTGAGACTTGGCGGCACTAACCTAAAGTGTGGTAGAGCAGAGTGACTCTTTATTTTGGTTTCAGCAAGAGAAGGCACACTTACCTGTCAGTCAATAAATGCACAGCTCTGTAAGCATGCTTTGCTCAAACTTTCACCATGGCATTAGAACCGCTACACCGATGTCGCTTGCAGCAGGTGGAAATTTACAGATTATGGAGCGGTAATATTATGAGATCCCTTTGCCACGTCACTAGGGGAGTGTAATCAGACGCGCTAATTTTTTCAGATGCTTGCAGAAAAAGGCTTATCAAAACAAAGTTACTGGGTTCATCTTTTTCATGTTTCCTTGGTTGGTAGACGCACTGGGGAACTGATTATAGCACTTAAAACCTGGAAGTCTCAGATTTTCATGATACGTCACCTTTAATATGAAATGATACAGGCAACAGCGCAATGCCATATTTGTGCATGCAATTGAAGAGCACAGTATAACTGCTAACAGGATAGGAAGATTCGTTTTTACTGACTTGTGGCCTGACAACATCTCATTACCATGTTCGTTTGACTCGCGCCTGGTGTTGAGGCAAAAATGGAGTGTGTATCTGAAAAATATCCGGTTTTGTGGTCAAAGATGTTCTGCATCTAAATAAAAACACTTCTTGACAAGAAAACTAGACAGAAGCAGCAGTTGTGAGTGGGGTAGCTAACCCTAGCCCCATCCCTGCGTTAACTGTATTAAATTGGAAAAAATAATCGATTAATTGCCTGCGCTAATTTTGACAGCACTAATATATATTTTCGTTTTGAACAGTAAGATTTCTAATGTTTTTTTTTTTTTTTAAAGGAGTCTATGTTCACCAAAGCTGCATTTATTTAAACCATTCAACAACTTGGGAGTCAGTATTTTATTTTATTGTATTTCTTTTTGTTTGGGGGGGGGATTATAGAAATTAATATTTGTATTAATTTAACAATCATGCTGGTTAAATTAATTTGCCTCCAAAATGACTGCAAAAGCATGCTGGATTCCGAAAGCTCGGCTGGCAATAATCTAGCCCTCTCCGAGGAGCTTCTATGAGGATATGTTTAGTGAAGAGGGGTGATCCGACCAATGCCAATTTTCAACATCTGGTTATAGACTCGCCAACC
Organism: Gymnocypris eckloni scoliostomus; assembly: GCA_027564155.1. Lineage (NCBI taxonomy): Eukaryota > Metazoa > Chordata > Actinopteri > Cypriniformes > Cyprinidae > Gymnocypris > Gymnocypris eckloni. Next base: position 367,186 of record CM050427.1, read on the forward strand.
CATGGATTTCCACTCACACACAAGTTTGGAGATACACTACAGTTCAGGTCCATCAAGGCTAGAAATCATGTTTAAAATGTAAGCACTTATTGTAAAACTGAGACCCAAAAAAACGTTTTTACAAAATTCAACTTTGTTAAACCTGAAGTATTTGGAGGAGCTTATTAAGAGTTTTACAATGTAGTGTATGAAAAATGTCACAAAGTTTAGCATTTTACCTTCCTTTTCGCATGTACCACACAGTTGATCGGTTTTATTTGAGAATGAAAAAGATTAACACAAAGTGCAGTGATGAAACCAATGTAGTTAAAGGCTTTAAACAACAGCATCTGTAAGTACAATGGGATGAAGACCAACTCGATTATCCACCATTTCATGTCTGTTACTAAAATAAACAACGTCACTTAAGAGCTTGATTAATAGTCCAAAAGCCCCCGAGTGTTCAATCTTTTGAACCGTTTTTGTTCAACTCAAGCTTGTTTCTTTCTATTTATTTAATAATGTTAAGATCCAGTAAATACAAGATGGGATGCAAAGGCTGCAATTAATTTTAAAGCAATGCATTAATGTTCATGTCAAAACAAGACATTATAAACTAGGAAAACCAGTCTACTATTTACATTTAAGGCGTGCCTGATTTGTCATGAAACGCTGTGGGAAATGCTTAAATTGTCTAAAAGGATTGGAAAAAACATTTTAATATGTATTATGAATTAGATGATAGATAGATAAAAAGAGTCTCAGAGTTGGTCCTAATTTAAATTCAGAAAGCCCACTGATTAGTGCTTAATATTCTCTTCATATTTCAGACTCCAGATGGCCCCTTGCAGATTTCCTGTGCCCTATCTGGCTGTTCCTGGATGTCTTGTTTTCAACTGCCTCCATCATGCACCTGTTTGCCATCTCCCTCGACCGCTACATTGCGATCAAGAAACCAATCCAGCACAGCCAGTTCAAATCCAGAGCTAAAGCGCTGGTTAAGATCGCAGTTGTCTGGCTAATCTCTATAAGTATGTCACAATGTTAGCCATTGGCATTTAAAGACGCTGGGAATTTCCATTTTCAATTGTAAAACACAAATGCCACAATTTTATTTTGTTCCACAATAAATGGGAACTAAAAGGTCATTGCACACGGAGTGTGGAAAATGCATGCAAAGAATGCAAAAATGTAGAAAATCGAACTGATCCAAACAAATTTTGATGGGCGAATGTTTCGGAGGCAGTGTGCAAACGTGATTGACACAAAGAGAGTTTGTATTTATTTTTTAACGTGCGAAAAATTCAGACTCCGAAGAGACCTAAACTCATATCTAGAATTACATTACCTACATTTAATAAAATGTGAAATTATAGCTTTACACAAATCTGGCAAAACCCAGTCTCTAAGCACCAAACCGATCGATGAGCTCAACACTCATTGTCTATGAAAAAGTTTCTCTCATGTCACTGACTGACCAGTGAGCTTTTATTATTTATACAAGCAAACAATTTACTTTTAATGAGCGGTTTTAGTGATACGTGGACATTGGCTTTTGGGAGGTGGAATAAAATAAACACTAGGGCTATGCGATTAATTGAAATCGAATCGCAATTTGAGACGTTGCGATTTGCAAAGCCTGTGATGTGGACGCGATATTTCTCTGTTCCAGAGCATATGCATGACTGCCAGCCTTGAGTGGCAGTCTTACTAACCAATAGAGTGAGTGCACCTTCGTTCTCCCCGATCAGCACTGCTCTACTGCGTAAACGCCCACCATTTAAAAAAGGTCAGATCGAAAGTTAGGAAAATTAAAACTAAAGAAAAACATATGTAACTACAGCTTCGAAATGACAAACAACAAACAAAAAAGGTCATTTGCAAGAGCTGCGTCACAACTTATATCAAGAGCTCCCTTATCGGTTCTGCGTTCAGTACTGGACAATAAAAGATACATTTTTAGATGTTTTTATTAATAGGCTACATGAACGTAATCTTACACATTTTATCTCCCCAACAGATTCATTTGAAATACCTTTATAAATGCATGTTCGCTAATTCAGAAGACCGCACTCATTGCCCGTGTCTCTGAATGCTTATCATACTCGCTCCTCTCTGCGTATCTCACGGTCGAGCCGTTTACACTTGCCGCACATACGAAGCCCGTCTCATCTTTTATACTCTCGGTCTCGTGCCCGGTTCTGCTCCTCAAGTCTCTCACGAGCGCATCTGGCAATATGGACGAGACCTGACGCACGCGCGCGTTAAAATCCCAAATACTTAAAAATGAATAAATCAGCCCGTGTAACACGTAATACTTTAATAATTGACTAAAAAAAAATAGTTCTTTATAAAAAATAAACATTTCCGGTGAAATTCAGTAATTCTGTAAAAGTAATAATACCATTATAATCTTCCCTGCAGAAAAAAACAGAAAAAACAGTAGAACCTCTCCCAAAACACAATAGAAAATGTAATGGATATAAGGGGGAAATTGTATTGGTTTTAATGTAAACTATAATGGTGTCTACTGGTATTTGATGCATTCTATTGGTGGGATGTAATCTAGCAGATGGCAACCAATAGAACAACAGTCATTCCTATTGGAATAATTCCCAAAACAAAAATAATTTTGTAATGGTTATGGAAACTATAAGAATTTCTGTGATGTTTCTATTGTTTTTTTTTCCCCTTTAGTTTCAGCAGGGTAATGATACTCATACTGTGGTGCACATTATTGACAATATTGAGCTGAAGCCTGACTGCAAAAAAATAAAAATAAATAAATACATAATTCGCAAATCAAATCGCAATATCTGTCAAAATAAATAAATAAAAATAAATAGCAATTAGATATTTTCCCCAAATCGCACAGCCCTAGTAAACACCTCACAATTTCTGCTCGTTAACATCAGTCCAGACAATTACTTTGGTTGCGCTGTTTGGACAAGCTCAACGCACGGTTCTAGAATCGTTAAGCAGTTTCACCACCATGAAAGGCAAGCCATGTGCTGTGTCACTTCAACACAGACCATGAAACTGTGGACTTCTGAGAATGACTTTGCATATTCTCAAGTTTGACAAAGCAGTATTATTGAGAGAAAACAGGTAAGAGGAGCTGATAGTTATAGATACTTAAACTGAGAGACCTCAAATCCAAGATGTATTATTGATGTTGTAACTGTTATTATAAGTAATGAATCGCAAATGTATACACTATTCCAGTTGTTATTACACAAGAGTTCCACAATACCGAAAAAAGACATCTGCTGTTTTAATTTAACTGCGCAATGAGTTTTGCTCTTATAAGATGCTGTGTCAAGTTAAAACATGCCTCGAGGCCCGTGTTCCGTTCAGTCACGTAGTGCTACTTCCAGTGTTTTTTTTTTCGAACAGCAGATCTAATCTTATGTGAGCAACTCTTAAGAATCTAATCAGGATCAGATGAACCCTACGCAAGATGAACTGCTCAAGGCTTCTGCAGAACCAGTTAGTCAAATAGTTGTTTTGGCAATCCATCAACTAATAACAGACAGGCAACAGCTAGGGAGGCTGGGAAAATACACATCCAGCACCCGTACGATCAGAAACTGGAGCTCAACAGGGCTGTGTTCTCTCCCCACTGCTCTTCTCGCTCTACACCAATGACTGCATATCTAAAGACCCCTCTGTCAAGCTCCAGAAGTTTGCAGATGACACCACACTGATCGGCTTCATTCAGGACAGTGACGAGCTGGCTGTCTGGTGCAGTCTTAACAACTTGGAGATCAACACGCTCAAAACTTTGGAGATGATCATGGACTTCAGGAGAAGTGGTTAATTAATTGTAAAGGCTACGTTACACTCCACTCTGAGTGTTTCTGTTGAATGGAACGGAACTGTTGCAACTTGCGCAAAATGAAAACAAAGTTATACTAGCGGTGCACCATCTTAAAATGCCATGCTCATCAGAGACACGGAGACTATTACACATACTAGATTAACTGTGACAGAGGAACCAAACAGCGATCCTTTATTTTCACCAGAGAACGTCTGAAGTCGATAGTGTGGCACCATTTTAGGAACACCAAGATTGACCTGGGCGTCATTGAAATATTACCGTAAAAATTGCTGTTAAAGAGTAAACATAAAATGCACGGCTAATCAACCTGTTCTCGTTGTGAAATAAACCAAGGACCACCTGAAATTAAGTTTGTTAGTTCTAGCATTCTGCCCGCTTCAGACAGTGATGAAATAGTGCGGTGTGAGAGAAAGAGAGAAGGAGAAGGAGAAAGAGGAGGAGGAGGAGAGAGAGGTGACAGTTGCATGTGTGTGAATTAGCCTACCTGCATCTGCGTGTCACTACAAATAATGAAGATTTGAGTTGAGTTATTTTAACAGTCATTTTACCCCCTCTTTGCTGATATATATAATATAATATAATATAATGTAGCAATCCAGTATCTAAGCTATTTTATTAATGAAAGTTGCTGGACAGCGTTGCCAACAAGTTTATGTCCTAAATGTTTGTGTAGGCAGCTCGATCTCGATCTCACATACCAAAATATTAGACTCAGGCTTTTCTCAGGCCATTTGAAAAAATCAGATGAATAAAGATTATTAAAATGAATAAGTATGGATGACAGTTGATTACAATAATAGTTTAGTTTATTCCCCTCATTAGTAACAGTGTCCTTTGTGGGATAAATAAACTTAAAATTAGGTCTTATATTAATAATACTTAATTAACATTGTTATTTATCATCCCTGTTTTAGTATTATTCATAAGTATTTTTTTTATTTTCCAAGTTATGTGTACCTCAGGTCCAAAAGAAATGTAGAAAGAATATACAAAATGAAAACGCCAAATACATTTGTGATCTATTCCCATTAGTTTTTTTCAAAAGGGCTATACTGACATGGATGTTTTTCAGAGCAGAGGTCACCTTTTTGAATTCCAGTAGGAGAGATGGACTTTTTCCTTTAGTTGTATTATTTTGTGCTGTATTATTGGTTACTGTGTTATTTCTGTTTCAAAAGGCAGCAATAAATAACACTAATATCTAAAGAGGGTTTATGTGATTTTATGTTGTGAAATGAATAAATGCATAATAATCGTGAAACCGTGATTATTGCTCAGACTATATTATTACCAAAATCTATAATCATTGCATCCCTTGAACTAAAGCGGGTCTGAATGATTCAGACAATGTAAATATGCTTTGAGGCAAATTAAATTGGTCTCGAGTACTACAATTAGGGCTGCAACAACTAATCGATAAAATCGATTATGAAAATCATCGACAACGATTCTCATTATCAATTAGTCGGGTCCGCCCACAGTGCACGTCCAACTTCAGCCAGTTGCGTCAAATTACAGCACTGAATAACGCATTTCTATCAACAAAATGCATCTAAAAATGACAGGCTGTGTTAGGTTTAAAATACCGAATGAGCACCGGGCGGGAGCATGCACGCGCGTCAGACAGACGGAACACAGAGAGGGAGACAATTAATAGGCTATTCAGCGCAAAAATATCTGTTGTTGCAAGTTCATTTAAGGTTTAAAAGTCAACATGCAGTGTGAATATTTTATGAGAGTAGGAACTTTAAAGGGATAACAGCATGTAATTGTCTGAATATAAATATGAGACGCTCCATAACCGCCTTTTACAGGATAAAGAAATTACAGTAAGACATGACTGTGATCAAAGTGAACGTGTGTTCCTGTAGAACATTCCTCACCTGTTGGTTAACATGGAGTCTTTATTATCTTTATTATTATTTACATTTTTAAAAGAGATTTAAACTACATTCACCATTACAGTGATAAACAAATCTATTAAAACACATTTATGTAAGGTTTTTAACAAATTATGTAAGGTTTGTGCCACTGCTGCTCTAAACTAACAGCATTGGTGATTACCAAAATCATGTTTTAGCTTTCTGTATTGGTTAGTCCTCCAAAATGCGTAAGCTCTTTAGTAACAGTAGTAGGCTATTTCTAATGCTTTAATATAATTATTGCTGTTATCTATGAAAGAAAGGCAGAGCACTTTATAGTGTTTTTTCAGATACCTAATTAGTCAAAAAGTACATAATGCAAGCAAGAATGCAAGCATGAGGCCATTTTTGTTATTATGAATACTAATTAGTTGTTTCTGTTTGTAATTTGCCCAATAAATGACAATAACATTTTTAGATTTAAACAATTTTTTGACAGATTCCTAAAATATTTGTTTTCCCTTTATGACAGGTGGTATAAATTAAGCACTGTATGTTTTCATAGCATTCAGTTTGTTTGAAGGATATTGAGCAGAATGTGGAATAGTGTGTTTTTGGTTAATAAAATACATTATTTAATCCAATTAATCGAAAGAATAATCGACCAACTAATCGATTATCAAAATAATCGTTAGTTGCAGCCCTAACTACCACACTGACTCCAAAGTGCTCCCACACACCTGCTTAGAAAATTCAAGTAATTCCAAGGACCATGTTTAGCGGGTTCAGGTTCAGTTTAAACTCTGGAGGAAGGTGCCCCTCTGGGAGCAAGACTGGGCACACCTGGAGTCAATTTTAATTGGTTTGATAATTTCAATGTTTTATTTAAACCGTATTCTCTGCTAAATTTAACAATTTGTCTTTCTTTATCAGGTATTGCAATATACATTCCAATCAAAGGGCTACAAGTCTTCGACCATCCAAACAACGTCACCTTCAACAACAACCACACCTGTCTGTTGACACCAGAAATGTTTGGGCTATTCAAGGTGTATGGGTCTTTGATGGCTTTCTTTATACCTCTAACAATTATGATGATTATCTACTTGCTGACAATTCAAGTACTGCGCAAGAAGGCTTATCTTCTGAGAACGAGAGCTGCAGGGCTCAGCATTTCCACAGTCTTCCCCCAGGAGTTGCCGGTTCTCTCTTCGCCTGAGAAAGGGATAATTGCAAATGGAATAAAAAGGGACCGAACACTGCATCCTGTCACAGGGGGCAAGGTCCCTCTCCGCAGGATGTCCACAATAGGAAAGAGGTCCATGCAAAACTTGAGCAATGAACAAAGGGCATCAAAGGTTCTAGGGATTGTATTCATGTTGTTTGTTGTGATGTGGTGTCCATTTTTCATTACCAATGTGACTTCTGTACTCTGTCAAGGGTGCAACAGTAATATAATGGAACAGCTGTTGAATATCTTTCAATGGGTGGGCTACATTTCATCGGGAATTAACCCGCTGGTTTATACGTTGTTCAACAGGATGTTCAGGCAGGCCTTTAGGCGCTATATTACATGTAACTACAGACGTGTAAGGACTCCAAAAATGCAACGGAGAAGCAGAATATATTTTCGGCCATCTGTGACCGAAAACTCAAAATGGTTTATAAAACACGGTATGCAGAATCAACATCAGCCCAAGTTATCAGAGTCCTCTCTGGCGTCGTCCCATGCACCTGCAGACCTCTGCGACTACCACGCTGGACACATTACTTCGGACAGACAATGAAGACTGTAAACCCGATGAACATGTAAGCCACGTGTAGTACATCCGATACACTTTTGGATAAGAAGCCAAGATAGAGATGTGCCAGTCGTTCAGTGCCAAAAGCCCACAAGTTCTCATAGACACCAATGAGATATGGTCTTATATGGTTCAGAAGGGCTATATAAAATGGTCAGGTTTTTTTTTTTTTGCATGGCCGCCAATATCACACTCAGATGCCCTTTATTTTAGGTCCAATTCTCACCATTAACAAATCATAAACTACAACTTCTGCCCTCAATAACCTCCTAATTTGCTGCTTATTAATAGTAAGGTAGTTTTTAAATTTAGGCATTGGGTAGGATTAGGGATGTAAAATATGGTCACGCAGAATATGTGTTTTATAAGCACTAATATACCACTGATATATAATAATAGGCATGCTAATAAGCAATGTGTTACTGTTAATAGTGGGAATTGATCCCTTTACTAAAGTGTAACCTAAAACTCCATCTTAAATCCATGGATTGTGAGACAGATTGGCACTTAAGCTAAATGCCTAAGAACCCCCAAAAGACACAAATAGCTTCGGGGTGTGAAAGTAATGGCCAGCTTAATAATTGGCGGTACTGTGAAAATAAACAGTACTTACGGCAAAGATAGGAGTATTTTTGCACATTCCAAAGTTAGTAGACAGGGTCTACAATGTGAAGCCAAAATAAGATATCTTCTCAATATAAGCACAATAAATTACATCTCCACTTACCTTCTGTATACAATGAAGAAAAATAATAAATGCTTCACTAAGTTATGGCAGGACTTTACTTCTGTAGACTGATCTAGAATCAAAAATGCCTTTGAACATGTAAGAAATAACTTTGTAGATACTCACATTTTACAAGATTCTTCTGAACTATTGCTAAATAAACTTTTTTCCCAGATAAAAAGAGTTGATATGATTTAATTCCGCGTTCAATAAAAAAAAATTGCATACTGAATATGCAGAAACATGTGAAAGAAGAAGTGTTTGTTTTGGCTAATGCTCACAGTTTATAATTTCACAAAAAACATGTCAATGGTGCTACTTTGAAGTTGTGAAAAATGCATTACTATAAAGAAGAAATCAATCAACATCCACAAAAGAAGGTGTACAGTCATGATTTGCATGGGCAGCAGGGATAGGAGGCCTGTTGGACAGACAACAGAAACCTGTTGAATTGTTGCAGCTCTGTGCACTCTCTAAACACAGGATTTATATAGATTTTGTTTTACTCACAATTGGTTATGGGAATATCGCATGGCCTTTTTAGGGCTTAAAATAGTTCAAAGTTCTACTTGGCCAAGAAGCAGAGGGGGTGTCTGAGGGGGAACTTACTGCCGGCAAAATAATAAAAAAAACAAGAGAAGCATATGGTACAACACAATGTGTTCTACCCTTGCATGCAGGGTGTTTAAAAGGTGCAAGCTGTTTTTGATCAAAATCTGTGGTTGGGCCTATAATTAAAAACGGCTACTTCAAAGTATTTTTGCCTTGAATCTGGTGATTTTTGAGGTCAACAAATGTTGCCATTTAGATTGATCCAAGATCAATGTTGGCTATTTCAATATTTATTCAACATCCAAATGTTTTGAAGCTTGTAGTGTGTAGCAGACATGACCATAAACCAGACTAATTAAACCAATTAGTCAATTTTGAAAATATGCATCTTTAAACTAAAACTCATACTAGTAAATGGAACCATAATGGGGGGGGGGAAATTATTACAAATTTCTGGTTTAAGTTAGAGGTGTGCGATATATATCGCCTGCGATAATATTGTAATTGTTGTTTTAACGATGTGCGATTTGACCAAACAAAACACACCAATAGACTACATGCATACTTGATGTGAAGGTTAGAATAAATGTGTGTGTGCATTTAGAGTATGTTTTTTTAACTGCATGATTCACTCAGTTACAAAATTCAAGAAATTGGGACAGAAAATGTATTTACTTAATTTCATGTGGTTAAATCGATATCACGTGAAGAGTGTTTTTTTTCCCCCAAAACTTTGCATGATTTAAAATGTGATTGATTTTCAATAAAGTCCAATAAACAAGAAGTTAATTAAGAGACTCAAGTTTTAGCCACCATATTTCCCGTTTTGTTCTATTAAAATGACAAGAACAATAATTCCAAACACAGCCAAAACATTATGCATTTGTAACGGCAAGTTAAATGCATTCATGTCCTGCATTGAACAGTGTTGTAAATACATCTACATGCCACTTCAGATGCAGCTTCTGTGTTTCCTCTGCATTGAAAAGGTGAATTTAGTTGATACTGATTCAAAGAATATGACAGAAATTTCCATTAACTCTACATACAATCAATACTGAAACACTAGGTAGAGGCACAAAAGGATGGCAAAACTCTCACTGACAATAAAGCAAGTGCCACAGGGCGTGATGGGAGGAAGTGATCCAGCTCTTAATGGGACCAAAATAAACTGCGGAGGACAAGCACTTCAGAAGACACTCTAACCACATCTTTAAAGCACTACAGAGGAATGGGTGGAATCTCGTCTGTGTATACGTTAAGGGCTGATTAATTAGGGTTACTGGCAAGTTATCAGAGAGCTGCTCATCCCGACGAGGTCGGTTTATAATGAAGTGCAGCATGAGACGACAGGGAGCGTTGATGAGAGAGAGAGACAGGTGAAGATAGACAGCACCATACCTGAACAAGATGAATCCAATGGACTCCACAGCAGCCCTCCGAACATCGTCGTTCACGTCACTCACCTGACAGAAAGAGGGACGAGAAATGAGAGCGATGCATATGGATAAAATATTTCATTTATTTTTCTAAAGGAAATAGCATATTTAGTTTATTTTCTTATCAAAATGCCATTATTAAGTGAACATAAGGGTGAATTTAAATCAATGGCTTTAGGCAGATGTAGCCAGCACTCAAAAATTCTGTTAACATTTCAAAAGTATTTGTTATTTTACAAAAACTTTTTAAACTAAATGCATCTTCTTGGAATACTGTTTTAATTTGTAATAAATAGGATCTCCCACATATAAATATTAGTCCTCATACAAGCTAACCCCCAACTTTAACTCTGTGTGGCATGAGAGTTATTTTTATCCACTGACTAAATAATCAAGTAATAATTAAAGCATAACTCTGAAAGAAATACTGATATTACAACAAAAAGTCCTTATGGAAAACAACTTATGGAAATGTCGCCATCTGCAGGAACTGCATGAGAGACACCCTGCTGAACAAAAATAGACCTAAAAAAAACCAAGACTTTCAATCTGTCCCTCTGCTGCCCAGAGAGATTTCTTTTTAATAAAATCTCTCTGGGCAGCAGAGTTATATTAGTCCTCATAATATTAATTTTGATAACATGTTATACTGTGTCCTGTTCTGATATATATGCGTGTGTAGTCCCCTAACTTTAAAACTTTTTCCCCCCTTTTCATTAGGTAAAGTAACATTTTAACATTCTTAAAAATCATGGAAAAATGTGTAGAATTACAATCTAATCATTTTATTATCTTGTAACTGAGGAATGAACCTTATATTTGTTTGTCTCTAATGATACTATTGTTTGTAACATTTGCTAGTGTAAGACTCACAGCCACATGCAGCAGTCGTCGGATGGCTTTGTTGTTCCCAGAGCCGCAGTACGCCATGGCCACGGTGTACATTCCCGACCGGCGCAGGATGGGGTCCTGTCGGGACAGTGAGATAAAACAGAAGCTCAAGGCAATGTCTGCATGGAAGACCAGAACCTCAAAACACAGAAAGCCACACAGTTAATGTAATCACTGAATAAATATGGCGTTCTGAAAACAGGTAAGAGTGCAATGAATTTATTCTGCATGTATCCATCACTCATCACGAAATAAATTTGCTGAATGCAGAATAAACTATTTTCATGCGAATGATTCATTCGAATCATTTAAACCGTTGATAAATTCAGGAAAGAAACAACGTCATGTTGCCTTAGAGACACAAAAAAGCTTTGTTTGTGGCTGTTTGGAATAATTTTGTCCTCAAAATAGCTCAAAAACAGAAAATATGGTGTCTAAAACATCAGTCTCTTAATTAACTTCTTGTTTATTGAACTGTTGTAAAGAATCAATATTACATTTGTAATCATAGACATAAAAAAACTGCAGTCTGTGATATTGATTAACTATATGAAATGCAGTGGTGGAGGTAAAGAATTACAACTACTCACGTTTCTGTAATTAAGTAGTTTTTAGGGTACTTGAACTTTTTTGAGTATATTTTTAAGCTGTACTTTTACTTGTACTTAAGTGCAAATGAAGCAAAATAATCTACTTCATTACATTTAAATCATAGTTCGTTACCGAGTACGCCCAATTTGAAATGATATTTAAACCTTAGAAGGCATTTCAGCGGCCAATAAAGAGATCCGATCGTAAACGGACCAATAAAAGCCCTGATATCTGAACCGGAAAAGCCGCCGCTGCAGCAGGTGAGGGAGCTCAGCGTAACTGGAGTCAAAGTTTGGACAAACAAATTACATGGTAGTGTTATCATAAATATCTATATTTTTATACCGATACTGAAATATCTGAAACGGTTCCATTACTTATTCAGTATCTACCGTTTATAGCTTGCCCTACACGATACAAGCTGCATCTCGCTCTCTCCTCTCCGACAGTGAGTTCGACACGCGTCTGCCTCCTGTCAGTTACAGATTCTGAATATCCATGCAGGATTGCAGGTATTCCGCATAATTTGAATCATACAAATACAAATACAAATTAAGCTCAGATGAGCTTTATTTGTCACATACACAATTATACAGAGTATAATGAGGAGTGAAATGTGTTCTCTGCATTTAACCCATCCAAGTGTACACACTTGGAGCAGTGGGCAGCCGACTGTGCAGCGCCCAGGGAGCAGTCGTGGACTTCCTGTCGGAGCCAGGATTCGAACCCACAACCTTGGGTTACCTCGGGTTTCAAGTACAACGCTCTTTCCATTAGGCCAACGACTGCCAATGTAATTATTAATCATTTCCACGCAAATGTGGCGAGCGCTTTGTAACATGAGAACACAGTCATGTAATAGCAGAAAACAGGATGCGAGCTCAAATAGGACTGACTTACAAATTAACTGCCTGTCCTCTCACTCCGATATTGCTTGTGCGCACTCAGACTGTGTGCTATCGCGATTTCATGTAGATGTACGATACAGTAGAAATGATGTATCTTTACTCCTGGATTAAACTTTGTCAAAAGTTATCATTCAGAATAGATTCACGCCTGACCGAAGAAAATGCTACTGGAAGTTTTATTGACTGTAAGTGAAATGCACATCTTTCAATATGAAAGATGGATCTTTAATTTCTTTACAATGCAAGTTTATGCTAGAAATGTTTCGGAATGGGATATTTGCAGAGGTGGAAAGAGTACAAAAATATTCTACTCAAGTAAAAGTACCATTACATTACTGAAATTTTACTTAAGTACAAGTAAAAGTACCAGTCTAAAAATATACTCAAGTAAAAGTAGCTCATTTAAAATGTACTCAGAGTAAAAATTACTTAGTTACATTTTAACAATGAGAGGGAGGAAAAAATGGGATTGACCAAAGGTGTCAAACTCAGTACCTGGAGGGCCACAGCCCTACACAGTGTAGATATTACCCTAATTAAACACATCTGATACAGCTAAACTAATCATTTAGGCTTATTTGAAAACTACATGGTGTGTGTGTTGGAGCAGGGTTGGAACTAAACTCTTTAGGGCTGTGGCCCTCCAGTAACACCCTCCAGAGTTTGACACACCTGGGATATGGGCCTATAGGTTCTCGAGGTTCAAGGTTCTTTATTATTTGTCACATACACAATCATACAGGGTATAATAGGTAGTGAAATGTTAGTCAGGACAGGTCCGCTCAATGGAAAGTGCAAGAAAGAAAAATAAAACATGATAATAAAATAAAAATAACATAAAAGCAATAAAAACTATGAAACAAAAACACGAGAGAGTATATATATATACAAATATGGTGAGAATGAAGTAAGAAACAAATAATGAAATAAAATAAGGGGTAAGATGTGCAATGAGATAAAGTGTGCAGTGCATGAGAATGTGCAAATGGGTTGTACCGGGGATGTACACATAGCAGCAGTGTGGATGATGGGGAATAATGGTTGTGATTACAGTTTATTAAGTTGAGTCCTGTGGATGTTATGCTGCTATGAGACTGAGTTTAGGAGCCTGATGGCCTGGGGGAAGAAACTCCTCCGCAGTCTTTCAGTTTTAGCCAACATGCTCCTGTAGCGCCTGCCAGATGGCAGTAAAATGAAAAGATGGTTACCGGGTGATTCGAGTCCTTGATGATTTTGCAGTTCTGCTTTTGCAGCGTTTGAGGTAGATGTCCTGCAGAGAGGGGAGTAGACCCTGAGATGCGCTCAGCTAAGCGCGACTCTCTGCAGAGCTTTGCAGTCCTGGTTTGTGGCATTATTATACCACACTGAGATGCACTGAGTCAGTACACTTTCTATGGCCCCTGAATAGAAAGTTTTCAGGATAGCTGGTGAGACCCTGAATTTTCTCAGCTGTCGCAGATGGTACAGCCTTTGCCTGGCTTTCTTGACCTGTGTTTGGATGTGTGCAGTCCATGTCAGGTCCTCGGAGATGTTTACACCGAGGTACTTGAAGCTGCTCACCCTCTCCACAGGGGTCCCACTGATCATAAGAGGGTGTGGGGCTGCAGCTGTCTCTTCCTGAAGTCTACAATCAGCTCTTTGGTTTTGCTCACGTTCAGAGAGAGACAGTTGTCCTGGCACCATGATGTAAGTCTCTCCACCTCATCCAAGGTATGCGGCCTCATCATTGTTGGAAAGCAGGGCCCAGAACCACAGTATCGTCAGCAAATTTAACAATGGAAGTGGAGCTGTGTGAGGACACGCATCGTGGGTGTAGAGAGTATAGCAGGGGCTCAGGACACAGCCCTGTGGGGCTCCTACATTCAGGGTGATGGAGTTGGAGGTGAACTGGCCGACTTTCACCACTTGTGGTCTGGCGGTGAGGAAATCTTGGATCCAGTCACAGAGTGAAGTGTTTAGGCCGAGGTCTGATAGTTTGACAGCAAGCTTGGTGGGGACTATAGTGTTGAAAGCTGAGCTATAGTCGATGAATAGCAGCCTGACATAGTTGCCATTCTTGCTGTCGATGTGAGTGAGGGAGGAGTGCAGTACCTGGGTGATGGCATCATCAGTAGACCTATTTGGCCGATAGGCAAACTGAAGAGGGTCCAAAGTAGCAGGGATGGAGGAGCAAATGTGTTTCTTTAAGAGTCTCTCAAAACCTTCATGACTGTCGATGTGAGGGCAACTGGACGGTAGTCATTCAGGCAAGAGGGTTTACTGTTCTTAGGCACAGGGATTATGACAGATTTTTAAAGGAGGTGGGAACAACAGAGGTAGCAAGTGACTCATTAAAGATGGAAGTAAACAAACCAGCAAGCTGATCAGCACAGGACCTCAGAACGCGGCCAGTAATCCCATCAGGTCCTGCTGCTTTCCTGGCGTTCACTCTCTTTAGTTCCCTCCGAGCGTCATCCTCTGAAAAGGTGATAGCACAAACATCGCTGCTCTGTCTGCTGCTTCCTGGCGCTGATCGGCAGGATCGCGCCGCCATTAACGTTACATTCAAAGCGACCGTGAAAGTGTTTAGCTCCTCGGCCAGCAACGGATCTGCTCTCACCTCCAGCGGAAGAGTTATTTCCAGAGGAACAGATGGTCTTCAGTCCCTGCCACATGCGTCGAGTCATTGAGCTGGAAATGTGACTCAATTCTCTCCCTGTACCGGCGTTTAGCGGCTCTTATTACTGCCCGGAGAGCATAACACGCTGTTTTGTATTCGCTCATGTTCCCCGACAAAAGACCCGGCATTGTATGCGGCAGTGCGATGGTTAACCGCATCACGGATAGATCTGTCCACCCACGGTTTCTGATTGGAGAATGTCCTTATTGTTACTGTTTGGGTGGCTTGCTCGGTTAGCGTGTTTGACAAAGCTTACTGCTACATCCGTGAATTCGCTGACGTCAGTTGAACTCGCCGGAACATGTCCCAGTCGGCGTCATCAAGACGCCTGTAGCATAGCTTCAGAGTGGGCGGACCAGCGCGTCACTTCCTCTCCACCGGGGTCTCTGAGCGATCCGTTGTTTATATTCCGGTGTGAGAAATATGGCGGCGTGGTCTGATTTGCCAAAGCCGGCAGGGAGCGAGCTTTGTAGGCATTCTTAAACTGGGTGTAGCAATGATCCAGTGTATTCAGTCCTCTGGTTGGACAGGATATATGTTGGTGAAAGTTTGGCATGACTTTTCTGAGGTTGGCTTTGTTAAAGTCCCCAGCTATGATGGCGGCAGCGTCAGGGTGCTTGTTGATATAGCCGCTGAGCTCGTCGTGAAGTTTGGACAAAGCCACGCTAGTATCTGCTTGTGGTGGTATATATACGGCAGTGATGATGATCGATGTAAACTCCGGGGAGGTAGAATGGGCGGCAGATAATGGAGAGATGTTCCAGATGAGCCGAGCAGGCAGCGACAGAATGGAGATATTCCTGGGGTCACACCATTTCTTGTTGATCATGAAACACACTCCACCACCTTGGTTTTTCCAGCCTCGGCTGTTCTGTCCATCCGTAAAACAGAGAAGTTATCAGGCGGCGTTACAGCGTTGTCCGGGACTGAGGCGTGAGCCATGTTTTTCGTCAAACAGAGGATGTTACAGTCCCTAATGTCCCGTTGAAACTAATCCTGGCTCTAAGATCGTCCATCTTATTCTCCAAGGATTGTACATTAGCGAGCAGAATACTCGGTGAGGAGGACTGTGTGCCCTTTCCTCAGTCTGTTACGTATTCCAAGCGCGTCTCCGCGGTGTTTCCTTCGCCGCCTGGGATTATTGAGGCGGCCTTTGTTAACTCGGTGGTCGAAGTATCTCCAATGGCCACGCTGGATCCGTGGATAAAGTGTCCTGAAGCAGGTTAGTGCAGTGGTGTCCAATGTCCAAAAGTGTTCTTCTGTCGTATATAAATAGTGCAGGCGTTATGCGTGTAAAAAGAAAGTAAAAATCGTAAAAAGTATATTAAAGCACAAATTGAGCGGAGCCATCCTTAACGTCGACTGTACAATGCAGCGCGGGCGGAAGCCTCCTATAAATCTCAAACTAGGTGTTTTTAATTAAAGGAATCAGTTATTTAGAATAATAACACATTTAGGCTGTTACCAGGAAATTAAATCAGTATCAACAAAATTAATATCTTTGCAATGCAGAGGAAATGAAGCTTCATCTGAAGTGGCATAGATGTATTTACACTGACATGAATGCATTTAGCCTGCAGTTACAAATGCAGAAATAATGTTTTGATAAATAAGACATAAAATGTGACCCTGAACCACAAAACCATAAGGGTCCATTTTCCTAAATTACGATTTATACATCATCTGAAAGCTGAATAAATAATATTTCCATTGATGTATGGTTTGTTATGATAGGACAATATTTTAAAATCTGGAATCTGAGGGTGCAAAAAATCCAAAAATTGAGAAAATCTCCTTTAAAGTTGTTCAAATTAAGCTCTTAGTTTTGATATATTTACAGTAGGAAATTTACTAAATATATTAATGGAACATGATCTTTACTTAATATGCTAATGATTTTTGGCATAAAAGAAAAATTTATAATTTTGACCCATACAATGTATTGTTGGCTATTGCTACAAATATACCCCAGCGACTTAAGACTGGTTTTGTGCTCCAGGCCAAGGTCACAAATGTTAAATAGTCATTTGAAATACAAAAATAAAAAGATACTTTAAATGTTAAATTAGAACCACCAGTAGGTGTCAGCAAGTCACTCATAAGTGAGTCATTGTGATTGAACAGATCATTTAAACGGTTAATTCAAGGAATGAAACACGTCATTGCTCAGAGTCAGAGGCATAAAACTGTGTATGGTGGCTGTGTTTGGAATTATTTTGTTGTCGAAATAGAGCAAAAACAGGCAATATGGTGTCTAAAAGCATAGTCTCTTAATTAACTTCTGTTTTTGAACTGTTGTAAAAGCAAAACTACAGGCCTAATCATGGTGATTTTTGGAGAAAAGCGGCATTCTTCATATGATGTTGACTTACTATATTAAATATATACATTTTCTGCTTCTATATCTTCAATTTTGTGATCATTCTAAACGCATTTTAACAGACTGAATCACGCAGTGAAAGAAAGCAGTCCAGATGCACGCGGACTAGTCTAATCTAACGTTACTAGATTTCACGGCACACTGTTTAGAGTGATTTGTTTGGTTTTTGGCAAAATACTGATAATGTCAAATCGCACATCGTTAAAACAACAATTACTATATTATCTCAGATGATATTGCACACCCTGCACCACTGTATTTTTGGCTCATTTGTGCAAAACCTTTTGTTAAACTGTTAAAGCTTAATTTTAACCACCAACGCAACTATGTAAGTATTTACCTTACGTTACCTCTACATGCTTGCGAAGGGTTGATGTCGAGATGTTATACGCTGCTAGTTCGGTCTCCTGAGGCAAACACAGCTAACACTGCATAATAGAGCATGAATATGGCCAGGGGTTCACTTCATTTCCTTCGAGTTCAACTTCAGCAGAATATGATGGGGTTTTGTTTTCAGCTGGGTCTGCATCATTAACGCCTGTCATGTCCGTCTGCATCTTTCTTGTGATTTTAACGCCAGTTTCTTCTTCTGCCCATTATTTACTGCAGTTGTTTCCAGGCGATTTTTTTACTCAATGTGAATGTGTTTTAAAATGTAGCGAGTACAATACTTCACACAAAATATACTTAAGTAAAAGTAAAATTACAGATTAAAAAATTACTTAAAAAAGTACAAGTACACAAAAAGCTACTCAATTACAGTAACGCGAGTAAATGTAATTCGTTACTTTCCACCTCTGGATATTTGTATGATTTGTACATTTAAATATCCTAGTCTGTCTAACTACATCACTACATTGTACAGACATTACAGGTCAAAGCCACCCATTTTTCTAAATTAACAACATAAATGGGTCTTAAATCACTGCTTTAAAAAAATTCAATGTTGTCTTATTTCGAATACTAAATTGAGGTAATTTGTTTTAGAATGTTATTACTGACTGTGTACTTGTCTTTTTTGTAAATTCAGTTCAGTTTGAAATCAAATCTGAAATCAAGCTTCTTTGCTGTAAGCTTTTGCAACAAAGTTACCCTATTTTAAAAGACACAAATACACAGAATAAGCAAATGTTTAAGATTGAGATGTTTGTAATGGTAGTAATCAATGTTTATATGTAGGCTATGTAAATAAAAGCCTATATTATCTGTTTATCATATAAAGCATTTTAGAAGACTTGGATTAAACCACTCAAAGGTTGAAATAATGATTGCCTTGAAAAAATGGATGGACAAAACAATTTGAAATATTAAAATATCTATATGGCAGTATACAGTATGTGGTAGTCGTGAAGTCGTCATGAAATCAAAAATGACCCTACTTACTTTTTTAGTGCACATGACTAGTCTTGTGGTGAATAATCAAACCGTGCAAGTCAATAAACCGGCAAAAAAATAGTCTGCCGTCGTAATATTTAATCAAATAGTGAAAATTTGCTTCTGCTCTAGAATGGCGTTCTCACTCTGATGGCGTCAGTTTGAAGGCTTGGGGAGAATCCTCTTGTTAAGTCTGACGTTAAGGACTGCAGTTTCCGGGTCCAAGCCTCTACTCATTTCACTTGAGAATACCATCTCAACAGCCAATTATTAACTACTTAATATTACAATATTATATATAAGCTAAACATTTAAAAATGTGTAGTGCACACTACAGTCTCCTTGCTCAAAGTGTCTCAGACAGTAATATTTTAGCTGAACCACTGTCTGGCCATCTGGGTTCCCAGTATGGAGATAAAGGTTAGGGTTATAATTTTTGAGTATTACACGACATCGTGGGTGTATGTTAGCACAGTTTGTTGTTTTCTCACGGCATCTGGCAGAGCGTTAGGACCCAGAAGCGAAGATATGAATTAATATTTTTTGTACTTCATTAAATATTGCCACTAAAAAGTAACTAGTACTACGAGTAGTTTTTGAGATGAGTAATTTGTACTTTTACTTAAGTACCTTTTTGTCACCAGTACTTTTAATTGAGTATTATTTCAGCAATGTAACAGTACTTGTACTTAAGTACAAATTTTCTGTACTTTTTCCACCACTGATTAAATGCATACATTTTCTGTCCCCGTTTCTTGAATTTGTAATAATTCTAAATGTATTTTAATAGACTGAATCATGCAGTGAAAAACACTCAAAATGCGCACGCTCACTAGTCTAGACTTCACGTAATATATCCGTTCACTCTGTAGGGGTGTTTTGAATGGTTTTTGCAAAATACTCGATAATCTCAAATCGACATCGTTAAAACAACAATTATGATATTATCGCAGATGATGTATATCGCACACCCCTATACGAAACATTACATTTTTATGAAAATGGATGCAATTAAGGGTATGTACAGAAACAGTTTAGGCTTAAAATATATGTAAAAACTCACCTTATCTCTACACAGACTCTCAATTAGAGTGTCAGCCTCTTCCATCCTTCCGTACATCACCATTGCGATGCCGACAGCTAGTCCACGCAGGATCTTTTCATGCTGGGTTTCCTGAGCATAGCCCACCATGTCCTCAATGGCCTGGGCCGACTTTGAGCCCAACATCACCAGTCCCAGAGCAAGACCAGCCGCCTCTCCTGTGACAACACCAATTAACAAGATGGCAGTGAGCTTAACGTAGAATTACAGACCGAATGTTGCTCATTTAAACCTGATTGTTCTGGGTGGTTGTCCAAAATTTGACCAATATTAACAGCTATGCTTGCCTTCATGATAACTACTGATAAAGATTAACTTTTTTTAATGAAGGTGCCAAAATAATATGAAAATGCTGCACATGCCTGTAACTGCGTCATCTTGATAGAGGTTTGATTTGAGCAGCTCATAGACGTCTTGACGAGCAGTGCCCAGGGCAGCTAACCCGAGACCCAGAGCTCCACCGTGTCGAACAATCTGCAAAAAATATATAAAATTGGAGGTATTCCTGTTTTGTGAAATCTGAAATTTTATTCCAGAGTGATTTTGCACATACATCGTTACTGGCACTCTTCAGCTGGCTCAGAAGGTAGTCAATTATGTCCCCTCCGTGGTTAGCATGGATCAGTCCGAGAGCGTAGAGCCCTCCTCCTTCCTGATAGGCTGATCCAGGTGAGGTGTCTTTGGGCAGGTAAGTCGCCATTAACTGTAGTGCTTCCTTTTCGTGGCCCTGGACACACAAAAAAATAATAAAAAAACATTTTAAAAGCAGTTACAATTAGTCATTACCAATTACGATTACAAATGCTAAAATATTTTTCTCACTACAAACAAACATCTTAAGCTGGTATGTAAATAACATTTTACACAAATAAAACATCTAAAACATACTAGAAAAATGAAAACCTCACATCTTACATATAAACCCAGAAAACACTTACATACACACCTAAAACAAACAAACAAAACACATTTATCTGAAACAAAAGCAAACAAACATGCAAGACAAGAAAGATGCATCTAAAAAAAGCAATCAAACATGTACAACAAAATCAAAAGCACTTATGTAATAAATACATTTACAAGCAAACGCGCTTGTAAAACGACAAACATACAACTAAAACAAAAACTGATCTTAAAGACCTTAAACATCAAACAAATACAAACAAACAAAACATGTAAAATAAAAAGCTAAATAAATGCAAACAAACACAAGCTACTGACCATCTGAAACAAACCAAAGCAAGCAAATATCTTAAAATCAAAAGAAAAAAAACACCTGAAACAAACTAAAGCAAACAAACAATAAAAGTGACCAAATGCAAACAAACATGCCAAAACAAACATTCATCAAACTACTCCCTTGAACAATGATAATGCTGACCCTGTGAATGACACCAAGACTGGCTGTTGCTGTGAATTTAGCCCAGTTAGTTGCTCTTGCCAGCCACTCCAAATTCTCTCTGTAAAATACAAAGGTGACAATTGTCATAATCGGTTTTCTTGTTATCATTAAGGCTTAGTGAGACTAAAGCTGCTTTTCGACCGCAGGAACTTTACCCAGGAACTAGGGACTTTGGGCCGGTACTCTGTGTGTTTCCACTGCATAACCGAGGATCTAAATAAAGTTCACGCAGCATTGTATTTCCACCATTTATTCGCATTATTAAATATATATATATATATATATATATATATATATATAAAACAGTTATTGTGTCAGGAAATGTAGTTTAAAAGTATTTCAGGTATAAAGACCGCGCCTATTTGAAAATGTGTCAGCGATTTCGGAGACATGAGGTCCACACGATCACCAGGTGTTCAGAGTTCGTGTTTCCCCATTGAGAGCAGCCTCAACTCGGCTAGTCCTTCTGACAGTCCTAGATCACCAGACTATAAGCCTAATCAACTCGGTACGTTAGACCATGATGGAAACGCAGACAGCAACAGGTCTGGGGGAAAAAGGTTCCTGGGAAAAATTGCTAATTTGTAGTAATTTCAGTGGAAAAGCAGCTTAAGCCTGTGAACGTGCTTTACCGCAGAAACTGGTCACTAGTTGTTCCCGTGTGCATGAATGAGTTTGCTATGACCGTCGCTGTGTGACACACCGAATTTCGCACTGCATCCTGAAATATGTCAGGAATAAAACAATTAGCTTAGGAATTGGAGTACACCAACATCTAGGATTTGATTTTTATTAAATTTATTTGAGCTGACATCAAATATCATTAGAGGCTTTAATCAGTTCAAGAGCTGTATTCTCACCTTTGTGTTTTTGAGAATCATCAGGTCTGTGTTGTTGTTTCGAATGAGGAACTGAAGGTGCAGCTCAATGGCCATTTCACCACTTAGTATTTTGATCATTTTTGAGTTCTGGTCTTTCGGCTCACCTTTCTATTTTAAGAAAAAAATCATAATTAAGCATTTTTATGCAAGCATGATATCTGAAGATAACTAAAAAGACTTTAAGTGATGACTCACCACATCTGCAGCTTTTCCAGCTGGAGAACTGCCAGCTTTATCCTCCGTCTCCATGGCATCACTGAAACAATAACAACATATTCAATTTATGCAGCAAATCATCCTATTAATTTCTTATATTTCAACCTATTTGTTAAAATAACCCTCAAGGATGTAAGTTGCAGTGAACTGATTTTAGCATGATTAAGGGGGTGAATCGCAAGAAATTTAACTAAAAATACTTATAAAAAATACAAAATAATAATAATAGTACTAAATAAATAAAAAAGTAAATAAAGCAAATTTTTAGGGCCATTATGTTTTTTTGCAGTGACATTTGTAGTTCTCACTGACACATTATACCTTTTTTTTACTGTCTTAAAGTAAAAAAGATTGCACATTTTTTTAAACAGTATAATTTTAAAAAGCACAAGAAATACTATCATGATGTATAAATAATATAGAATAAGATTTAGGGTTGGGTACCGAACTCTGTACTTTTAAGGGTACCGACCAAATTGCGTTGGTACTAGCGAGTACCGATTCACATTACATCATTCGGTACCAAATTTTGGAACCTGAGAACACATTTGGGTGCATAAGTGGCAGAGACAGAGACAGAGAGAGAGACAGAGAGAGAGACCCTGTCACCCCTGCAAACTCTTTAAAACACAACACGCTGGGTAAACCGAAATGTTCTGAAGTGTGCTTACATTTCTAGGGTCATATGTTTAGAACAAAACGCAGACAGGATGTCGGAGTTCATTCACAAAAACGAAATTTACTCAATAGCGCGGAAAACATTTTTGGATGAATAAAAGAAGGTCTGTCACTTAATTCGAATCACGATATGAACATTAAACTGCAAAAGAAGGTTTAAATATGAATCCTGCATGTTCCGTTAGCCTCGGTATTTATGAATGGCAGAGATGCGCTCTTGTTTACCACAAAAATACTGAAGCACACTTGAACTCGCGGTGATTCTCAGCCTCTGCATCTCACTACATGAACACATGAACTCACAGGCTATGAGAGTCACTTAATGAGAATTTTACCATTTCATTTTTTTTATAATTTTTGCTTGGATGGAACAACAGCTATGCTAATTATGTCTCTATTTGTTTCTCGGTTTCTGCCAAAACTAGGACTTACACAAGCTTCAGTCTGGATCCAGCCCTTAAATCATCTGAGATGACCAAACACCTGAGAGATGATGCCAACCCCTCAGAGGAAGCCAACCATCAGACACAAGTGAAATATACTAAGTTTTTGCAATATATAAATCTATTGTAGAAACTTAATTCCTGTAAAGCTGCTTTGGAACGAATGTATCGTAAGAAGCTTTCTACAAATAATATTGAATTGAATTTGAGAAAACTAGCATCATATCATTACTATATACATACACAAAGAAACTTCAAGGCAACCTGTCAAAATAAAAGTGTGGTTTTACATGTAACAGAAATATAATACTCATGTACTACTTTTGTACAGTACATGTCTTCATATATTCCATTTACTGTCAAATTTGAATAAAACAATTAAATGATAAAAATATTATTACAACCACATTAACCACTTAATTGCAGAAAAATACAATTATTATTAAAACTTTTTTTAAAGGAATATTTACACAATATTTCTACCATGTATTACTTTTAACAGTAAACCTCTGTTTGTTTGTCAAAAAAATTAAGGGATTCATTTTCATTTGATTAAAAATAAATAAGTGTTTTATGCCTTCATTTGATTATCAGAAAAAATTTAATATTGTTATATATGCACAAAAATATGAATAAAATGTATTACGGTTTATTATACAATTTTAAAGGGATAGTTCACCCAAAAATAAAACTTATTTAATAAACTGACATCAGTGTGATGTGACAATAGGCTCAAGAGGAGATAATAGTACTTCCGTAATTTCACGCACAATTCGCTAAAAAACACATGACAGCTGGCCTGAATTATTCATAGTAAAAAAAAAAAACATCTACACACATCTATTGTTTTGCATCAGAAAACACTAATTCATCTTCTGGGGTTATTATGGACTATTGTCATGATGGCTGTATGTGCTTTTTGAAGCTTCAAAACTCTGGCACCCCTTCACTTGCATTATACAGACTGGAAGATATGATTTTTCTCAACTCATTTGAAACACCAATATGGAAGCATTAGCATGCCTACCTGTCTTTCTCTTGGCTGGGCACAGTGCCGGTGTTGGTGGATCCGGGCACCGCAGGGGATGGGTGTGCCTACGGTCCGCAGGTTCTGAATGACAGAGGACAGGAACTGTTGGCTGGCGCTCTCATACAGGTCAAAGCAGATCTGATAGGCCATCAGGAGGTTGTTATCTTTGACAAGCTTCTCCAATATATCGCTCACAGCTTGAGGGTCATCGAGGAAAATCAGACACTAAGATGAAAAACAACAAAGTGAGAAAGGAATCTCTGAATACACAGCAGGAAAAAAATCAACCCATTCAGGATAGGTCACCTGGCAAACATTAATGAAGTCAGGCTTCTCCAGGTTCATGTACAGCTTGACGAGAACTCTGAGAACGTCGTTACGAAACTTCTTGTTCTGCATGAGGGACATGCAGATCTTCAGGCTGTAGGCCAGCAAACCACCAATGTCGTTCTGTAGGAAAACCAAACAAGGTCTTAAATATGGTTCTCAAAGGGATAGTTCACCCAAAAATGAAAAACCAAACCCGTAAGACTTTGGAACACAAATTAAGATATTTTCGGTATTTTATATTTTTGATGAATTCTGAGCTCTCTGACCCTCCCATAGACAGCAAGTGTCCTTACATGATCAAGGCTCAGAAACGTAGCAAGAACACCATTAAAATAATCCATGTGACATCAGCGGTTCAACCGTAATTTTACGAAGCTACGAGAATCATTTTTGAGCGCAAAGAAAACAAATAGCGACTTTATTCAACCATTCGTCTCCTAGCTATAACACCATTTTGGAGAGCATAACACAAATTCAAAATAAAAAGTTTCTGAGCCTTGATCGTGTTAGGATCCTTGCTGTCTATGGGAGGGTCAGAGACCTCTCGGAAAGCATAAAAAATATCAAATACCAAAAATATCTTAATTTGTGTTCCGAAGATTAACGAAGGTCTTACAGGTTTGGAATAACATGGGGGTGGGTAATTAATGACAGAACTTTCATTTTTTGGGTGAACTATCCCTTTAAGATTAACATTAAATTCATGACTCTGCAGATAAATAACATACAGATTGCAGGATGGTTTTCTCGAAGATGTCCAAGCGCCGGGTCTCCAGCGCGATGCCGATGGCTTGTTTGTACATGTGATCTCCTAAGCAGCGCTGGAACATCTTGTTGACGATTCCCTCCAGACGAGGATCGATGCTTTTCTTCTCCTCATCCTCTGGCAGCTCGGCATTCTCGACACGCAGTTTGGTGTAATGATCGATACACTTGGCTGATGGCCAAAAAGACAATATATTGACACAGGTTGGTAAAATCTATGTTTTTGAAAGAAGTCTCTTGTGCTCTCCAAGTCTGCATTTATTAGGATCTTAGATGATCAATGGTCCGTACGAACCAGGCCCCACGGTTCAGCAAGCATGCGATTCACGGATTAACTGTTAAGTTTGACCATCACAGAGTGAAAATATATCATGTGCTGGTGTTTTGTCCTGCCTATTTACACATTCAAACAATTTCAAACTAATATTTTGCTCGATGCGCCCTCTTGTGACCTCAGGAGAGGAGCCAAAAGCTTTTTTACCCCCCCCCTTACAGAAATTATGCCTTTTAAATTTGAATATTAATAATAGCTTAGTACAAAATTCTAATTTAGTTTTTCAGACATTTTGACAGCCCTAACACTCATTTAGCATCACATCAAAGGCGAATAGAAATAACAATCACTGCCGCTACGTTGTCCACATTGGATACAGTATACAGATGCATAGGGCTGTGCGATATGACGATATGTATCGGATTGACGAAATAAAAAAGTATATCGTTTCATTTTATGTTCTATCGTTTATTTCGTGGTGTCGCAAAATACATTGTGAGTGACTGCGATCTTTATACGCCGCCCACCACGGGTCGTGAAGGGGAGACAGAACGACCAGCCAGGACAAAACCAGGAGCTCATTTCTAAATGAGGGACTACATCTGTAGCATGGTCATGCGTTTTAAAACAACCAATTTTAAGCCGTTGAAACAAACAGAGCTATTTGCGTGCGCCGTCTCTTTCTGTGTGAGAGGAGCGCTTTTTCTTTTTCGCTGACTTTGAACAATTACATAAACACACTTATATGCGTCAAAATCCCTGTCTTTGCAAGTATCCTCATAAACACAGCAATTTAGGTCTTAAGAGCGAGTAACTGAGCTATTTTGGATCCGGACTTCGTTCCAATATTCGTTCTGTCTGCCATTCATGTTAATCATAACACACTGCTAGAACATCTCACTGATCTTGACTAAATCACTTTGTAACTTTAATCAGAATAAATAACAATAATAATGATATATTTATAATATGTATAGAATCTATACATAACACACGTTAATTATATCTATCATAGATAGATATAATTCACACAGTGAAGTAATTAATTTACACAATGTATGTAGTGTTTCTTATTTATTGTAGTTTTTTGTCCTATTGCTTTCAATTAGTTTATTATCCTTATTTCATCACTGACTGTTTATTTATCTTCAGTGAGGTTGAGTTTAATTTTTCTCTTTAGGCTTGTATTAGTTTGATTTTGACATTGGTGACAAGGATCATGAAAATTCTATGGTATCAACAATTTTTAATATAATAAAAACCTTTGTAAAAGAAAAAAGAAAATCACAATATCGTGATATATATTGTTATCGTGATATAAAATTTGTCATATCGTGATATAAGATTTTGGTCATATCGCCCACCCTACAGATGCGTGTTCACTTTAAAACAAAGTTGGTTATGTCTCAAGTAAACAGAAACAGCTGAGAAAATCAGTATAAGGTCCATGCATTTGGTCTTAAAGAGACAGCAGCCTATAAATACCCGCTTCTGTCTGCTAATCAAATAACACCACAGCTTTAACAAAGATTAATCTATATAACTTATGCAGTGAGCACTGTTGTGCTATTTTACACTTAATTACTACATGTTTGCACCTGAATACTACTGTTACTGACTTTATTTGTACCCGTTTTATTGTATTCATCAATGCTTGTAATTATAGTAATTATTCTTATAATTCTTTTCAATGAGTAATTATTCTTGTTTTACTACTGACTTTATTAGTTAAGCTAGCAGTTTTTACAGTGGTATAGAAGTATTTAAAATAATTTTGTTGTAATAAATAAAAAGCTAACTTGTTTTTAGTTTTTTTTGCTGATCCGAGAAACAATCCGCTCCATGACTCAGAATCTGTAATAAGATCCGAACCGTGAGTTTTATGATCCGTTACACCACTAGCGTTTATGTTATCAAAAATACAGTAAATTATCAGAAATATTGTCAAATATTCTAAAAAAAATGTTTTCTATGTGACTAGGACGTTATGGCAAAAATATCATAACACGATTATTTCCAGAAAAATCACGATTCTTTGTCATGTTGGTTTTACCATTATGCTAGTTGTCGGAGCAGTTCAGCCAAACTAATTTCCCTATGGTGTATGCAACAAAAACATTGCAAGGTAACACAATATTAAAAAGGAATTTAGGCCAAATTAGCCAAAGATAAAAAATGTCATTATTATCAAATCTTATTATCTTTGTTATTTTATCTTTATTATTAAAAAATAAGAACAAAAATACAAATTACAAATATACATAATATTCAAATAAACCAACAGTACTTTAGCATTCAAGAAATTGAATGAACATATTTAAAAATGATTGAAAAAACTATATAGATTTATTCCTATTAAAGCAACAGTATTACAGTTTTTCCATCAAGAGTAGTGAGTGATTTTTCTCTGTCTTTTGTTTTATTTTTATACCACCATTTTCTCACTCTCAAGTTGTTATAATCTGAACGAGTTTCTTTCTTCTGCTGAACATAAATGCTATTTTGAAGAACGTGGAAAACCAGTTTCATAGTATATTTCCTACTATTAGATGTGGACCAGCAACTGTTTGTTTACCCATGCTCTTCAAAATATCTTCTTTTGTGTTCAGCACAAGAAAGAAATTAATACAGGTTTGAGACAACATGTGAGTGAGTAAATAATGACAGAAATTACATTTTAGGGTGAACTATCCCTTTAATTACAATCCACAGCATGTTTAGTTCTGTCCCTTTAAGACCTGCATGTATCTAATATCCAGGCACGCATCCGTTTACTTTCATTTTAGACAACCAATTGTGGTTATATGTAAACCATGTGTTTTTTGACAGTTTTAGCATTAAAGATAACTTAGTCCGGTGCTGTTTGACAGTGTTTGCGCACGCTTCATGTGTATGCGCTCAGCAAAGCGCATGTGAATGAAATGTTTAACCGGCAAATCTTTAAAATCACATGCAAATGTACATTTGTGATTGCGAATAAGGGCAGTGTCTGGTGAGAGTAATTCTACTACAAAGAGTAGTATGATGAGACATTGTACAGTATATTGATAAGGAGGCGCCAGAACTGTAACTGATAAAATTGTATTTATTTTTAATTTGACTATACGATAAAATTAAATTTATTTCTGTGATCAAAGCTGAATTTTCAGCATCATTACTTCAGTCATCAGTCACATGACTAGGGCTGCAACTAACGATTATTTTGATAATCGATTAGTTGGTCGATTATTATTTCGGTTAATCGATTAATCGGATTAAATCAAATTATGTTATTTATTGACAAAATACACACAATTCCACATTCTGCTCAATGTCCTTCAAACACACGGAATGCTATGAAAACATACAGTGCTTCATTTATTAAACCACCTGTCATAAAGAGAAAACAAATATTTTAGGAATCTGTCAAAAAAAAAAAAATCTTAAAATGTTATTGTCATTTATTGGGCAAATTACAAACAGAAACAACTAATTAGTATTTATAATAACAAAAATGGCCTCATAACAGCTTGCATCCTTGCTTGCATTGTTTATGTAGTTTTTGACTGTAATTGGGTATCTGAAAAAAAATTCAAGTGCTCTGCCTTTCTGTCAAAGATAACAGCAATAATTATATTATAGCATTAGAAATAGCCTACTACTGTTACTAAAGAGCTTACGCATTTTGGAGGACTATCCAATACAGGAAGCTAAACATGATTTTGGTAATCACCAATGCTGTTAGAGCAGCAGTGGCACAAACCTTACATAATTTGTTAAAAACCTTACATAAATGTGTTTTAATAAATTTGT
Organism: Gymnocypris eckloni scoliostomus; assembly: GCA_027564155.1. Classification (NCBI taxonomy): domain Eukaryota; kingdom Metazoa; phylum Chordata; class Actinopteri; order Cypriniformes; family Cyprinidae; genus Gymnocypris; species Gymnocypris eckloni. The sequence continues at coordinate 397,104 of CM050427.1, forward strand.
TAAGCATTGTATTTGTGAATATAGTTTAAATTAGGACTAAACGATTTTAGAAAATAATCTAATTTACCAATATTACGATTTAATATGCTTTTTTTTTAAAAGCTCTTCATATTCATTATTAATCAAAGACATACAATAAATCAATGTATAGTGTGCAGTGTTGGGCACAATACTTTAAAAAGGTAATTCGTTATATTACTAGTTACTTCTCACAAATACTAACCGAGTTACATCGTTATAAAATAAACTAATTACCAGGAAAGTAATTATTGTTACTTAAAAAAGGTTAAAATATGTCAAATAACTTGGATGCCCCAATATTAAATATGTTAAATAAATGAAATGGTCTCCAAATAGAATAAATTATTATTATAAAACGTTACACTAATCTACACCATTTTAATGTTTTTGTGGGACAATGTGAGAGACACCTATCAAATTCAATTGATTATTTCAGTCAAACTTTAAAATATGATAGTATGATAATTTATCATTATATGATGATAGAACTTTAGAATAACCATGTATGAATGCATATTTGTCATGTTGTCTGAACTTAGGACTGGTGGTGGTGCTTAAGATATTGTTTGTCATTTAGTGTTTCTATAAAAAAGAGGGAAAAACCTACAAATAATACTGATAACATACCGCGAATTGTACTATTAATAACCATATAAAACGCACCAAGGATTATTGAGCTGCTGGGTTCATGAATATTAATCAGGTCGTCTGCATTCGCTCGAACTGATTCGCTGAAATCAAAACGGGCGATGATAGGTGAGCACCGGCCAATGAGATTACTGTTTGCGCATTAGCTCCGCCCACTACAGGAGAACCCGGCAACCCGAATATCGTTTACGCGTAGCTCGTCAATTCCGCATGTTATAAAAGACCCGCGGACACGAAAACAACCCGCGGCAAATTGCGGACTTGGCAACATAGCAGCGTGCCAACATGATGCTTTCTCTGAAGACCGCTTAACGTTAGATGTGTTTGACTTAAAGCAGCGCAGCTAGACCGATCGGTGTGTGTCATCAAAGTACTGCGAGTGCTACAAGAGTTGTCTCCTAATGCTTTCTCTCGCCGTACTTGGATGTCATACAATCGTCATACATTACTCTTAAAAATGTAAATGATAATAAAGACACGGTGTGAGAGGAATGTTCTGCAGGAACTTTTATCACAGTCATGTTTTACTGTCATTTCTTTATCCTGTAAAAGGCGGTTATGGAGCATCTCATATTTATATTCAGACAATTACATGCTGTTATCCCTTTAAAGTTCCTACTCTCATAAAATATACACACTGCATGTTGACTTTTAAACCTTAAATTAACTTTCAACAACAGATAATTCAGTGCAATGGATATGTTTGCGGACGCAATACGGATATGTTTTGAGGGCCTTTACGCATCTCTGTCACAGCGCCTGACAGGGCAAGCCTTTACACTAATGCATTAACTTAAAGCTCAAAATAAAGAATTATCATGCAAAATGGATCACGTACTTCTCCGCAGCATCTCATTCTGTTTCCTACACTATTTTGAGATGCATTTTGTCCATAGAAATCGTTATTTAGAGCTGTAATTTGAGCAACCGGCTGAAGTTGGACGTGCACTGTGGGCGGACCCGACTAATCGATTATGAGAAACGTTGTCGATGATTTTCATAATCGATAATAATCGATTTTATCGATTCGTTGTTGCAGCCCTACACATGACCCTTCAGAAATCATTCTAATATGCTGATTAGCTGCTTAAGAAACATTTATGATTATTATCAGTGTTGAAAACAGCTGTTTAATGTTATTTAAGCTTCTTTAATGAGTAGACAGCTCAAAAGAACAACATTTGAGATATAAATCTTTTGTAACATAAATGTCTTTACTGTCAGATTTGATCAATGTATTAATTACTTTCAAATAAATTTCAGAGACAGCTCTTTACTTACCAATAATAGTCTCCACATATTCCGAATTGTCACTGACGTTGAAGAGATCTCCAGCGCCCAGTGCGTAGTTTAAAGACTCCTCAAATGCACCGAGGTGGTAAAACACTTTAGACGCCACCAGTGCAGCAAACTCTCTGCTACAAAACGTCTCATCCTCATACAGGACCTCGCTGACAGAGAAAAACATAACTCATCACTTCACTGGTCTCGAAACATTCATATGAAATTGTTCATCGCTTTTACACTACAATAGCATTATTGTAATGGTAATATATTTCTTCATTAAAAAATGTTAATTTCTTATCATTTTTAACAAAAAAAGTATTATTATGATTATGAATTACTAACTTTTACACTTTAACAGTATTATTACTAATTACTCATTGTTACACTATTGCAATAATATTTAAACTTAGCTTGATTAGAAACATAAAATGAAAATAATTTTGTATGACAAATTATCATAAATTAAATTATAAAAGTAAATCAATAAAGAAACATAATACGATTGCAATAATACTACTGTAAAAAGACAAGCCATTAATAAGAATTATTGCTATTCACAATTGTATTTTTGATGTAAATTATAATTATATTTTAAATAATTATAATAATACATATATTACTATTCCAATAATGCTACTGTCCTGTAAAATCAATACTCAAATAATTGTTAAAATTACACACACAAAATGAATATATTTCTATTTCATTCCTATTGTAGTATTACAAGATAAATACAAGTAATTACTAATTATTATTAGTAGTAGTAGTATTTAAGTTCTATTTTTACTTTAAAAAAAACAACATTTGAAAATCACAAACAAATTTTCTCTAATCTCACTTTACTAATATACTGTACAATAAAAATGAGTATTTAATAATAGTTTATAGATCAGCTGTAAAATTAAATACTATTTTTCCCCTCTAGATTCATGGAGGTCACATGTGGTCCACTTTACATTTAATAATAATAAAAAATTAAAAATAAAAATATATATATATATACACATATATATAAGGGCTGTGCGATATGACGATTTTTGATCATGGACGATAAAAATGTCTCCACGATCTGCTTTTGGAGAAATATAGTAGTATCGTGCTACAGCGCACAATCTATCAGTTACAGTTCTGGTGCCTTTGTATCAATAAATACTGTATATTAGATACGTGCAGGTCTTAAAGGGACAGAACTAAACATGCTGCCGGGATAGTTAAAGGGAAATTAAAGGGATAGTCCACCCAAGAATTGTATTTCTGTCATTATTTACTCACTCACATTTTGTCCCAAACCTGTATTAATTTCTTTCTTGTGCTGAACACAAAAGAAGATATTTTGAAGAATGTGGAAAACCAAACAGTTGCTGGTCCACGTTGACTTTGATAGAAGGGAAAATATGGAAGTCACTGAGGACCAGCAACTGTTTGGTTTTCCTTGTTCCTCAAAATAGCATTTACATTCAGCAGATGAAAGAAACTCATTCAGGTTTAAAACTAAACTCAAGTGAGTAAATGATGGTATAATATAAAACACTGTGACAGAATCAACATAATTATTATTATCTAATGCTAACACTACAAAACACAAAGAGAAAAAATAACTCGCTACATTTGACAGAAAAAATAATGTATTGGTTGGAAAAATCTATTTAAACAACATGCATGGCAACTTTTTATGTTCAATTCTCTTCTAAAACAATCGATGCTACTTACATTTTGTCTACAGACTCTGAAATCTCAGCCCAGAAGTCATTGACAATGGAGTTTAGTTTATGTAGAGCAAACTCCTTTAAAAAAAAGCAAAAGATTGTTAAAAACCACCTCAATATAACAAGCACTGACGTATTTGACCGAGCTCTTCTGTACCTTGAGCTGCGGCTCCTCTTCATCCAGGAGGGAAATGATACCAGCTACAAGACAGCAAAAACCCATCAGTACAGTGAGTATATACAGTCTTCTCTCGCTGTCCGTCTATCATCTATATCAGTTATATCAGTCTCGTTCTAACAGTGACATGACAGATCGGCTAACGTTAAATAACAACCTTTGACATCTGTTTCATTCACTAATAACATATGCGTGGCTTTTTGACATATTTATACAGTAAAAACACTACTGAGATAACGTTACAAAGAACATCTTTTATTTTATAAATCGCCTTAACGTTACTATCGGTAACCGATGTAACGTTAAACAAATCACTGAAGTCAAAGTCATTAGAAATGATATTAGCAAACAGTTACACTCTCACCACTGCATCTAGGCGCTAAAGTAGTACATATAAGAGTACATTTATTTTTATAAAGCACAAATAAAGTCGTTGAGCTCGTTAAAGTCGCAGAGGAGCCGTGTTAGCCGTTAGCTGTGTGACTCAGCTAAATCAAACGCGCTCTTTCTCGTTCACTCACCGGCTGAAGTAATCATGTCTGTCTGTGACTGTCACCGGATCTCCTCCAGCACAACGATTTCAACACACAAACAGTGAGAAGAAGAATAACGTATATTCCTCTCTCAATGAAGCAGTGCGAGCGAGGAGCGATCGACTGCTATTAACTTCCACAGTAGCAGCAGCGGCTCAAAAACTCATCTGACAATGAGCGCCTGCGCGGGACGCGCCGGAACTCTGCCTGAAGATATCACGTGCTGTTTAGTGTAAAATCACTTACTGCGGAAAACATGGACGAGGCAGCTAGCAAGTGTGATAAAATTAGTCTTTAATGGGTAGTAGCAATTATTTTAAAATGAATATTTTAGCT